>LR738715.1:312998403-313098531 GCA_902687465.1 Secale cereale | reverse complement strand
CCCCCGCACACCACTCTCCACCCGCAGCCCAAACCCTAACCCCTCTCCCCTCTCCCTCCATTGGACCGCCGCCGCCATCTACGGCGGCGAATCCCGCCGCGACCTCCCCTCCCCGCACGGCAACCCTTCCTCCCACCCACCTCTACGACCTCTGGCTGGCCGAGCACGGCAGGGGCTCCTCCCCCAACGCCAACTCCATCCCCGAGCGCGAGCGCCGGTTCCGGGCCTTCTAGGACAACCTCCGCTTCATCGACGCCCACAATGCGCGTGCCGCGGCCGGCGAGGAGGGCTTCCGCCTCGGCATGAACCGCTTCGCCGATCTCACCAACGCCCAGTTCCGCGCCGCATACCTCGGGGTCAAGGGCGCCGCTGAGAGGAGCAGAGCCGGCTGCGTCGTCGGCGAGATGTACCGCCACGATGGGGCCGAGAAGCTGCCCGAGGCCGTCGACTGGAGGGAGAAGGGCGCCGTCGCCCCCGTCAAGAACCAAGGCCAATGCGGTGAGAAATCCCCCTCCTCCTCTCCTCTTACTAAGGCGACTTTTCTTGCCAGATAGTTAGATGTGATCCCCTCTTCTGCCCAGTTATTCTCGATCCCAAAATCGATCTATGATGCCGCAAGTGGTGCAGCCGTTGTTCTAGGGAAAATATATTCCTCTTTTGGGGCTTAATTAGTTGCAAATTCGTTGACGTACGGGTAGGTTATAGTTTGCAAAAAAGTTCATCCTTTTCTTAGGACGGAAGTAACGACCTTTGACTTGAGCAGGAATTAATGGCTGTTGTTACATTACATCTAAAAAAGTTAGCCTCAACTAACTGTGCAATGTAGAATGTACAAATTCGGATCTTAAGTTCTCAAATTGGACCGCCTTTGGTACTTATATATACACAAATTGGATGCATTACTGTCTTAGTGGTACAATGCTATCGATTTCAGAATATTTCTGTACCGGGCTATGATTTAGATGACATTTACTGTACCTGAACCTATGCATTTGCTGGCATGCTATTGATATCTCCTTCCAATTCCGTGCAGAATGATATCTTTGCTCAAGTGATGAACCCACTCGTTGACGAGTTCCTGGGAGGAAAGAGCGGCCTTCTGGTTGCGATGTGTCCGACGGGGTCTGGCAAGATGCACACTGTCTTTGGCACAGCGAGAAATCCCGGCCTGTTGCTGCTCACGCTACAGAAGATCTTCGCCGTGGCAGATGAATCCGAAGGCGGCGACCAATCGCCAGGGTACACCTGTTCTGGCCTTTTTGCTACCAGCTTGGTACACTCTACTACGGTATGATCTGCATATCTAGTACTGGGTCTGCGCTAGGATTGACGCTAAATGCCGCAAATATAGCAAATGTTCAGAAGATTATTGCAGCGTGCAAGTCTGTAAATTTCTGAAACTAAAAAAAGTTTTACAGTTTTGGATTCTTTTGCGAGCAGCTTATAACTTAACATGATCTGCAAGTGCGAGTTCTTTGTTAGTAGGTTTTCTAGCTATGGAAAAAGTAGTTAAATCACAAATGCTCTCTTAATGAGTTCCATGTCATACTTGCAGATCATTCTACTTGTCAATGTTCGAGATTCTCTGAGAAGGAAAAGGAGAATGGATTCTCGATCTTCTGTCTGATGCAACATAATTGGTCCTCCAGCAGTTAGCAACAATCAAAGGCCGTAAAGAGGTATCTACCATCTCAGTTGGCCTGCTTTCCTTAAAATTATGCCCCTTGGAACAACACTTTGAATATGCCTGATAGGGTCATATAGTAGTCTTACTCTGATGTCAGTTTAAATTTCATGGCCACGACTTCGTGACAACTTAAATTTCACGATCAGAATGAAGATGAATGAGATGTTTCTGTTTCGAGTCCTTTTAAGGAATTTGCACTTCTAAGCTGTAATCAACCTTGGCTTCCAACCTGAAAGATGGGGCCTTGGAATGGCACATTCCATTTCCAGTTGATATGCACTGCGTTGATATGAATAGTTTATGATTGTTTACCTTACTGTAGAGTGAAAAAATCTCTCCATAATATAGTGCAAAGAAAATGAAAATGAACTGTAAGAAGACGTCCATAACCCACACAAAGGCTGAAAAAGAACTGTAGAGTGAAAAATCCAATCCACCCATGTATATTTATTTATGTACCACCCAACTATGTTCATAACCCACACAAAGGCTGAAAGACGCATAAAATGAAATTTTCTTCTGTGTAATCTTAATACAGTCTCATATATCTTTTCATTTCAGCCTTTAAAGTCCAATGCACACACCCTGGCTATATCTTGAGGTGATGCATTACTGTCTTAGTGTTATGAGGCTTGTTTATTTCTGCCTTCTGAGTATATGAGGCTTGTTTATTTCTTCACTGAACTGAAGCTTGTGTTTATAAGTGTAGCTTGTGTTATACTCTTTACTGAACGCTCTGTGCCACGATCCCATGAGTAAGAAGTTTGATTCTTAATCCTATTTGTAATTATACTTTGACTGTACTCAAGCTTGTGTCTGATTGTAGGCATATGGTACTGAACTATAGTACTGAACTGCACTATAGTAACAAGAGTAGCTTGTTGTAATGCTTGTTGCTACTGCAAAACTACCCTTCAAGATGAAATTAGTTTGCTGGTGTTTACTCTCTACTAAAGAGATATTAGTAAAGCTGTCGTTGGTGGTTCATTTCTGAATATATACTGATATATGAATTCTGAATATTACTCTGTTCTAAAGAGATGTGTACTGAACTGCTCGTTCTTCTCCTTGCATCCGAGAAAATTGGCGCTTAATCTGCTATTGATTACAGTCTTTGTTCGTTAATATCAAGTCTAATTGTTCCTTTCATTTTTTCCTGTTACTCAGGCTAGCAGTATGACCGGATGCGAGGACCTGCTCACTGACCAGGACAATCTATGAGCTCCCAGCGCCTCGATACAAGGTGCGTTAGGGCCAACCTCTTCCGGAAGAAGGCCACACTCGTAGCCCCTCTGGATCAAAATTGGTATCCCTTCCTGCCTCTCCTTTTGGATTCACATGATTTTTCCTCATGGATTGATGGATGTGTTTGTAATTGTAAAGTCTGGTCCTCGTTTACTTTCTATAATTTATTGCATGCTTGATGAGGCTATGTCAAGTGTCTAAATTTTGAATGCATGCGCTAAGGCATTTTTGAGCACTTCGCATTGATTGGGAATTTAACTCCTGTAATATTCTTGAAGTTCATTGTTATATACTTCTTGTTGTAGGATGGCAAGTTGTCGCAGCTGGAGCAAGTCTCACAAGAGAGAGCAATGAAGTCCATTGTACTCTCCTGTTATATACTTCTTGTTGTAGTTTGGCAAGTTGTAGGATGTGCCATAATTGTCTTATTGCATATTCCCTCTGTTCCTTCTATATTCCTGTGTAAGGAAATGTATTCCTGAGATGATTTGTTATGTAAACCTGATGTGATGCGATGGATGAGTTGAATTTCATATGGAGTTTTCTTGATTTGAATATGAAATAATGTTGGATGTATGTGTGTGTAACTGGGCTAGAGGCTGGTCCAAAAGGCTGAGATCTAATATCGGACAAATAATTGGGCTGAAGAAGGCCACAACCCAACAAGCACTGGGCCGTTTAAAAAATGAAACAAAATAAAATCTCAAAAGATAAAAAAGGAAATAGATTGCAAAAAGGATGAGGCCCAAAAAAAATGGCAGAAGCTCATGAAAGATGAATTGTTGGGCCAGGCCCATGTAGCTAATAAAAGCACAGGGAAAAAACATTAAAAAGGCTGAATTGTTGGGCTAGGCCCATGTAGAAAATCGAATTGGACCGGCCTGATTCTTGTGCCACATCAGATTGCCACGTCGGATGCCTACGGGGCCTGGGGAGGCTGCTAGTGACCAAAACACGACAGTAGGCATATTTTGGTCATAAACGTCTATGACCTTCTCACAGAGAAGGTCGCTAATATCAGTTTATGACGGCCAGCTTTTGACTTATGTTTTTGGTCACAAAAAGGTCACAAATGGAAAACTATGACCTTTCAGTGACCAATAGTGGTGGTCACAAGTTGACATATTTCTTGTAGTGGAAGTTGTTTCAGCCAGAATTACATACACCAATACAAGTTTGTTTGGGCCACTACAACATTATGGCCATAGTGTGTGGATTAGGATGCATCATGTGTTTGTATCCATTGGTATGTCAATTTTGCTGCTTGCTAGCAGATGTTCATCTCCAGTGTTGATTGCAGTTTCATATAGCGGTTAAATCACCTCATAATAGTTATGGTGTAGTAAGATTTGGGTTAAATATTGGTTTGATACACGCTGAATTTTGATTTAGTCTCCAAATAGAAGTTGCAGTGTACTTCTGAAGCTTTCCAAAGAATATTTATTTGTGTTTTTTACTGGGTATTTTGAGAGCATCGAGCACCTCAAGCTTGTTGTCCAAAAATTAGTATCTCTATTCGGACATGATATTGCAAAAGAAACAATGCATTGGAACTTTCCCTGCTCCTTTTATGTTTGCCTGCAATTTACATATTAAACATCCAAAGTAGGGTTGCCATTATATTATTACCATACTTAAACTGCTGCCTAATGGTAATTCTGACAGCTGTATTATTTGCATTGCTAACATATCCTGGTATATATTTCGGATCCTACACTACTTATTTATATCACAAACTAATTTCTCATATGTTTTATGTGAGTATATGTGCCAACTTACACCGAGATTTGTTTTGCCTTATGCAGAAACTACTGGATACTTTACATCAAGCTTGACAAAGCATGTCCCTTATTGTTTTAGACATTAGTTATCTTCCTACTGTTACTATACCTCGCGAGCGCTCCATTGGTTTCTTCAAAGGTGACATGCCTTGATTGATTTATTACTCTCTAGAGTGTGTAAAGGTTTTCCCTTTTATGAGAATTTGGTGCTTTAATCCAACAAGGCAATAAGTTCTTTTGCAGAGACAAATGATAGAAAATAGCAAGTTAACAAGTTGATCTAAGATGTTCCGTGATCGCTTTTTTCACACGGAAGTTGATGTTGGCTTGGTGATCAAAGCCTTGGTCTCTTCCATAATATTTTGTAGTAGTCAAGGGATCAAACAATTGGTCTGTTAGCATCTTAGCCATCAAATTTTGCAACAACTTATGTTGTATGTCAACTTATGTATTTCCTTGATGGTTGTAGCTAACTTGAGCGAAGATAACAAATGAATATTTATATATGTTGAATGAATGTATGGGTGAATGACATTTTGTGATGGATTGAAGAGTGCAATTGTTTGTATATGCATTGTGCACCGAACATGTATTAAATATTATGAATGTGATTTAATGTTAAAATATGGTGTATTTGCATTTGTGTTGAAATGTAGAACCTATTAAATATTATGAATGCAATTTAATGTTAAAATATGGTGTATTTGCATTTGTGCTAAAATGTAAAACCCTGGCAGCAAATGTGTCGATAGAAGTATTAGATGTCGCACTTTCTGTCGGTATATCACACTAGCACATGAACCGTCGGCATAAAGATGGGCATCGTTATATCTGTCGGGATAGCACATTGTCAGATGATCTGTCGGTGTTGTGGTGTCTATCAGTGTAGAAATGTCTGTCGGCGTAGATCTCACCAGCGTTGTCATAATGTCTGTCGGGAAAGACTGTAATGCCCCGGATGTAACACTTTCCCTTTTTGGCAATATATAACTTTGGCTTCATTAGTTCCATTCCGGGTTCTTCGTCTTTTCGGGTTTTCGTCGTTTTGTCGTGTGCGTGTGTGCATGCTTCCATGTCATGTTGTCATGTGCATTGCATTTTGTTTGTGTTGTCTGTTGCATCCGGTCCCACTCTGTAAGGGCATTTTTCTCCCTAATGGTTTTGGTGATTGATGACAATACTCTTGCGGACTAATCGTGTGCTGTAAGCTCATACAGGTATATCTCTCTTATGGCACAAGACGATTGATTGCCCCTCGGATTCCATGAAGGACGGTGTTTTCTTTTTGCTCCCTGTAGGTGGCATTGAGTAATAGGAAAGCCGTACTATTAAGAGGGGGTCCGCGTCGGAAAGGTTTGGGTAGAATCAACACGTACACATCTTTCTCCCACACTTCCTTTCCTTGCTTCTCTGGAGGTCCAACCGGTCTTTCTTTCGTTGTGGCAATTCTGTGGCTTCTGTACTGATCTTCTGCCAAGCATGCGGTAGTACCGCTTTGCCAAGCGGTAGTACCTCACAGGTACACGGTAGTACCGCTTGCCGACACGGTAGTACCGCTCCCGCGGTAGTACCGTGTCCCCATGCGGTAGTACCGTGTATCTGGGCCTGGCGCTGAAGTCTAAGTATAAGAAGTGGATGCGGAAGTAATTTTTTACTTCCGCATACCGCACGGTAGTACCGTTTAGCTTAAGCGGTAGTACCGCTTAGCTTAAGCGGTAGTACCGTGTCGCATTTTGCTACTTCCGTTTTCCCCTGCGGATGTAGCCACGGATGTAATTTATTTCATCCGTGGCTGTATCAGGTCTCGATATTTTTGCCTTGGCGGTAGTACCGCTTCCCAAGCGGTAGTACCGCTCAGCCTGCGGTAGTACCGCTTGTAAGTTGCGGTACTACCGCTCTCTGCGGGCTGAAACCTCAAACAACGGTTGGATTTGTCCCCCCACTATATATAGGGGGTATTCTTCTCCAAGGAGACTCACCTCTTCCCCCACTACTCCATTGTTGCTCCAAAAGCTCCATTTCCACCCGATCTCTCTCCCTAGCCAATCAAACTTGTTGATTTGCTCGGGATTGCTTGAGGAGGCATCGATCTACACTTCCACCAAGAGATATTTGATTCTCCCCACTAGTCCCTTGCGGATCTTGTTACTCTTGGGTGTTTGAGCACCCTAGACGGTTGAGGTCACCTCGAAGCCATATTCCATTGTGGTGAAGCTTCGTGGTTTGTTGGGAGCCTCCAAGTTGTGGAGATTGCCCCAACCTTGTTTGTAAAGGTTCGGTTGCCGCCTTCAAGGGCACCACTAGTGGAATCACGGCACCTTGCATCGTGTGAGGGCGTGAGGAGAATACGGTGGCCCTAGTGGCTTCTTGGGGAGCATTGTGCCTCCACACCGCTCCAACGGAGACGTACTTCCCCTCAAAGGGAAGGAACTTCGGAAACACATCCTCGTCTCCTTCGGTTCTACTTGTGGTTATTTCTTACCTTTACTCTTGCATGCTTTGCTTGTTTAATTCCTATAGCATGCTTGTGTAGTTGTTGGGCTTATTTACATTAGTTGTCTTCATAGTAGTTTATCTAGACAACTTATTTTGTCGCCTAATTTTAATTGGTTAAGAAAAGCTAAAATTTGTTAGTTGCCTATTCACCCCCCCTCTAGTCAACCATATCGATCCTTTCAATTGGTATCAGAGCCTCGTCTCTTTTTAAGGACTTTTCTGTCCAAAGAGTATGGTTGACAACGTAGTCGAGACGGAGGATCATTCCGATGGAAATCCGTCCTTGCCTACGGTAGATGGGGGAGCCTCCGTCACTCGTGAGGAGTTCAATGTGGCCTTGACCACATTGAAAGAATCACTAGCGAGCGAGGTCAAGGGCATGTTTAAAGAAATGTTTGAGGGGCTTAAATTATCCACCTCACCGTTGGAAGTGGGTTGTCCCGCTACCAACGTGTCAGAGGCTAATCCCGACAAGGGAGAAGCTAGTAGTGAGCAAGCCCCGGTCACTAAGCATGGTAGTGGGAAATTTGCCCAATCTCCTCCGCCTACTCACTATGGAGGACCCGTCCCCACACCGCATTTAAATTCCGTCGGGCCCCCACCGAAGTTTGTTAAAAATACTGATTTTGCTACTTGGGTGTTTCGTTTCAAACGTCATATTAATCATTGTTCCACTAACCTCTGGAGAATCATTGAGCAAGGTTTTTATCCGTATGATCCCGACAACATGACTCCAAGAGAAACTGCCGATCATCAGTTCAACGAGTCCGCACTTTGCATTCTTCAAGACTCAATCCCTCCTGAAGATATTGCTCATCTTCGTCCATTCACTGTGGCCAAGGAAGCATGGGAGCATGTTGGCACAATGTACAAGGGAAGCACTAGCATTCAACGCTCCAACTATGAAGTAGTGCAAGATGAAGCTGATGAGTTTGCAATGATCGAGGATGAAGACCCTCGTGAACTTTATCGAAGATTAACTATTCTTGCAGTGTCTCTTCGAGACCATGGCAGTAAGGACACGGATGATAATTGGATC
Organism: Secale cereale; assembly: GCA_902687465.1. Classification (NCBI taxonomy): domain Eukaryota; kingdom Viridiplantae; phylum Streptophyta; class Magnoliopsida; order Poales; family Poaceae; genus Secale; species Secale cereale. The sequence continues at coordinate 313,090,283 of LR738715.1, read as the reverse complement.
AAGCGCAAGTTCCTCAAGGCCATGATGCCCTATCACAAGGCCATGTCCTCTGTGATTCGTCAGAGACCGGACTTCCACACTTTATCCTCAAACGAAGTGTTGGATGAATTTGTTGCCATGAGGATTCTTGACGTTACCGCCGACAATGCGGTCCTAAGAGCTCAACGATCCAAGAAGCCTAATCTTGCCCTGAAGGCCAAGGCTTGTGTGGAAGAGGAGGAAGTTGAAGATGATGATGAGTGCTGCCCCGAGGACACCAAATATGCCTATCACGAGCACATGGCTCTTGCTTCTAGGCAATTCTGGGGCAAGAAGAATTCAAGGTCCAACTTCAACAGGAACAACTCCAGTGGGAACAAAGGGAAGCAACGAGTAAGGACATGCTTCAACTGTGGAAATGTAAGCCACTTCGTTGCGGATTGCCCATATGAGAAGAGAGAAGACTTTGGAGGCAAGCTTATTCGGAAGGACAAGTCAAAGTCCTATCCCAACAAGAACAACTTCATCAAAAAGACTCCTCCGAAAGTGTTGGTGGCACAAGAAGAATATGTGGAGGATGATGACAATGATGAAGAGGATGAGGTGACCACTATGGCCACAATTGCAATTGCTACCACTCCGCACTCATCTCTATTCAACTCACCGAACGAGAACATCACCGCCAAATGTCTTATGGCCAAGGCCACCAACAAGGTAACTCCGATCATCAACTCTACTATCTCTTCTAACCCCTCATTAACTAATTGTATTGATGAGGGTGAGGGTAGTAAGGAGGGAGAAAATGAATTTGATGTGTTCATAAAGAATCTCAAGGGCAAATCCAAGAAGCATGTGGTTGCTCTCTTGGAACAACTCGGTGAGGCAAATGACATTATTGAGGCTCACGAGGAAACCATCACTAAAATGGAAGGGCATAGTCGAGACTATGCCGATGAGATATCGGATATCTCTAACGCTCTAGAGGAGGAGCGTGGTCTTCGTTTGACTCTTGAGGAGTCACACAACGTTGATCATGCTAAATTAAAGAAAGATCTTGATCATGCTCTAGTTGTCTCTCGTGTCCTTAACTCAGAGAAGGCAAAACTTGCTGTTGATCATGCTAAACTCAAAGAGGAGTTTGACATACTTGACAAGGCTCACAAGGCCTTGAAAGGAATGCATGCTACTCTCAAGGAGTCTCATGATCAACTCCAAGTTTCGCTAACCAAGGAAAAGGCTATCTTTCCTCGCATGGTTTTAATTGATAATGCAAATGCTACTAACCCATGTTGTGAGCATGTGCATCTTGTTGAAGAGAATGCCGAGTTGAAGAAGCAACTTGAGAAAGGCCTTGTGACTTGCATACAAGGTGAGAAGAACCTCAACACCCTTTTGAGAAATCAAAAGGAAGTTGTGGCAAAGGAAGGAATTGGGTTTTCTCCTAAGCCCAAGAAGAAGAAGAATGACAAGACAAAGCAACCACCCCCTCTCCGACAATCCTTTGTGAAAGAAGGAGAGGGCACCTCTACCAAGAAGAAAAGTGGTGGGGTCAAGAAAAACTCCACCACACCCTCAAACATGGCCGGCGATTTTAATCCGTCATATGTTTTATGCCGTGCTAGTGATGGCCATGTGTTTGCTAAATTTGTTGGTTCTTCTTATGAGTACATTGAATGGTCCATTTGGGTTCCTAAGACCCTTGTCACTAACCTCAAAGGACCCATTACCAAATGGGTACCTAAATCCAAGCATTGATCTATTGTAGGGGTTTGCTTCCGGTGGGGGGTCATGGTTGCTCGATAGCGGAGCCACAAATCATTTGACCGGAAGCAAAGACTTGGTGGTGGACGTGCATCTCGGTTCATCTATGGCCACCAACGTCGAATGGGGTGATGCTTCATCTTCTAAGGTATTGGGACTTGGCAAGGTGGTTGTTTCTCATGATCTCACGATCGAGAAAGTCATGCTTGTTGAGTCCCTTGCATACAATTTACTTTCTGTCCGCCAACTTGCACTCATGGGTTTTGCTACATTCTTTGATATTGATTCTGTGGCCCTCTTGTGGAGCAAGACTCTTAAAGTAGCCTACGTTGGGCATGTCGAGAATGGCCTGTATGTGGTTTACTTCTCGAAGCAACCCTCTAAGGTTGCGACATGCCTAATGGCTAAAGTTGATGTGGGATGGCTTTGGCATCGCCGTTTGGCCCACGTTAATATGAGATCTTTGCAAAGTCTTCTCAAGGGGGACCATGTCCGAGGACTAACAAATGTTAGCTTTGCCAAAGATCGTGCTTGCAGGGCGTGCATTGAAGGAAAATTACATGAGAAGGCTCACCCTCCCACGACTATCATCTATTCAAAGAGACCTCTAGAGCTCCTCCACATGGATCTCTTTGGGCCTCCCACTTTTGATAGTCTTGGTGGTAGAAAATATTGCTTGGTGATTGTGGATGATTACTCAAGATATACCTGGGTATACTTCTTCAAGAAGAAGAGTGAGACCCAACAAACCGTCATCAACTTTGCTAATGAAGCTCAACGACAACATGAAGCAAAGATTTTGATGATTAGAAGTGACAATGGCACCGAGTTCAAGAACTACACCTTGGATGAGTTTCTTGGTGATGAGGGGATCAAACATCAATATGCCGCCCCATATACCCCTCAGCAAAATGGTGTTGCGGAGAGAAAGAACCGAACTTTAATAGATGCTGCAAGAACCATGATGGCTGAATTCAACTCTCCATACAACTTTTGGGCCGAAGCCATCAACACCGCTTGCCATGCATCAAATCGTCTCTATCTTCGCAAAGGCTTGAACAAAACTCCGTATGAGATTCTTACCGGTAACAAGCCCAATCTCAAGTACTTCCGGGTGTTCGGGTGTAAGTGTTTCATTCTTAAGAAAGGTGTTCGGTTGTCTAAATTTGAATCTAGAGCTCATGAGGGCATATTTGTTGGTTATGCTACAAACTCTCATGCTTACCGTGTCCTCAATAAATCCACCGGACTCATTGAGGAGACGAGTAACGTAGAGTTTGATGAAAATAACGGCTCCCAAGTGGAGCAAAGTGGTACTTGTGATACAGGTGATGAAATTCCTCCTCAAGCCATAAGAAGAATGGGTATTGGATACATCCTACCCGTTGAGGAACCCCTTGTGGCCGAAGGAGAAGGACAATGTTCCACTCAAGTGGAACCATCACCAACCCAAGACCCACACGCTTCCGAAGAACAAAATGAAGGCCCTCAACCGGACGAACAAGGCCAAGTGCGAGATCAATCACAAGATGGTGGGGATCCACCAAATGATGCACAAGGCCAAGTTCTCTCATCCGAGCAAGATCAAGGTCAAGAGGAAGCTCAAGATCAAGATCTAGCTCCTGACGTCGCTCAAGATGACCAACTCAGTGCTCCTCAGTTATCTCTTGAAGAGCAATTGGAGTGTCGTGCTGCAAAAGTTGCCTCCAGGCTTGCTTCCAGAGAACATCACATGGAGAATATCCTAGGAAGCATCAAAAGGGGGGTAAGCACTCGTAGATAATTAGCAAACTATTGTGCTCATCAAGCTTTTGTCTCTTTTGTTGAACCTAAGAAGGTCTATGAGGCTCTCGAAGACCCCGACTGGCTCAATGCCATGCATGAAGAACTCAATAACTTCGAGCGCAACAAAGTGTGGCGTCTGGTGCCAAGACCAACGGAGAACCATAATGTCATTGGAACCAAATGGATCTTTAAGAACAAGCAAGATGCCCATGGCATTGTCATCCGCAACAAGGCACGTCTGGTGGCTCAAGGCTACTCCCAAGTCGAGGGCATCGACTACGGTGAAACCTTTGCCCCTGTTGCTCGTCTTGAATCTATTCGTTTGTTGCTTGCCTATGCTTCCCATCATAACTTTAAATTGCAACAAATGGATGTGAAAAGTGCTTTTCTTAATGGTCCCATTAACGAGTTGGTATATGTTAAACAACCCCCAGGGTTCGAGGATCCTAAGTTCCCCAATCATGTTTATCAACTTGATAAGGCACTCTATGGCCTTAAACAAGCCCCACGAGCGTGGTATGAGCACCTTACCGAGTTGTTACAAGATCGTGGGTTTGAAATTGGGAAAATCGACCCCACTCTTTTTACTAAGAAGGTCAAAGGGGAGTTGTTTGTATGCCAACTATATGTTGATGATATTATCTTTGGTTCTCCTAACAAAGCTTTCAATGATGAGTTCGCCGCACTCATGACCACTCACTTTGAGATGTCCATGATGGGAGAGTTGAAGTACTTCCTTGGATTTGAGATCAAACAACGAAGAGAAGGCATCTTCATCAAACAATCCAAGTATACTCAAGACATGCTCAAAAGGTTCAACCTTAGTGATGTCAAGCCGGCTACTACTCCGATGCCAACCAAATGCCAACTTGACATTGATCCCAATGGTAAAGCGGTGGATCAAAAGGTATATCGCTCTATGATTGGATCCTTGCTTTACCTTTGTGCATCTAGACCGGATATTATGTAGAGTGTGGGAATTTGTGCACGGTTTCAAGCCTCACCTAAGGAAAGTCACTTTGTGGCTGTCAAGCGAATCTTTCGATATTTGGCTCATACCCCAAACTTTGGCTTATGGTACCCAAGAGGAGCAAACTTCAACCTTGTTGGTTTTTCTGATTCTGACTGGGCAGGAGACAAAGTGGATAGGAAGTCCACCTCGGGAGGGTGCCAATTTCTTGGTTGCTCTCTTGTTAGTTGGTCTTCCAAAAAGCAAAGTTGTGTATCTCTCTCGTCCACTGAAGCAGAATATGTGGCCGCTGGCAGTTGCTGTGCTCAACTCTTATGGATGAGGCAAACTTTGAAGGATTACGGTGTCATTTGTGACAAAGTGCCTCTTTGGTGTGACAATGAGAGTGCCATCAAGATTTCTCTCAACCCGGTGCTTCACTTCAAGACGAAGCATATTGAGATTCGGTATCATTTCATCCGGGATCACATAAGGCAAGGAGAGATCGAGCTTCACTACGTCAACACTCATGATAAGCTTGCAGATATCTTCACGAAGCCATTGGATGAAGCTAGATTTCGCGAGTTAAGGCATGAGCTAAATATCATCGATTTGAGCAATGTGGTTTGAGTCTGTGCACACACACCCCTCACACTCAATATAGCTATCTTGTCTAGATGTAGGCATGGACATAGGGGGAGTATTGTTCTCTCAATGAATTGTTCCTCCCCCCATTATGCATAAACTAACAAAGTCTTTATCATTTGCCTTACATTTTTGGTTTAAATGTTTCAAGTCGAGTTTTGGATCATGGGCCCAAGGATAATTCTTCGCGGTGCCATATCTATATACTCAAACATAGGTGGCCTCGGCCACCGCCCTCCTCTGAGGAGTTGTGTTGGTTCACTTTGCATGTGCGTGCATTTGTTTTTCTCCTTTTTCTTTGCTTAAAGCCTCTTGTCAGCCGTGTTTGTTCTTGGAGGAGCGGTACTACCGTGCAAGCTTACGGTACTACCGCAGATGGGGTTTCGGTACTACCGCTCGACCAGCACGGCAGTAATTTTTTACTGCCGCTGGTAAAGCGGTACTACCGCTTGGCGAGCGGTACTACCGTGCAAGCGGTACTACCGCGATGACCGCGGTACTACCGCACGTATCAAAACGCGTGGGGGTTATAAGCAGGCAGGGGGAGTTCCATCTCCCCCATACCCATTCACTCCTAACCCCCACGTCGTCCCTGTCTCTCTCTCTCAAGAACGCCGCCGGAGGACCTCGCAGGATCTCCTTCCTCGCCCACTCGTTTCTCTTTCCGACCGGTGGGATCGTTCCCCACCACGTCCTCTTGCCATGGATGCAGGTTTTTCCCCGTTTCCCTTCTTCTTTTTGCCTTGCCTAAGTTTTTAGGGTTAGGGGAGATGCTTAGTGCTTTCTTGTGTTCTTCGTGATCTTATCCATGGATGCTTAGGTTGTGGGAGAGTATTTGTGATCCGGAAATATGCTTAGAGTTGTTGCCACGAAGTTACTGATCAGCCGTAGTACCGTGTGAAGATCGTGTTGGTAGTTTCTAATTGTTTATCTTCCCAGATCTGTTCCGTGCGGTACTACCGCTGGAGAACCGCGGTACTACCGCACGGTGTAAACCAGATCCGATCTGACCTAAGCGGTACTACCGCTGTACTTAGCGGTACTACCGCTCGAGCGGAAGTAAAATTTTAGTACTGCGTGCCGAACGGTACTACCGCGTTCCGGTGCGGTACTACCGCTCCGCATGCAGCACTAATATTTTAGTTCCGCCCCCTCGGGCGGAAGTAAAATTTTAGTACTGCATGCCGAGCGGTACTACCGCGTCCTTACGCGGTACTACCGCTCCGCATGCAGCACTAATATTTTAGTTCCGCCCCCTCGGGCGGAAGTAGAATATTAGTACTGCATGCCGAGCGGTACTACCGCGTCCTTACGCGGTACTACCGCGTCCTTACGCGGTACTACCGCTCCGCATGCAGCACTAATATTTTAGTTCCGCGCTCTCGGGCGGAAGTAAAATTTTAGTACTGCATGCCGAGCGGTACTACCGCGTCCTTACGCGGTACTACCGCTCCGCATGCAGCACTAATATTTTAGTTCCGCCCCTTTGGGCGGAAGTAAAATCCTACTACCGTAAGGCATGCGGTACTACCGCATGTGCCACGCGGTACTACCGCTTGCCCTCCGGTACTATTTTTTTACTTCCGTTGGGTCAGCGGTACTACCGTTTGGCTCTCACTAGCTTCGTGGCATGTTCTCTTTTCTATTTCCCTTGGTTTCTTGTGTCTTTCGAGGCTCTGGCATTGATTCTTCTCGTGTTTGTTTTGCTGTGGTTTTGTGTTTGTATTTTTAGGTGGTGGCTCAGGCTTTGCGGGTCGTCGTACCAACCCCGTTCGTGACACCGGGTCCAAGCGCATGCGTACCCCGAGCGATGTGCCAGAGGGCTCCAACCCCAATCCTCAGCGCCGGTACAAGACCTCAGCCAACAAGCGCAAGGAGTCATCCATGTCTATGGAGGAAATGCCTGCTGGTGAGTTCATGGCTAGACAGAAGATCAACCCATATGGGGAACCTCGTGAGCACTTCCCTGGTGATGATGTCTTCTGGTCCAAGCAACAGTATCGCATCTATCATGAGGTGCTCAAGACCAAGGCAAATCTGTATGTGGATGCTCACTGGATCGATGTGGAGCACATGAGGAAGGATACCAACATGGCGTATTTTGCTGAAGCCCTTGACTTGATCGAGCAACTGGGTCTGGAACATATCATGACTTTCCAGAACGATTTTGATCCTGAGCTCATTGCACAGTTCTATGCCTCTGTCAACTTTCAGGCCAAGGAAGATCGTCCCATGACTTGGATGACTCATGGTCACAAGATGACCGCCACTTGGAAGGAGTTCATGGATCTTCTTCAGCTTCCCGATGAGGGTCTCCACACTCCTATTGGTTTTCGGCCTCACGCCAATCCTGAAGCAGCCAACAAGGACAGACTTCTTCCTTTCTATGAAGCAAAGACCCTTGCTAGTGGCAAAACAACCTATGTGCTGAATCCCTTCCTGGACATTATGTATCGGATTTTTTGCAACACGCTGTTTCCTCGTGTTGGCGACAAGGACAAGGTTCACGCCTATCTGGTGGATATGCTTCTGATGTGTCAAGAGGCTCGCTCTGCTCAGGCTGCTCCTCTGGACATTTCTCACATCATGTGGAATGAGCTTCGGTTTGCTATCTACACTCGCAAGGTACCTATCTATGGTCCTTTCTTATATCTGCTCATCTCCAAGACTTGGGAAAAATTGTATCCAGAGGAGGAGTTGGTGGCCGACTGCTACCGCCATGATCCTATCAAGCTTCGCGTCAAGACTCGCTGGGCCAACACCACTACTCGCGCTCAGGCTGCTGCTGCCCAGATGGGCACTGAGGATGAGCCTATGGAGGAGCCTGCCGATGTCCGCTCAGGCAGATTTGCCCCCTCTTCTTCCTCTACCGTAGGGAAGCCGTCATGGGCCAAGAAGCTCCAGCAGAAGATGAAGGCTCTCTTCTGCATGCAGGCTCAGGGGCAATACCGTGCCCATGTGACTGACAAGAAGACACGTCAGCGGGACAAGAAGATTCTGTCCTTGTATGGTGAAGAGGTCTCAAATGGATCGGAGGACAACATCACTCCAGAGGCTACCTGGATGGCTCGCCAGGGATACCAGTGGACAGATTCTGATGATGAGTATCAGCCAGAGCAGCAGGGATCTGATGAGGACTATCAGGACGAGCAGCAGCAGGGATTTGATGACGAGTATGACGACTGAGCTTCTCCCGGGCTGCCACCCATCTTCGTTTCCTCTCTTTCCCTTTGTGGTGTCTCGATGACAAAGGGGGAGAGTGATTTGCATTTTCCGTCTTGTGCCGTCTTGTGTGTGTGTTTCTTTTCGTTGGACTTGGTTTTATTGTGCGTGTTTGTGTGAGACAATCATATGGTGTAAGACATATGCCCTCGTATCGTTAAAACTTATTATCATGTCCTTATGCTTATCCTATGCAGTTAAATGTTTTATAGAGTATCGCATGTGTAGATTATAGGGGAACGCCATACCTAGTATGTGTGCAGTGCAGTCCAAAGCACAATCATATGTAGGCATACATACAGGGGGAGCTCACCTATACTCTAGGGCTTATATTGCTGTCTCTATTATTTCTTCTCTGTGCAAATCTCGTGTTGTCATCAATACACCAAAAAGGGGGAGATTGTAAGGGCATTTTTCTCCCTAATGGTTTTGGTGATTGATGACAATACTCTTGCGGACTAATCGTGTGCTGTAAGCTCATACAGGTATATCTCTCTTATGGCACAAGACGATTGATTGCCCCTCGGATTCCATGAAGGACGGTGTTTTCTTTTTGCTCCCTGTAGGTGGCATTGAGTAATAGGAAAGCCGTACTATTAAGAGGGGGTCCGTGTCGGAAAGGTTTGGGTAGAATCAACACGTACACATCTTTCTCCCACACTTCCTTTCCTTGCTTCTCTGGAGGTCCAACCGGTCTTTCTTTCGTTGTGGCAATTCTGTGGCTTCTGTACTGATCTTCTGCCAAGCATGCGGTAGTACCGCTTTGCCAAGCGGTAGTACCGCACAGGTACACGGTAGTACCGCTTGCCGACACGGTAGTACCGCTCCCGCGGTAGTACCGTGTCCCCATGCGGTAGTACCGTGTATCTGGGCCTGGCGCTGAAGTCTAAGTATAAGAAGTGGATGCGGAAGTAATTTTTTACTTCCGCATACCGCACGGTAGTACCGTTTAGCTTAAGCGGTAGTACCGCTTAGCTTAAGCGGTAGTACCGTGTCGCATTTTGCTACTTCCGTTTTCCCCTGCGGATGTAGCCACGGATGTAATTTATTTCATCCGTGGCTGTATCAGGTCTCGATATTTTTGCCTTGGCGGTAGTACCACTTCCCAAGCGGTAGTACCGCTCAGCCTGCGGTAGTACCGCTTGTAAGTTGCGGTACTACCGCTCTCTGCGGGCTGAAACCTCAAATAACGGTTGGATTTGTCCCCCCACTATATATAGGGGGTCTTCTTCTCCAAGGAGACTCACCTCTTCCCCCACTACTCCATTGTTGCTCCAAAAGCTCCATTTCCGCCCGATCTCTCTCCCTAGCCAATCAAACTTGTTGATTTGCTCGAGATTGCTTGAGGAGGCATTGATCTACACTTCCACCAAGAGATATTTGATTCTCCCCACTAATCCCTTGCGGATCTTGTTACTCTTGGGTGTTTGAGCACCCTAGACGGTTGAGGTCACCTCGAAGCCATATTCCATTGTGGTGAAGCTTCGTGGTTTGTTGGGAGCCTCCAAGTTGTGGAGATTGCCCCAACCTTGTTTGTAAAGGTTCGGTTGCCGCCTTCAAGGGCACCACTAGTGGAATCACGGCACCTTGCATCGTGTGAGGGCGTGAGGAGAATACGGTGGCCCTAGTGGCTTCTTGGGGAGCATTGTGCCTCCACACCGCTCCAACGGAGACGTACTTCCCCTCAAAGGGAAGGAACTTCGGAAACATATCCTCGTCTCCTTCGGTTCTACTTGTGGTTATTTCTTACCTTTACTCTTGCATCCTTTGCTTGTTTAATTCCTATAGCATGCTTGTGTAGTTGTTGGGCTTATTTACATTAGTTGTCTTCATAGTAGTTTATCTAGACAACTTATTTTGTCGCCTAATTTTAATTGGTTAAGAAAAGCTAAAAATTGTTAGTTGCCTATTCACCCCCCCCCCCTCTAGTCAACCATATCGATCCTTTCACACTCGTTCTTCCCGTTGTCCGTTTCGAGTTCCGACGCTCTCACACTTGCCCGTGGCTTCCCCGAGTCCTTCTTTTGTGTTTGGCCGTGTAACGTTTCCGGTTTGGCGTGGGACTTATCGTGCGATGTGGTTTTGACCCGTGTAACCCGCCTGTCAAGTTTTGTCGCATTTGAAGTTCGTTTGGTGCTTCAACAGTTATCCTCGTGGTCTAAAAATACCTCCTCTTTGAGGCCTAAGAAACCCCTCCAACAGCCCACCAACCCAGCTCAAACCCTTCCCATCATCTAGGCCATTCAATTGTGATCTCGTGGCCGAAACCCTCTCCTCATTTGGACTACCCTAGCTCCTTGTCCCTATATAAACGTCCACCCCCTCCAATTTTGCGTCGAAAACCCTAGTGTTTCCACCTCCGCCGCGCCGTGCTTCCACCGTTGCCGCGCCGTGCTTCCACCGACCGCCGCCAGTGCTTCTACCGAGCCGCCGCCAGTGCCTCCACACCCGCCGCGTGGGCCCGCGGGGCCCAGGCCGGCCCGCCGTGCCATTCCCCCGGGCCAGATCTCGCCCTCGCCGCGCCCTCGTCTTCTTCCCCTCCGGCGCCGCGCCGCCCTCCGCCCTCCGGCCACGCTCCGGCCACCCTCCTCCGCCGGAGCTCCCTCGCCCGCCGCCGCCTACTCCGCCCTCGCTGGGAAGCCGCCGCCGAGCTGCGGGAGCCAGCCGCCACCGTGCCCGGCCTTTTCCCACCGGCCGGTAGCCGCCCCGGCGACCCTCCACCTCGCCGCCGGGCCAGGGCGCCGCCCCAGCTGCTGCGTCCCGCCACCGGCCTCGAGGGAGCCAGCCCCGTTGGCCTCGCTCGTTCGAAGGAGCGCTCGAGGAGCTCCCCGATCCAGCCGATCTGGCTGCAACCCTAACGGGCCGGGGTCCAGATCCGCGATCCGACCCGCACCGGCGCCTCCGTTGACCGATCCGCCAGATCCGCGCCCGTTTGACCCGGCGCCCGTTGACCCCGACCCGCAGCAGGTTGACTTCTTGTTTTCTTCTAAGTCCCTAGTTGTTTTTCAGTGTCTGATGCATATTTGTGATGAGGATATCTTTTACTGTGCATGTCCGTTTTGTGTGTATAATATGTCAAAATGATCGTGGTGACATGTACTATGTTTTGTTCCATTGTGTCATGCATGTTTGAGGTCATCTAGATGTCTTAATCTTCATGAGAAGAGTGCTACTTGTTATAAACTACTGCTATTAGTTGTTTTCATGCCATGTTTGCAATGTGATAACTTGTTGCATGTTTATCCAAATGAAGCAAATGATATGTCCACATGTTCATCATGAGATGCTCTACATGTTGGTTGCTTTAGCTTGCATGATAGAATTCATCTTGCCATGTTAATCTCCTTTGCAAAAGTGCTTGTGGCTGTTATGTTGTTAAACTTGTTACGAGATGCCTAGTTGAGGAGCTCGTTGTTATTGATGTGGTTGTCCCCATGTTGCATGCTTATATGTTTTGGACTCCCCTTCATGTGTACTTTGCTGTGGTGCAAACTACTTGCCATGTTATGCTTTGAGGTGACTTAAACTTGCTCACAAACATGCCATGATATTACTGCTGTTTTAACACTTAGTGAAATTTCACTAAGTCTGGAATCTGTAATTTCCAGATGCCATGTTTGCTTGTTGTTCTAGGCAAATCCATGCTAGTTTTGGGGTGACTCTTGATGATTACTTGTTGTATATGTTGTTGGCTATCCATTCATTTCCTCACATGCTCTTTTGGGTGGCCGTAGCATATTTATCTCTTGCTCCCAAGTTGCTATAAAATACTGCTGTCAGGTTTTTGTTGTCAGTTCAAAATGTTATAGCTTGTTGCTATTGATCCATGCCTCCTATGGAGATGCTCCAATGGAATTGTTTGCTGTAGGAGATGTCTACTTTATGTCCATGCTTCTTGTCATGATGTTTGAGTGCTGTAGAGTATATATTTCTTGCTCCGAAGTTGCTATGTGGCTGTTAATTTCAGCTTTGCCATGTTTATTGTTTCGGGTGTATCTTTTAGCCCGTTGCTCCGTTTTGAGCAAGTCCTATATGTAACTTGTGTGATTTTGCATGTAGATTCATAATATCCTCTTGTTAACAAGTTTTGAAGTTTCTTGCTTGTTGCACATTGTCATGTTCCTTGTGCCGTATCTCTGTGTTTCCTATGTTGTCTTTCTGTGCATCCTAAGTGCTTCTGTAGTGCTTCCTTAGTGCATCAGTCATGCATCCTGTGGTTTGTGCATTGCATCTTGTTGATTTTGTGCCTCGCGTGTTTTGTGTTGAGTAGAGCCGGAAGCCGAGACCGAGTACGAGAACGAGGTTACTACCGAGGTTGAGAACGAGGAGCCCTCTTACGATCCCATCGACGACCTGACATGCAAGATGACCTGACCCGGATAACATTACTATCTTTGCCTATTGCTAGAAGTCTCGCTCTATAGCTTTTGCCTCGATGCCCATGTTTTCCTGTCAGCCTCCTATTGTAACCATGAATCTGTCTAACCACCCTACCTATGCAAACCTTTGATTGGCTAAGTAAGCTTCGCTCAGCCCCTCTTATAGCATTGCTAGTTGCAGGAGAAGATTTGAAGATTCTTGCTTCATGTTGAAGCTTGTTGGGATATCACTCTATATAATTCTTAAATGAAATCACCTATATATTGGTAATGGGTGGAAGGCTAAGCCTTTTGAATGGTGATTTGTTCCACTTATGCCGCCCTAGGAACCGTATAAACTGGTGTTATGTTCCTTGATTTTGCGTTCCTCACACGGTTGGGGTTATGGGACCCCCTCGATAAACCGCTAAGTGCTAAGTCTTTTCCAGCAAGTCCCAACATTGGTACTATTTGCCTAATAACTAAAAACTTGCATAGGGAGTAATTAACCCTCTTCTTAATCAACAACCCCGGGCCAGTGCTCCACATGAGTGTTGGTCCGAACTGGGCAACCTGCGGGGCCACCTCGAGGAAACTCAAGGTCTGGTAAAATCCCGTAGCTTGTCCCATCCGGTCGTGTCCTGAGACTAGATACGCGCGGCTACTGTCAGGGTGTCGGCACGCCGGGAGGATTTGCTGGATTAGCCTTACCTTAGTCGGAGTATCTTGAGCACGGGATTCCGAGAATGCTCGGGCCTTCCCACCTTGGAGTTGCGACTCCGTGGATCGTGGGCTTGTCATGGGCCAAGTTGGAACACCCCTGCAGGGTTATGAACTTTCGAAAGTCGTGCCTGCGGTTATGTGGCAGATGGGAATTTGTTAATATCCGGTTGTAGAAAACTTGACACCATGTTCAGAACACACTACCAGCGTGAGTATCATGACGGTCATTTTCTGAAAGGGGTTCGGGAAGTGCACACGGTGGGGTTATGATTGTCGTGTTTTAGTTAGGATCACTTCGTGATCATCTTATCGTCTGAGGCACTTCTCTTCTCTCTCTCTTTTACGTAAGCTAGTGCTAGTGCTGCTGCAACGTCTTGTTCTTTCTTCAGCCTTGTTCCACACCCAAGGCTTGGATAGTTGTGTTACCCGGGAACGGGATTGCTGAGTCCTCCGTGGCTCACAGATTCTACACCACACTAGATGCAGGTACTCAGGTGTTCTACTCAGGAGACGGCACCGAGCTATACTGGGAGTACGACGAGGACCGTAGCCGTTACTATGTGCACTATCCCGACGATCAGTAGTGGTTTCTACTAGGGGCGATTCATACCTGTGGCTTTGTGTATGTTTGGTATCTTGCATTTGGATCTTCACCCGTAGACGGGTTGTGATGTTTTGAATGATGTTTGGCTATGTAATGACTTGTGTGACGTGGCGAGTGTAAGCCAACTATCTTTTCCCTTTCATCCAGATTTTTACATGAGATGTGCAAAGATATCGAACTTGCGATCATTCCAGAATGGGCTTATACCTTTAAGTCGTGCCTCGACACGTAGGAGGTATAGTCCCATCCTGGGCATTACAAGTTGGTATCAGAGCCTTCTCCGACCTAGAAGCCCTCACTGTTTGATCGAATCATTGACGGTTGAGTCTAGGCACACACTTAAAATGTTTTGAGTCCTGTATTTATATCGAAGAGTAGGATTTCTTTTGCTCCTCATCTCTTTTCACTCTGGTGAGGACTCCTGACGATTACTCTTGCCTCTTCTACTCTCAAAATTGCACCAAATTTTTTTAGGAATCTCGTGAGTATTGTTTGGATTGTTTCGATGTCTTTGTGACGAGAACCTTGTTCTCGATGCCTCCTGTCATTAGGGGTTGAGGCAGTGTCCCGGGGAGTTGAGCTCCGAGGTGTTGTTGTCACAAACATATCGCGGCAGTTCTAGAATACTTAAGACAGCCGACATTGAAAACTCTCCTATGCGGTTAGTGGCAAGATAACCTCGACATCACCCAGTACTGGGGAGGTAGTTCGGGAGTATTGCCATAGCTTGTATAGTAGATGCGTTTCGAAGGTCCGAGGTAGACGGTTTCCAAAAATAACTGGTTATGTGTTGAAGGATGGATACAGCTGGATGTAGGATTAGAGTTGAGTGCGCGATGCTTCCCCTGTATCCCCAACACCTGATTGCATAACTGGAAACTTTCGGAAATTAATAGGTGGGTTCATCTAGTAGATCGTAGGCATTCTTCCAACGAATGCAAGGTATGGAGTTCAGGGTTCTACATTGAGTGAAGTGGTTTTATGGCCGATGTTCCGATCGGGAGTTGCATCTTAAAGGGTCCTTGGCTATGCTGATCTGGGGATTGCAAAACCCTTTCGTAACACGTTCCATAAGCTTTCAGCACGAAAATGTCGAACGAAGCTCCTATCTTGTATTTGTTCTATCTGCACCTTGTTGTTTTTCTTATTTACCTTTATCTCCCAAGTGGCTTCTCGTGAAGATTGTTGTTATCATTAAACTGAGAATTTCATTCGTTCCTCTTGTTCGAATGATTCTTGTGAAGACTATGTTGCAATTCTAGCCGGTATTTCAGCTTATATCTTCTTTCAATCAAATGGCTAATGGTGGTCATCTCTTTCAGGATGGCTCCCAAAAGGGTTCCCAACGCTAACCCAGAGGGTGAAGAGGTTCCTGATCGTCCTCCTTCCCCTCCTCCTCCGTCTGAGGCCTAGAGAGCAATTATGCAAACTACGAATCAGAACACCCAGATGCTTATGCAGATGATGCAGCAAATGCAAGCAAATCAAGCAAATCAGGGTGCTCATGGGAACCAAGGCAATTTGTTCAACCAACAGCACTTTGCTACGCTCAACCAGTTCTTACCAAATCAACCAAAGGCTTTCAGTTACTGCGTGGACCCTCTCGATGCTGAAGACTGGATAACGGATATCAAGAAGCATTTTGAGTGCAGCAACGTAAGGCCCGAGGACTATGTGAAGTTTGCAGCCTTCCAACTCAAGGACCAAGCAGCTGATTGGTGGCAGCAGTACAAAGACTCCAGAGCAGGGCGTGAAATCTCCTGGGATGATTTCTGCAAGGACTTTCTCTCTCACCACATTCCAACAAGTGTCATCGAGGGTATGCGTGAGCAATTCCGCAACCTGAAGCAAGGCTCTATGACTCTCTACCAATATAATGTCAAGTTCCAGAACCTTGCCCGCTATGCTAAGCAAGACATCCCAGATGCCAAGAGCAAGATCTATCAGTTCCGTGGTGGTCTGAAGGATGAACTCCAACTTGCTCTCACCTTGTTCGAACCTGATGAGTTTGACAAATTCTATAACATGGCACTTAAGCAAGAGGCAGCCCAGCTCAAGATGGAAGCTTCCAAAAAGAGGATCAGAGATGCCGTTCACTCCTCCTCATCTTCTCAAGTGGTCGCGAAGCAACAGAAGTTTTGGCTTCCACCTCCCCAGTGTTTCGAGCTCCCTACAACAACAATAAGAACTCTGGTGGCCGTGGTTTCTCCCACCCACCCAACCCAAGCAACTAGTCAAAGAATCAGTTTCAATCTTCCAAGTCAAGTGCTCCTTATTACCGTCCTCTCTTAGAAGTGGTCTGCAACAAGTGCACTCAGAAGGGTCATTATGCTAACAAGTGCCCCAACCCAAGGCGCCTTCCGCCTCCTCCACCTGTCAGCACTGCTATTGTCAAGCACAATCCAAAGGCTGCAAGAGTGAATCTGATGAATGCAGCTCAAGCAGAGAATTCTTCAGATGTGATACTTGGTAACCTTCCAGTTAACTCTATTCCTGCAAAAGTGTTGTTTGATTCGGGTGCTTCATGTTCCTTCATGTCATATCCATTTGCATCCAAGAATAATGTTCACTCTGAAGCTTTACCAAGAACTTTGAGTGTTATATCTCCGGGTAAGAGATTGAGTTCTAGTATGGTGGCTCCGAATGTATCTATTCGCATGGGTGATTACCGCTTTCTGGCTAATCCGGTTATTCTCGGCAATTCCGACATTGATCTTATCCTCGGGATGGATTGGCTTTCTCAGCATGATGCTCACATTGATTGTGCAAATAAGGAAGTCAAGATTACTCATTCCGACGAAGACGTGATTATCTTCGCCTCTCGGGATAACACAATCAGGCTATTCTCTCTCAATGACAAGGGCGATATTAATGCCATCTCTCAAATTGCGGTGGTAAACGAATACGAAGACGTTTTTCCTGAAGAACTTCCAGGCATGCCTCCACATCATCAAGTGGAATTTGTCATCGAACTCGAGCATGGTACTGAGCCAGCATGCCGACGTCCGTACAAGCTCTCCCCTGAAGAGTTGAAGGAGTTGAAGATGCAACTTAATGAACAGGAGCGTATGGGTCTGAGCAGGCCTAGTACGTCTCCTTGGGGCTGTGGTGTCTTATTTGTCAAGAAGAAGGATGGCACAGAGCGCCTTTGCGTTGATTACCAGCCATTGAACAAGAAGACAATAAAGAACAAGTATCCGCTCCCAACATCAATGAACTATTCGAGCAGCTCAAAGGAGCAAAAGTGTTCTCAAAGCTCGATCTCCGAATGGGTTATCACCAAATTCGCATTCGTGAAGAAGATATCCACAAGTCTGCCTTCAGAATGAGCTACGGCTCATATGAATATACAGTCATGTCCTTTGGTCTCGCTAATGCCCCACCTACCTTCTCGAGAATGATGCACTACATTTTCAACCCCTACACCAACGAGTTTGTGCTTGTGTATCTGGATGACATCTTGGTATTCTCCAAGAATGAAGAGGATCACGAAAAGCACCTCCGTCTGGTTCTCGACAGACTCCGCGAACATAAGTTCTATGCCAAGTTCTCCAAGTGCGAATTTTGGCTCGATAAGGTCTTATAGCTGGGCCATATCATCTCTGCTGACGGTATTGTTGTGAACCCAGAGAAAGTTGAAGCGATTGTCAACTGGGAACCTCCTCAGAACGTCAAGCAACTCCGAAGCTTCCTTGGTCTTGCTAGCTATTGCAGAAGGTTCATTGAGAACTTCTCCAAGATTGCCAAGCCCCTTTCCAACTTGCTGCAGAAGAATGTCAAGTACAACTGGTCTCCAGATTGTGATGTGGCATTCAAAACTCTCAAAGAAAAGCTCATCTCTGCTCCAGTTCTTACTCCTCCAGATGAGTCCAAGCCCTACAAAGTATTCTATGATGCTTCTCTTCAAGGACTTGGTGGTGTGCTAATGCAGGACAAGAAGATTGTGGCATACACTTCTCGTCAACTGAAGCCAAGTGAGACGAACTACCCCATGCATGATCTCGAACTAGCAGCTGTGGTACACGCTTTGATTACGTGGAGACACCTTCTGTTGGGCAGAAAAGTCGACATCTTCACCGATCACAAGAGCTTGAAGTACATCTTCACACAGCCGAACCTGAACCTCCGCCAGACTCGTTGGGTTGAAATGATCCAAGAGTATGATCCAAGCATCGAATACACACCTGGCAAGGCAAATGTGATTGCAGATGCTTTGAGCAGAAAGGCATATTGCAACAGTCTCCTTATCAAGCCGTTTCAGCCTGAGCTTTGTGAAGCATTCAGGAAGCTTAACCTCCAAGTTGTTCCGCAAGGCTTTCTTGCAAATCTTCAAGTTGCTCCTACCTTGGAAGATCAGATCCGTGAGGCCCAACTTAGTGATGCTATGGTGTAGAAAGTGAAACATGGTATTGCAAAGGGTACTCGCAAATACAAGTGCTATCGCGTTGATGAGAGAGATACCTTGTTCTTTGAGGACAGACTTGTGGTTCCCAAAGGTGATCTCAGGAAGCTCATAATGGACGAAGCACATCATTCCCTCCTTTCGATTCATCCTGGTAGTTCCAAGATGTACCAAGACCTCAAGCAATCTTACTGGTGGACACGCATGAAAAGGGAGATTGCCCAATTCGTGAATGAATGTGATGTCTGCAGAAGAGTGAAGTCAGAGCATCAACGTCCAGCCGGTCTTCTCCAACCTCTTCCTATTCCCAAGTGGAAATTCGACCACATTGAAATGGATTTCGTCACTGGCTTTCCTAAGTCCAAGAAAGGGAATGATTCTATCTTTGTGGTGATTGACAAGCTTACCAAAGTCGCTCACTTCCTTCCAGTCAAAGAATCCATCAATGCAGCTCAACTGGCACAGTTGTACACTTCCAGAATTGTGTCCTTACATGGCATTCCTCAAGTTATCTCCTCAGACCATGGAAGTTTGTTCACATCCAAGTTCTGGGACTCCTTTCAGTCTGCCATGGGCACTAAGATCCGTTTCAGCACTGCATTTCACCCTCAGACTAGTGGTCAAGTCGAGAGAGTGAATCAGATTCTAGAAGACATGCTCAGAGCCTGTGTCATCTCTTTTGGCATGAAGTGGGAAGATTGCCTTCCGTTTGCCGAGTTCTCTTACAACAACAGTTTTGAAGCAAGTGCCGACAAAGCTCCGTTTGAAATCCTCTATGGCAGAAAGTGCCGTACCCCTCTCAACTGGTCCGAGACTGGTGAACGTCAACTTCTTGGCAATGACATGATCTCAGAAGCCAAAGAAATGTGCAAAGTCATACATGAGAATCTCAAGGCCGCTCAGTCGCGTCAGAAGAGGTACTATGACGGCAAGCATCACGATTTGGCTTTCAACATTGGGGATCATGTCTATCTCCGTGTTTCTCCTATGAAAGGCACCCAAAGATTCGGTATCAAAGGAAAGCTTGCCCCTAGATACGTGGGCCCTTTCAAGATTCTTGGCAAAAGAGGTGATCTAGCCTATCAACTTGAGCTCCCTTCCAACTTCGCCAATGTTCATGATGTCTTTCACGTGTCTCAACTCCGCAAATGCTTCAAGGCACCTGAACGCACCATTCCGTTTGAGGAGATTGATCTTCAACAAGACTTGTCTTACTGAGAGCATCCCGTTGCTATTCTCGAAGAAACCGAGCGCAAGACCCGCAACAAGTCAATCAAGTTCTTGAAAGTCAAGTGGTCACACCATACCGACTGAGAAGCTACGTGGGAACGAGAAGATCACCTTCGTTCTGAGTACCCTTCCTTCTTCCAGTCCTATATCTCGGGACGAGATCTTTTCGTAGTAGAGGAGAGTTTGTAATGCCCCGGATGTAACACTTTCCCTTTTTGGCAATATATAACTTTGACTTCATCAGTTCCATTCCGGGTTCTTCGTCTTTTCAGGTTTTCGTCGTTTTGTCGTGTGCGTGTGTGCATGCATCCACGTCATGTTGTCATGTGCATTGCATTTTGTTTGTGTTGTCTTTTGCATCCGGTCCCACTCGTTCTTCCCGTTGTCCGTTTTGAGTTCCGACGCTCTCACACGTGCTCGTGGCTTCCCCGAGTCCTTCTTTTGTGTTTGGCCGTGTAACATTTCCGGTTTGGTGTGAGACTTGTCGTGCGATGTGGTTTTGACCCGTGTAACCCGCCTGTCAAGTTTTGTCACGTATGAAGTTCGTTTGGTGCTTCAACAGTTATCCTCGTGGGCTAAAAGTACCTCCTCTTTGAGGCCCAAGAAACCCCTCCAACAGCCCTCCAACCCAGCTCAAACCCTTCCCATCATCTAGGCCATTCAATTGAGATCTCGTGGCCGAAACCCTCTCCTCATTTGGACTACCCTAGCTCCTTGTGCCTATATAAACGTCCACCCCCTCCAATTTTGCGTCCAAAACCCTAGTGTTTCCACCTCCGCCGCGCCGTGCTTCCACCGTTGCCGCGCCGTGCTTCCACCGACTGCCGCCAGTGCTTCCACCGAGCCACCGCCAGTGCCTCCACACCCGCCGCGTGGGCCCGTGGGGCCCAGGCCGGACCGCCGCGCCGTTCCCCCGGGCCAGATCTCGCCCTCGCTGCGCCCTCATCTTCTTCCCCTCCGGCGCCGCGCCGCCCTCCGCCCTCCGGCCGTGCTCCGGCCACCCTCCTCCGCCGGAGCTCCCTTGCCCGCCGCCGCCTACTCCGCTCTCGCTGGGAAGCCACCGCCGAGCTGCGGGAGCCAGCCGCCACCGCGCCCGGCCTTTTCCCACCAGCCGGTAGCCGTCCCGGCGACCCTCCGCCTCGCCGCCGGGCCAGGGCGCCGCCCCAGCCGCTGCGTCCCGCCGTCGGCCTCGAGGGAGCCAGCACCGTCGGCCTTGCTCGTTCGAAGGAGCGCTCGAGGAGCTCCCCGATCCAGTCGATCTGGCTGCAACCCTAACGGGCCGGGGTCCAGATCCGCGACCCGACCAGCACCGGCGCCTCCGTTGACCGATCCGCCAGATCCGCGCCCGTTTGACCCGACGCCCGTTCACCCCAACCCGCAGCAGGTTGACTTCGTGTTTTCTTCTAAGTCCCTAGTTGTTTTTCAGTGTCTGATGCATATTTGTGATGAGGATATCTTTTACTGTGCATGTCCGTTTTGTGTGTATAATATGTCAAAATGATCGTGGTGACATGTACTATGTTTTGTTCCATTGTGTCATGCATGTTTGAGGTCATCTAGATGTCTTAATCTCCATGAGAAGAGTGCTACTTGTTATAAACTGCTGCTGTTAGTTGTTTTCATGCCATGTTTGCAATGTGATAACTTGTTGCATGTTTATCCAAATGAAGCAAATGATATGTCCACATGTTCATCATGAGATGCTCTACATGTTGGTTGCTTTAGCTTGCATGATAGAATTCATCTTGCCATGTTTATCTCCTTTGCAAAAGTGCTTGTGGCTGTTATGTTGTTAAACTTGTTACGAGATGCCTAGTTGAGGAGCTCGTTGTTATTGATGTGGTTGTCCCCATGTTGCATGCTTATATGTTTTGCTCCCCTTCATGTGTACTTTGTTGTGGTGCAAACCACTTGCCATGTTATGCTTTGAGGTGACTTAAACTTGCTCACAAACATGCCATGATACTACTGTTGTTTTAACACTTAGTGAAATTTCACTAAGTCTGGAATCTGTAATTTCCAGATGCCATGTTTGCTTGTTGTGCTAGGCAAATCCATGCTAGTTTTGGGGTGACTCTTGATGATTCCTTGTTGTATATGTTGTTGGCTATCCATTCATGTCCTCACATGCTCTTTTGGGTGGCTGTAGCATATTTATCTCTTGCTCCGAAGTTGCTATAAAATACTGCTATCAGGTTTTTGTTGTCAGTTCAAAATGTTATAGCTTGTTGCTATTGATCCATGCCTCCTATGGAGATGCTCCAATGGAATTGTTTGCTGTAGGAGATGTCTACTTTATGTCCATGCTTCTTGTCATGATGTTTGAGTGCTGTAGAGTATATATTTCTTGCTCCGAAGTTGCTATGTGGCTGTTAATTTCAGCTTTGCCATGTTTATTGTTTCGGGTGTATCTTTTAGCCCGTTGCTCCGTTTTGAGCAAGTCCTATATGTAACTTGTGTGATTTTGCATGTAGATTCATAATATCCTCTTGTTAACATGTTTTGAAGTTTCTTGCTTGTTGCACATTGTCATGTTCCTTGTGCTGTATCTCTGTGTTTCCTATGTTGTCTTTCTGTGCATCCTAAGTGCTTCTGTAGTGCTTCCTTAGTGCATCAGTCATGCATCCTGTGGTTTGCGCATTGTATCTTGTTGATTCGTGCCTCGCGTGTTTTGTGTTGAGTTGAGCCGGAAGCCGAGACCGAGTACGAGAACGAGGTTACTACCGAGGTTGAGAACGAGGAGCCCTCTTACGATCCCATCGACGACCCGACATGCAAGATGACCTGACCCGGATAACATTACTATCTTTGCCTATTGCTAGAAGTCTCGCTCTATAGCTTTTGCCTCGATGCCCATGTTTTCCTGTCAGCCTCCTATTGTAACCATGAATCTGTCTAACCACCCTACCTATGCAAACCTTTGATTGGCTAAGTAAGCTTCGCTCAGCCCCTGTTATAGCATTGCTAGTTGCAGGAGAAGATTTGAAGATTCTTGCTTCATGTTGAAGCTTGTTGGGATATCACTCTATATAATTATTAAATGAAATCACCTATATATTGGTAATGGGTGGAAGGCTAAGCCTTTTGCTTGGTGTTTTGTTCCACTCATGCCGCCCTAGGAACCATATAAACCGGTGTTATGTTCCTTGATTTTGCGTTCCTCACACGGTTGGGGTTATGGGACCCCCTCGATAAACCGCTAAGTGCTAAGTCTTTTGCAGCAAGTCCCAACATTGGTACTATTTGCCTAATAACTAAGAACTTGCATAGGGAGTAATTAACCCTCTTCTTAATCAACAACCCCGGGCCAGTGCTCCACATGAGTGTTGGTCCGAACTGGGCAACCTGCGGGGCCACCTTGAGGAAACTCAAGGTTTGGTAAAAACCCGTAGCTTGTCCCATCCGGTCGTGGCCTGAGACTAGATACACGCGGCTGCTGTCAGGGTGTCGGCACGCTGGGAGGATTTGCTGGATTAGCCTTACCTTAGTCGGAATATCTTGAGCACGGTATTCCGAGAATGCTCGGGCCTTCCTCCGCGGATCGTGGGCTTGTCATGGGCCAAGTTGGAACACCCCTGCAGGGTTATGAACTTTCGAAAGCCGTGCCCGTGGTTATGTGGCAGATGGGAATTTGTTAATATCCGTTTGTAGAAAACTTGACACCATGTTCAGAACACACTACCAGCGTGAGTACCGTGACGGTCATTTTCCGAAAGGGGTTCGGGAAGTGAACACGGTGGGGTTATGATTGTCGTGTTTTAGTTAGGATCACTTCGTGATCATATTATCGTCCGAGGCACTTCTCTTCTCGCTCTCTTTTACGTAAGCTAGTGCTAGTGCTGCTGCAACCTCTTGTTCTTTCTTCAGCCTTGTTCCACACCCAAGGCTTGGATAGTTGTGTTACCCGGGAACGGGATTGCTGAGTCCTCCATGGCTCATAGATTCTACACCACACCAGATGCATGTACTCAGGTGTTCTACTCAGGAGATGGCACCGAGCTATACTAGGAGTACGACGAGGAATCCGTAGCCGTTACTATGTGCACTATCCCGACGATCAGTAGTGGTTTCTACTAGGGGCGATTTAGACCCGTGGCTTTGTGTATGTTTGGTATCTTGCATTTGGATCTTCACCCGTAGACGGGTTGTGATGTTTTGAATGATGTTTGGCTATGTAATGACTTGTGTGACGTGGCGAGTGTAAGCCAACTATCTTTTCCCTTTCATCCCTATTTTTACATGAGATGTGCAAAGATACCGAACTTACGATCATTCCAGAATGGGCTTATACCTTTAAGTCATGCCTCGACACGTAGGAGGTATAGTCCCATCCTGGGCATTACAAAGACCTTTCCCGGCAGGACTATAGGGGAGAGCTCCTTTCCGTCGAGAAAGATCTTTACCAACACTAAATCTATCGCCTTAGGTGACCTATGCCGACAGATTGTTTGACGCTGCTTTGAGTGTCGTGGTGTAGTGCAGTGGCTTGCCCGGGCACCTGGAGAAACCACTGTTTGCCCTAGGGGATCCCGGAGGACTTGTGTGATCACCCTATGGAATGCCCACCCAGGCTCAAAGGGATCATATGATATTTCATGCCTAGAAACTTCCATGTGTAGCCACAAGCCATTATGGGCTCTGGCATAGTTGAGTAAGTTGTGGGAAACATTTCCATGATGGGCTAGCAGATGTAGGGGGATTGTAGGTGTACCGGCCTATCTATCAGTTAAGGAGATCTCTTCGGGAAGACAGTGTTTCGATCATCCTGTTCTCAAACATCAGCAGTGCAAGAAATTCAATGGAGGAGATTGAGTCTTGTGGGGAAAAGTGCACAAACCTCTACAGAGTGTACAAACTAATCATGATTAGCCGTGTCCACGGTTATGGACAACTTTGAGTATCTGGAACTGGATTATTTGTTGATCTCAACACTTTATTTAATGAATGTGTGGGGTTACTAATGACATTGGTGACTTTGGGAATTGAGATGGAGGAACCCCTCTCAATATTGCTTAATTGAACTGGGTAGTAAGTAAAACTATTCCTTTGTTGTAGGAAAAAACTAGCTTTATGCAAAAATAAACTTAGAGCTTCCACCAGCCAAATATGCATGTAGTGATAGATATTGTTCATCTTTATTATATGGTGTGGATTTGCCAGTACATTCAATTACTGACCTACATGGCTGCAACGTCTCATGTTGCAGGGATTTATTCGACGAGTAAGTGATACGTTAGGGTTGCGATGTCTACACTCAACTTTGCCATTGGTGTTGATGGCACTTCACAACCTTGTTGTTACTTCCGCTATGTTTATTGAGGTAATAGTATTTGCGTTACTTTATACATGTGATTTACCTCTGTTGTAAATCCTCGAGTACTGTGTGTGTCAGCATACCGATCCAGGGATAACACTTAAGCACAAAGACTAGATCCATTCGGGTCGGGTCGCTACAAGATGGCATCAAAGCACATGTTGACTGTAGGACATGACCCTAGAAACTCGCAAGCCCATAGGAAATGATTTCTCTAAAACTTTACTTTCAAAAAGATTCTTTACCTCTCTTCTTTTCTGAGCTTTATCAAATCTTCCCTTTTACCTTAAATAGTTAGACAATACCCCTTCTCCTTTTTGACCACTTCGAAGTAAAGAGGATTTCACCATGCATTAGAAGTGTTGAAGCTACAACAGTGGATACTCCGAAGAATTGAAGAGTTGACTACTTTGAAGAGATATTTACCTTTAGAAGACCAAACCCCTATTATGTACTTACGTTAGATGTGACGATTGTGAGCCGTCATTTGTTTGATGTTTTTTTTCCGACGGCCACAAAATAAAACCCATCTCTCCAATACTATTGTTTGTATTGAGTGTATCTCTCTCCATCTCCCGAATCTCCAATAGAGGATGAATGAAGATTGACCTATATTCTCTGGACCGATGACCCAGACGGAGGCAGAGCTATGGATACAAAACATTGAGGATCACTTCAGGAAAAATTGGATTGCAAGGAAGTATAAGGTTCAATACGCTCTTCAGTACTTTACAAAAAGTGCTGGAACATGGTGGAAAATGCATGAAGACATACAAGGATGTAAAGGAGCAAAAAGTTGGGAGGAATTCAAGAAGACTGTTAAAATCCCATCTCATCCAAAATCATGGTGACAACCCGAAAAAGAAACACTGTGCCTGCAGGATTTGTGGAGAAATAGGACACACCCAGGAGGAGCACAAGGATGAATGCCCTCATTGTGAAGAAAGTCACCCAGCTGAAGAATGCCCAACTAGGCAGATTACTTGTTTCATGTGTGAAGGGACTACCCACTACCCTGCTCAGTGTGACATTTACCCCGCGGTACAACAAACTATCAAGTAGAATAAAGAAGTAATGAAAGCAGCCCTCGAGGAATTTTTAAAGGAATCTGCGATGGAGGAAGGTATTGAAGACCCTGATGGAGAAGGCCTAAACAGATTTTACTCCCGTGCTTGCTATTCATGTGGGGAAGAAGGACATTTTTAAATTATTGCACGAAGGAAAGCCAAGAGTATCTGGGAGACTTCCCGACAAAAGAGGTGGAGTTTGATCCACAAGAGATAGAAAAATTGATAGGAACAAAGAAGTCGAGGAAGAGAAAGAGCATGTGTCCCCAGAACAACTCAATTTCTGTGGAAAAGGACCCAAGTCACATCACATGTTATAGGTGCAAGGATTTAGGTCATTACGCTAGCAAATGCCCCACAAGGAAGCCAAGAACCCAGGGAACCAAGATAGTCACTATGAAGTCCCTAGATTTGTCTGATGTCATTTGTTTATGCTGCAAGGAAGTAGGGCATTTTGCCGAAGAATGTTCAGAATCGAGGAAAGATTGAGCAGAGTAGTTGAGATCTTGATATTGGAATAAAGCATGTAAATAAATGTGGAATACACTTTTTCATTGAGATGTTGAGTTGAGCTATGGAAAGGACATTGTAATAGTTCGTGAAGCAATAGAAGGTGATATGTTTGGTATCTAATATGGAGTGTTATGAGTTGTTGGTTGAGTGTGAGTGCCTCTCTTGATATCTCACCCAGACTAAAACCTTGCACCCTTGGACAAGCTAACCCCAAACCTTTCTTGGACAAACAACCACATTTCACCCAAGGAAATACATACGTTATCCTGAGTACTCCTTCTATCTTATACCTACAGATGACAACCCTTTACGAGTCTTTTTTGAAGGGCCCGGAAACGATCATGACCCTGACTAGTGATCAGGATTACCCAAAGATCCTGAAGGACATGATGAAGCATATTCACCTTGAAGGAGATGCAGTCTACAAGGGTTATCCTTTCCTGGAGAATGGAGTTGAACTTTGGTATGTGAAGGTACACCTCCACCGTGTGAAAGGAGTTTGCCCAAAAACTACGGGTCAATACTTTTTCATCTCTCGAGTACCACGAACAACATTCTTCGACTCTGTTCGTGAAGCTTCTATGGAGGCCATATGTCATATTGGAGAAGTACTTGAAGCAAGACTTCGTCACACTCATGAATGCCTGACTGTGGTGCGCAGAGATGATGGAGATGAAGCACATGGCAACTATGATGAAGCAAAAGATCGATGATCTCAAGAATCACATTGCACAATTCCAGTGGGACTGAAAAATCCTCAGCAAGGACAAATGAATAAAGATGGAAGGAATGCTTGACCCTACCAAACTGTCAGGCCCAAGATGCGATTCTATCCCGATCACGTGACACTTACGTGATTGGGGCACCACCGCATTTCGGGCGCTTAGCAAGATGGATATAATTACATCGTACCATTACAAACATACATGGGGGGATACAACAATACATACAAGTCACATGAATACAACATCATCAATACACGACATCCCACTACGGATGCAAACATGAAAAGCACAACGACATCCATCTGCTATCCCAGGCTGCCGACCCGGAACCTAACACAAGACTAAAGAAGAAGAAGAAGAAAGAACTCCAAACAACGATCATCGCTCTCACGTAAAGACATCGGAAACCTGCACCTGCAACTGTTGTTGTAGTATCTGTGAGCCACGAGGACTCAACAATCCCATAACCATGGGTAACAAGACTAGCAAAGCTCAATGGGTAGGAAGAGGTAAAGTGGTGAGGTTGCAGCAGCGGCTAAGCAATATAGTGGCTAACTTACGAGTACAAGAATAAGATTAGCATCTACGCAAACGGTCGCAAA
Organism: Secale cereale; assembly: GCA_902687465.1. Lineage (NCBI taxonomy): Eukaryota > Viridiplantae > Streptophyta > Magnoliopsida > Poales > Poaceae > Secale > Secale cereale. The sequence continues at coordinate 313,062,404 of LR738715.1, read as the reverse complement.
CTAGTAATGATCGCTAAAGATCCTGAACTACCTATGTTTCAAACATAACCCCACAGTGTTCTCTTCTCAAAGTGAAAAGCAACAGTCACGGTTACTCACACAGTTGTGTGTTTTACTTCGGATCCTTTGTCAAGTTTTCTACAACCGGACATTAACAAATTCCAATCTGCCACATAACCGCGGGCACGGCTTTCGAAAGGTCATAACCCTGCAGGGGTGTCGCAACTTAGCCCATCACAAGCTCTCACGATCAGCTGAAATAATAATAATTATTACCCCTTATCTTAGGGAAATCCGATCAGGCTCGGTATCCCGGTGCATAAGACATTTCGACAATGGTAAAATAAGTCCAGCAAGACCTCTCGGCGTGCCGACACCCTGATAGTAGCCGCGCGTATCTCGTCTCAGGCCACGTCCGGATGAGCAATACATACAGTAACCGAAGACCCCAGATAATTGGGTGGCACCACAAGTGGCTCTAGTTTGGGACCAACACCATCAGCACTGGCCCCCCAGTTATGTAGAAGAATACTCGGGGACGCGACCCCCTATGCAAATTTAATTAATTAATTAAGTTATTATTATGAGGCAAATTAAAACCAATGTTGGGCCTTGCTGGAGGAGTTTTATTCAAAGACGAAGTGTCAAGGGGTCCCCATATACCCAACCGTGTAAGGAACGCAAAATCAAGGAACATAATGCCGGTTTATCGGCTCCTAAGGTGGCATGAGTGGAACAAAACACCGAGCAAAAGGCCAAGCCTTCCACCCATGCCCAAAATATAGGTGTGTTAATAATAACAATAGATATATTGTGATATTCCCAAAGTGTGGGGACCCCGACTCGTAAGTCGTGATCACCGAATGCACGTGTACAGTGATCCCAGAGATCAATGCTCACTGAACACACAGAAGCTGAATAACAAGAGTCTTACATCCATACATACCGTGTTGCATAAATAGGACCATAATGGTCAAGTCTTGAGTATATCATCGCAGCGGAAATCTTCAACGACAACATGGACCCATGCCATCTGCCTTTAACCCTACAGGCATTCTGATTGGGAAGCGTCCTAGCTCGCATGCTCGTCACCAAGAAATCTTCATCATAACCTGTTCTCTCATGCCTGGCCAATAAAATAACCAGTGGCAAGCCAATGAGTACTTTGAATGTACTCGCAAGCAACCCAAGTGTGATGACAGAATAATTATGCAAGGCTCTACTGCTAAATTGGTAGTTTTGCGGAAAGCTAGTTTTTCATATGCAAGTATGATCAACATGTAACATGGATATGCATGTGTCTGTAACAAGTGTCAGGAGGTCACAGACATCAATATCGAGAAAGAGTTGTAATCAACTCATGTTCAAGCTCATTGAGACTTTCTCACAATCACATCAACAATATCTCTGAATCGTGTTGTTTCCTCACACACACACACCAGGTTTCGCAAACATTGGACGTAGCCCAAGAGCGGTTACCCAACTATCCATGACCATGGACACGGCTATTCGAATAGTTTTACCCTCTGCAGAGGTTGCACACTTTACCCACAAGATCCGGGGAACTTCCGTGTCATCCACGACCCGCGGTACCTCAGGTACCCGGGGTAAGCACCCGATCACTATCTTTCCCTAGGCGTAACTAACATAGAGTCCACTCGATTGGTAGCAGCCCCGTGCCAAACATTTCACATCTCAAGGTTTGTGGAGACTCGCTCCGTATTCATCACATATCACAAGCACGGGGTACCAACGGTATGTCCGGTGCCCTGTAAAGACAGTCATGGCCGCCTATCCAAGCGCGACCCCGTCCCAAGAGTGACCTCATGTCCCTCCCGTCACTAGTAATGCGGGCACCATGCTAGTATCGACCTAGGTAATCAATAATGCCCTTTCCCATATAAGGGTAGAGTGGTTGCGCATGTAAGGTTGGAATAACGGTCGCAACTTAAACCAATCCGTTTTCAAAACAACACACACACTTGCCTCGGTACACCACTTCGTCATCAAGTGGTCACCCATCTCACCATCTCACTCGGGCATAAATGGCACCCGACGGGGTTTTCGAAAAGTCTTTTGAAAGTATCCTGCTTTCGTCACCATGCATATACTCGTCCCTTTAGCGTAGCTGCTACTAAAGCAACCTAACTACTCCCACCCACATAACCCTCATAGGAAGGTAGGGTCATGTTTGATGCAAGTTTCAACAGTAAAGTAACAAAGGTAGCAACCAAAGTGGTTTCCACCTCAACATGATTCCGATGCATTGAATAATAAGGTGCTATGAGACATGCATAAAAAGGTTTCTTGAACATGGTCAAAGGGCTGCTTGCCTTATTCTTCCGAGTCTTCAAACCTTCTGGTCCATCTCCGAGTATCCCGTTTATTTCGTCAACTAACGATGGGAACAATCATAATAAGCAACACAATCAAAGCAAAAATAAAAGTGCTCTAAAAATAGGAGTTGGATTTTTCTAGGATACCTCTGGTCATATGAAAAATAACCAAGGTGGTTTCATAGGTGTTGGATCTATAGGTAGTTTGGAACATTTCAATGTGATGGAACCAAAGGGTTTATGGATTTGGAAGAAGTATACAGAAATATTTCCTTCAATGATGAGCAAAGGTACCCATCATCAAGTCATGATTTTAGAAGCATTTAGGAGTTGGTTTCACTGGATTTGGATTTGAAATGAATTTCCTAGGATTTTGCAAAGCTGATAAATATGAAGAAATGGCTCAATATTTGGTGGGGTACAGAAACTATTATTAAAAATGTTCCAAAACTAAGTTTGGACATGACAAGCATCTAGGAATTTGAATCACTACATTTGGATCAAAGATGAGCTCTCTGTGATTTTCTAAAGTTCATCACAGAAAATGGAACATGGGCATTTGATAAATATTTGTGTAGGAAAAGTCTCTGGAGTACTGTGCATGTTGTACCATGTGGTAGAGCATGAATTTAGAGACTACCAGAAATTTGAATCATGCCATTTGGAGTTCATTTGAATATTTGGGAGATATTTGAAGTTGACAGAATAAAGAAAAAGAAAAGGAATAAGGGTTCAACCTTAAACGGTGCTCTGGGCGAAAGATAGCTCGCGGGCCGGCCCAGCGGCTCGGCCGCACGTGAGCAGGGGGGCCACGCCGGAGGCGTCTTTCGGTGAGGCGCTTTCGCGCGGGGGAGGCGGGCTGCACCGAAGCCGCCTCCACTTAAACGTGTGGGCCTGCTGGCCGGGTCGCTGCCAGGTGGGCCCCTCGCCAACTGGCGGGACGGTCGTCCCCTACCTCGCGCCTGAGGCAGAGGAACGACGGGGAGGTCCGGCCGGGCGGCGCTGGCGCCCTCCCCGACGGCTCCAGCCACCAGCGACGGCCCCCAACGCGCCGGAGGATGCAGCAGGGAGCGGCGACCCCGTACGTGCGCTCAATACCCGCGGAGGAGCCTGGGTCACAGAGGGTTTTGGCGGCGGCCGGCGGCGAGATTTTGGCCGCGGTGGTGGATAGGGGGTGCGGGAGAGAGAGAGAGAGGGTCCAGGGGAATCAGGAGAGGGAGAGGAGGCCCTCGGAGCCGCGAGGGGGCTCGGGGGCAGCCTATTTATAGGTGAGCGCCGGTCCACGGGAGATGCATGCGCCGGCGAGGTCGTTGCTGTCGTTGCAGGCCATGGGGGCACCAGTGGGCGTGTCCAGGACGTTCCTGGAGCTGGTCCACGCCTAAAGGAAGAGAGAGGAGGAGCGGGGAGGCGCCAGAGAGGTCGCGCGTGCGAGGTTTCTCACTAGAGCTCAGGGTCGGCCGGTGCGCGTGCGGGCAGGGGTGAAAGAGGGGGAGAGAGGAGGGGGCCGACCGCCCAGCGTGTTGCGGACGTCGAGGCCGCCTCGGGGGACACGAGGGGGAAGCCCATGGCTGTCGGGCGCCCCTGATTGGAGGTAGCTACAGTGCGCCGGGGCACTGTAGCGCGCTCCAGAGCGCGAACTTTGCATGCCAGGACATGCAGACGGTGTAATTGGCGTGTCCTCTTGTGTCCAGCCGTGTCCAGAGGGTAGAGGGAGTAGTAAACAATGGGGAGGCAGTCTTGGATGCCCTGGGAAGCCTCTGGGATGAGGAGAGAGGTGAAGGAGAGGGTGAAAGCTGCTGCCAGAATAGTGAATTTGGGGTTTTACCCCCTCCAATAATTGAGCTGAGGCCATAGAGAATTACTAGGGGTAGAGGATGATCAAGGGAAGGTGTGGTAGAAACTTGGGGTAAAGGGAAATAGTAAAAGAGGTTAAAACACTGGTTTTGGTAAATGACCAGAAGGTGTTTGATCAGGTTTAGGGGAGGCAAATGACCTCCACTTGGCATGGGACTTAACAGGATGGAATGTCACATATAATTAGGCCCCTACACCAAATTTGAGCTCATTTGGGCAAAGTGGCCAATGTAACTTTGGTGAACCCTAGAAATCAACAGAAATGGTTTCACCATGATTGAGTTAAGCAAATCATCTCCCCTTGATGCACCACTTGGTGTAGCATCATCATTTGGGGTTATGATCATGCCCACAAAGTTTGAGGCTCCAGGTAAAAAGTTGACAATGTAAAGTTGTTCAAATTAGAATTTGAACAGAAGTGGTTTTGAGGTGATCAGATCAAGTTGCTCTATTCCAAATCTTGTGCCATCTGGTCTAGATGCCTTATTAGGCCATTCTAGCATGTTCACCAAATTTGAGAGCATTTGGACAAGTTTGGCAATGTAGAGTTGCTCAAACTTCAAATATGGACAGAATGGTTTTGAGGGGATTTGAGGATGTTTCCTTGATCTTCAAGGCATGAGGCTTTGCAAGATCATCAAATATGTCATATATGACATGATAGAATTTCCCTGCAATTTTTGGAGAATATTTCCTTTGTAAATATTTCAAAAGCTTGAAATATCCAGAAAGGGTTTTGGAAGGATTTGCCCAATATTTTGAACATGACCATGTGCTGAAACTCTTATATATGGACAATATATGTCCTATGAGTCTCCCTGAATTTTGGCAAATATTTTTGAAATGATTAAATAATTTTTCCCTATTAAAGACCATTTCTGGCCTTAAGAAAAAGCTTTTAAATAAAATATAAAAATAACTTTTAAAATTATACTTTTGTGGTTTCTGGGAGTCCTATACCTAATAGGATTCAAATAAACTTTTTGAAAGATTTTTCACACCCTAAATAAGGTACTTGCAGTGCAAACCTCAATTCAGGGTTTTTTTGGAAAACTAATTTTAGAAAATACCATTTGGCCAAAATATTTTTATAAGAAAATTCTATACTGGTCTATACACATGGCATGATCATTGGGAGAAGGTTTTGGGTCAAGGATATGAAGTATAAGAGTTGGAGGATTTATTTGATTTTTAGAGCACTAGCAAACAGCAGACAAAAGTCAAATCAAGCAAAGTCAAAAACACTCAAAAGTTTTTGCAAATCCACATTTTTAACATGAAAATTAGCTTAAGCAATGTGACATGAAAATCAGGGTTTGACAGACCTACCCCCCTTACAAGAATCTCGTCCCCGAGATTCCCAGACTAGGCGTGGAAAGAAAGGCGGAGTCTTGGATACGGGGTAGTCTTCACTTCTCCTTGTTGGTTCTGCTTCCGAGCGGTGCTCCTTGGAATCTTGAAGTGCTTGATGGTATGGCTTCTTGCTTGATGCTTCCTTGATGGAGGTTGCTGAGGGGTCTCTTGCATAGGTTAGGTTGGGTTAGCTGTCAAAGGCTCGGTGATCGATGTCCTTGCGTGCATCGGGCTAGCTAGGAGGTAAGAAGTACTTCCAGAGTGGGAGCTCGTGGGAGATTTGGTGCACGGAGAGTATCTCAGGTGGTAGATCTAGCTGCGAAGCCTTCTACTACATGACTCGCAGTGGTCTCAAAGGGTCCAATGAACCTTAGTGCGAGCTTCCCCTTGACGTGGAAACGCTTGGTTCCCTTCAGAGGAGTTACCCGCAGGTTCACATGGTCCTCGACATGGAAACTCATGACCCGACGGTGAGTGTCAGCATAGCTCTTTTGCCTTGACTTGGCTGCCTTCAAACGCTCTCTGACTAGTTGGACCTGCTCTTCCGCTGCGCGGATAATACCCGGTCCAAAAGACTAGTCCTGCTCCAGTCTCTGACCAGTTGAGGGGTGTGCGACATCTGTGTCCGCTCAACACCTCAAATGGTGCCATCTGAAGGCTCGACTGGTAACTGTTGTTATAGGAGAACTCGGCAAAAAGGGAGACAATCCTCCCACTTGGCTCCATATGCCAAGACACAGGCTCGGAGTCATGATTTCGAGAGTCTGTTTGACTCGCTCAGTCTGACCTCCAGTCTGTGGGTGGAAAGCCGTGCTGAAAGATACCTGGTTCCCAAGGCTTCTCGGAACTTCTTCCAGAACCTTGAGGTGAACTGGGTTCCTCGACCTGACACAATCTCCTTGGGAACGCCGTGAAGACTTACGATTTGGTCGATGTAGAGAGCTGCCAGCCAGTAGCCATCATAAGGGGTCTTGACAGGAATGAAATGGCTACCTTGGTCAAATGATCGACTATGACCCAGATAGAGTCATGTCCTCTATCCGACCTTGGTAATCGAGTGACGAAGTTCATTCCGGCTTTATTCCACTTCCACTCAGGAACCTTGAGTGGTTGAAGCAATCCAGTGGGTCGCTGATATTCAGCCTTGACCCTTTGGCACACATCACACTTTGCAACATAGGTGGCAATCTCTCTTTTCATCATGTGCCACCAGAATCACGCCTTCAAGTCTTGATACACCTTGGTGTGAGCGTTCCTTCGACACGGAAATGCTCGGCTCCTTTGAGAGGGGTGGTTTGCAGATACGCCCGGTCTTCAACACGGAAGTTTCTTCTTGATGACGGTGGTCGGTGTAGATCTTCCTTCTTGACAGGGCGGTCTTCAAATGTCTTCCATCCAGCTGTCCGTCTCTTCTTTGTCTTCGGGCAGACAAGTAGGCCATCAAATAATGATGTTACCCATCTTGTCTACTTACACCATGAGGTCTAAGGGGTACGCAAGGTAAGCTGGGGTGTTGGTGGTGGTCTCGGTTGAGTATTGCAGAGGCCTTCCTGACTCTGAGTCAAGGCCCGTGGTCAGAATCTGACCAGGTTGTGGCTTGGTGGGGCTTAAGGGTTTCAAGGATTCTAGTGAGTGAGTGAACTTATATCATCTTATCCTTAAGCACAGTTTCTGAGATGCCAATAGCTCTATCTAGTACTCCGAACGGAAAAGCATCTTCTCGCATAGACCAACTTCAATCACCACTCATGCCATGCATATCCTCATGACTCTCAAGAGACGGTCTAACAAAATTATACTAGTCTACGATCCCCAAATCCATATGTACGTCTACCTCTAAAATCCAAAGGTAGATCATACATGCTGCTAAGCTTAAAGTAAACTCCACAATCCAAGCTCTCAACCTATTCTTGCAAGGCTCACGATAATGCATCTCTTTTCTAAGGAAACACGTCATATGCCACTCCAAGATTTGTTTCCTTCCTATAGATCACCTCCAATAGCCCGGTAATTCCCATCAATCACCACATAATCCAACAACCCTACAAATCCGATGTCTACGGTGTTTGCAAGATCTCGAGTCCCTATAATACCCAAATACTTGAAAGGATTACGCATTACGACAGTACGTCCACCAAATTCTCATCTTCCGGGTCAAGTAAACTCCAAGATCACGACTATATAGATCTCTAAATCAACTCCGACAAATAATCCAATCTCCTAGGTTATTGTCCACCGAGAAGCATGGTATCATAATCAGGATCATAGGCCTAAATCCAATCTTACTCCGAACCATGCAGACATATCCAGCATCTATACCAACCAGAATCACCTACATAAATCCAAATCTCATGTCCAACGGGCACTTCTACATACTTCCCCAAAGTCATGATCCCACCAACATGAAAACCTCACAATCCATCCAGGTCTCAGATAATACCTCGAAGTAACTGATATAAAGCCACCATATCATATGTCCAATATCCTTGAACTGGTCTATCTATGGCATCATCAGACCTCGTGCTATATTAGGATGAAAATGTGCTCACTCATCGTGTCCACTAGCTCCTTTACGAACCCAGTGTTGTGCAAGGTTACAAAGGCTTAACAGGTTCTCTTGCTTTACCATGGGTTAGGCACATGGTTAAGGATTCGTGCTGGAGTGTTTCGGGATGTCTCAAAGGGTCTAGGAATGGGGTTACTGGTCTGGAGGGTTAAACATAACTCCACGGGGTTGCAATTGATCGCGGAGGTTGAAGCAGAAGTCTTCAGTGCCAGTTGGCTGTCGAGGTAGAATCCTTGGTGCATCTTGTCTTGCGGGTCTTCAATTGGGGGGAGAGAGAGAATAGAGGGAAGAAGCAGCGTAGAGGAGGGAAAATGCCAAAAGGGGTTCTATAGTGCAGGTGCAACAAACAGGTGCAAAAAGGGCGAAACAAAAGAAACAAGGCAAGGAAGGTGATATAGCCATGCACTTGTTGCCTGGGGCAAAAGCGCGACTTATATCAAAACACAAACGAATAAAAGCAAACAACACCCAATCATGGTTCTATTCGAACCATCATATGGACTCGACTGCGCATAGGGGGTACACGACTCATCCTACCCTAGGGGTTCTCGGACTCAGTGTCGTGACTTGTGCCTCGTGCAGTCTTTTGGGCTCCCTCAGGTGTTGCTATGTCCCTTGTAGTTGCTTGAGGAACGATCCGGGTTGATCCTGAAGAATCTTCAACAATTTCTTGCCGGATGAGGTGAGCTGGTGAAGGTGCCTCCTTGTAACTTGCGTTGACTTGTCTTCTCTTGTCTCTTTAGTCATGACGATCCCTTGTGCCTTCCGGGGCGTCAAGGGTACCAGGCAGGCAATCCATATGCAATGACAATAGCAAGGCATAATAGAGGTCCAACATGTCGATTTCTTTGATGAAAACATCGACACCAAAAGCGGGGGACGAAGAGAACCGTTTTCCTGCTCACTATAGTGAGGCGGACCAAATGGCAAGGTTCTCATCCACCGGTGGTTGTCGATACAACAACGGTAGTGACAGGATTACTCTATTAGCGATGCATATCATGACTTTGCATAACCTATACCCTGGTCATTTATAGGCCAAAGTTGCACCATCTTGGGGGCTCTTGTCAAGGGTGTCCCCCATCTTCTGGGTCTTCATGTCCTCATCCATCGAGGTTGTAGTTTCTGTTGGTACCGTCTTGTCGTGGTGTCACCAATCTTGCGTGCGAAAGTGGTCGGTGAGTGTTTGGCAAGGTGCACTCCACGAGGATTACAGAAAATCCAGTGGTCTGGGGCATAAGGGTTTTAGCGACCAAGGTTTTGAAAGGGAAGAGATCGAGTATAGCCTAGTTTTCAAAAAACTGAGGAGGGAAGAGAAGTATAGATAGTTTTGAAAACTAGTAATAGTTTTGAAAATAGTTTTACCGTAACTAACGACCATGCTAACTAAGGCTTCCTACAGTCAGGATGGCTCTGATACCAGCTCTGTGGGGACCCCGACTCGTAAGTCGTGATCACCGAATGCACGTGTACAGTGATCCCAGAGATCAATGCTCACTGAACACACAGAAGCTGAATAACAAGAGTCTTACATCCATACATACCGTGTTGCATAAATAGGACCATAATGGTCAAGTCTTGAGTATATCATCGCAGCGGAAATCTTCAACGACAACATGGACCCATGCCATCTGCCTTTAACCCTACAGGCATTCTGACTGGGAAGCGTCCTAGCTCGCATGCTCGTCACCAAGAAATCTTCATCATAACCTGTTCTCTCATGCCTGGCCAATAAAATAACCAGTGGCAAGCCAATGATTACTTTGAATGTACTCGCAAGCAACCCAAGTGTGATGACAGAATAATTATGCAAGGCTCTACTGCTAAATTGGTAGTTTTGCGGAAAGCTAGTTTTTCATATGCAAGTATGATCAACATGTAACATGGATATGCATGTGTATGTAACAAGTGTCAGGAGGTCACAGACATCAATATCGAGAAAGAGTTGTAATCAACTCATGTTCAAGCTCATTGAGACTTTCTCACAATCACATCAACAATATCTCTGAATCGTGTTGTTTCCTCACACACACACACCAGGTTTCGCAAACATTGGACGTAGCCCAAGAGCGGTTACCAAACTGTCCATCACCGTGGACACGGCTATTCGAATAGTTTTACACTCTGCAGAGGTTGCACACTTTACCCACAAGATCCGGGGAACTTCCGTGTCATCCACGACCCGCGGTACCTCAGGTACCCGGGGTAAGCACCCGATCACTATCTTTCCCTAGGCGACACTAACATAGAGTCCACTCGATTGGTAGCAGCCCCGTGCCAAACATTTCACATCTCAAGGTTTGTGGAGACTCGCTCTGTATTCATCACATATCACAAGCACGGGGTACCAACGGTGTGTCCGGTGCCCTGTAAAGACAGTCATGGCAGCCTATCCAAGCGCGACCCCGTCCCAAGAGTGACCTCATGTCACTCCCGTCACTAGTAATGCGGGCACCATGCTAGTATCGACCTAGGTAATCAATAATGCCCTTTCCCATATAAGGGTAGAGTGGTTGCGCATGTAAGGTTGGAATAACGGTCGCAACTTAAACCAATCCGTTTTCAAAACAACACACACACTTGCCTCGGTACACCACTTCGTCATCAAGTGGTTACCCATCTCACCATCTCCCTCGGGCATAAATGGCACCCGACGGGGTTTTCGAAAAGTCTTTTGAAAGTATCCTGCTTTCGTCACCATGCATATACCCGTCCCTTTTGCGTAGCTGCTACTAAAGCAACCTAACTACTCCCACCCACATAACCCTCATAGGAAGGTAGGGTCATGTTTGATGCAAGTTTCAACAGTAAAGTAACAAAGGTAGCAACCAAAGCGGTTTCTACCTCAACATGATTCCGATGCATTGAATAATAAGGTGCTATCAGACATGCATAAAAAGGTTTCTTGAACATGGTCAAAGGGCTGCTTGCCTTATTCTTCCGAGTCTTCAAACCTTCTGGTCCATCTCCGAGTATCCCGTTTATTTCATCAACTAACGATGGGAACAATCATAATAAGCAACACAATCAAAGCAAAAATAAAAGTGCTCTAAAAATAGGAGTTGGATTTTTCTAGGATACCTCTGGTCATATGAAAAATAACCAAGGTGGTTTCATAGGTGTTAGATCTATAGGTAGTTTGGAACATTTCAATGTGATGGAACCAAAGGGTTTATGGATTTGGAAGAAGTATACAGAAATATTTCCTTGAATGATGAGCAAAGGTACCCATCATCAAGTCATGACTTTAGAAGCATTTAGGAGTTGGTTTCACTGGATTTGGATTTGAAATGAATTTCATAGGATTTTGCAAAGCTGATAAATATGAAGAAATGGCTCAATATTTGGTGGGGTACATAAACTATTATTAAAAATGTTCCAAAACTAAGTTTGGACATGACAAGCATCTAGGAATTTGAATCACTGCATTTGGATCAAAGATGAGCTCTCTGTGATTTTCTAAAGTTCATCACAGAAAATGGAATATGGGCATTTGATAAATATTTGTGTAGGAAAAGTCTCTGGAGTACTGTGCATGTTGTACCATGTGGTAGAGCATGAATTTAGAGACTACTAGAAATTTGAATCATGCCATTTGGAGTTCATTTGAATAGTTGGGAGATATTTGAAGTTGACAGAATAAAGAAAAAAGAAAAGGAATAAGGTTTCAACCTTAAACGGTGCTCTGGGCGAAAGATAGCTCGCGGGCCGGCCCAGCGGCTCGGCCGCACGTGAGCAGGGGGCCACGCCGGAGTCGTCTTTCGGTGAGGCGCTTTCGCGCGAGGGAGGCGGGCTGCGCCGAAGCCGCCTCCACTTAAACGTGTGGGCCTCCTGGCCGGGTCGCTGCCAGGTGGGCCCCTCGCCAACTGGCGGGACGGTCGTCCCCTACCTCGCGCCTGAGACAGAGGAACGACGGGGAGGTCCGGCCGGGCGGCGCTGGCGCCCGCCCCGACGGCTCCAGCCACCAGCGACGGCCCCCAACGCGCCGGAGGATGCAGCAGGGAGCGGCGACCCCGTACGTGCGCTCAGCACCCGCGGAGGAGCCTGGGTCACAGAGGGTTTTGGCGGCGGCCGGCGGCGAGATTTTGGCCGCGGTGGTGGATAGGGGGTGCGGGAGAGAGAGAGAGGGTCCAGGGGAATCAGGAGAGGGAGAGGAGGCCCTCGGAGCCGCGAGGGGGCTCGGGGGCGGCCTATTTATAGGCGAGCGCCGGTCCACCGGAGATGCATGCGCCGACGAGGTCGTTGCTGTCGTTGCAGGCCACGGGGGCACCAGTGGGCGTGTCCAGGGCGTTCCTGGAGCTGGTCCACGCCTAAAGGAAGAGAGAGGAGGAGCGGGGAGGCGCCAGAGAGGTCGCGCGTGCGAGGTTTCTCACTGGAGCTCAGGGTCGGCCGGTGCGCGTGCGGGCAGGGGTGAAAGAGGGGGAGATAGGAGGGGGCCGACCACCCAGCGTGTTGCGGACATCGAGGCCGCCTCGGGGGACACGAGGGGGAAGCCCAAGGCTGCCGGGCGCCCCTGATTGGAGGTAGCTACAGTGCGCCGGGGCACTGTAGCGCGCTCCAGAGCGCGAACTTTGCATGCCAGGACACGCACACGGTGTCATTGGCGTGTCCTCTTGTGTCCAGCCGTGTCCAGAGGGTAGAGGGAGTAGTAAACAATGGGGAGGCAGTCTTGGATGCCCTGGGGAGCCTCTGGGATGAGGAGAGAGGTGAAGGAGAGGGTGAAAGCTGCTGCCAGAATAGTGAATTTGGGGTTTTACCCCCCTCCATTAATTGAGCTGAGGTCATAGAGAATTACTGGGGATAGAGGATGATCAGGGGAAGGTGTGGTAGAAACTTGGGGTAAAGGGAAATAGTAAAAGAGGTTCAAACACTGGTTTTGGTAAATGACCAGAAGGTGTTTGATCAGGTTTAGGGGAGGCAAATGACCTCCACTTGGCATGGGACTTAACATGATGGAATGTCACATATAATTAGGCCCCTACACCAAATTTGAGCTCATTTGGGCAAAGTGGCCAATGTAACTTTGGTGAACCCTAGAAATCAACAGAAATGGTTTCACCATGATTGAGTTAAGAAAATCATCTCCCCTTGATGCACCACTTGGTGTAGCATCATCATTTGGGGTTATGATCATGCCCACAAAGTTTGAGGCTCCAGGTAAAAAGTTGACAATGTAAAGTTGTTCAAATTTGCATTTGAACAGAAGTGGTTTTGAGGTGATCAGATCAAGTTGCTCTATTCCAAATCTTGTGCCATCCGGTCTAGATGCCTTATTAGGCTATTCTAGCATGTTCACCAAATTTGAGAGCATTTGGACAAGTTTGGCAATGTAGAGTTGCTCAAACTTCAAATATGGACATAATGGTTTTGAGGGGATTTGAGGATGTTTCCTTCATCTTCAAGGCATGAGGCTTTGCAAGATCGTCAAATATGTCATATATGACATGATAGAATTTCCCTGCAATTTTTGGAGAATATTTCCTTTGTAAATATTTCAAAAGCTTGAAATATCCAGAAAGGGTTTTGGAAGGATTTGCCCAATATTTTGAACATGACCATGTGCTGAAACTCTTATATATGGACAATATATGTCCTATGAGTCTCCCTGAATTTTGGCAAATATTTTTGAAATGATTAAATAATTTTTCCCTATTAAAGACCATTTCTGGCCTTAAGAAAAAGCTTTTAAATAAAATATAAAAATAACTTTTAAAATTATACTTTTGTGGTTTCTGGGAGTCCTATACCTAATAGGATTCAAATAAACTTTTTGAAAGATTTTTCACACCCTAAATAAGGTACTTGCAGTGCAAACCTCAATTCAGGGGTTTTTTTGGAAAACTAATTTTAGAAAATACCATTTGGCCAAAATATTTTTATAAGAAAATTCTATACTGGTCTATACACATGGCATGATCATTGGGAGAAGGTTTTGGGTCAAGGAGATGAAGTATAAGAGTTGGAGGATTTATTTGATTTTTAGAGCACTAGCAAACAGCAGACAAAAGTCAAATCAAGCAAAGTCAAAAACACTCAAAAGTTTTTGCAAATCCACATTTTGAACATGAAAATTAGCTTAAGCAATGTGACAAGAAAATCAGGGTGTGACACAAAGCATCAAGTTCCAACATGGAACAATCTTCATGTTCACCTGCAACTAACAACGCTATAAGAGGGGCTGAGCAAGCAGGTAACATAGCCAATCAAGGTTTTGCTGGGAAGGTGTCAAAGGTTAGAGGTTTCATGGCAACAAGGAGAGGGGCTGACAATAAAGATGGGTAGCAGAACATATAACGATAGCATCGAGACAACTAAGCATGGCAATGGTAGTAAAGGTATCCAAGGTGATGGTCATCTTGCCTGAGATCCCGCAAGGAAGAAGAACGGATCCATGAAGAAGACAAAAAAGAAGCCTTGAAGACGAACCACGGGTAGATGAACGAATCCTCACGAACGCAACGGAACAAGCACTAACGAGAAGAATCAAGCAATACGGTAAACACACAACACAAGAACATGACAATATGCTCAACCAAGTAGGATGCAAGACAAGTCTATATAGGATGAAATACATGGCAAGGGACGAAGCACACAAGAACAACACAACCCAACAAGTTTAAATGAGGCCGGAAACTACACATAATAAATCCGATAAGTCCTCTTATGCATATTTTGGAATTAATCCAGATCTGAACAATCCTTAAGTTAAAGTTGTTAAACAGCAGGTTAACATGCACCATGATGATCTACACGAAATTCTAGTCAAGTTTCATATGAAGTTTGTTTAATTCGGAGCTACGGCCTAGAAGATATGAGCAAAACAAGACAAGCATGGCAACGGTGCAAGATGCACCCAAACATCAAGCAAACACACTCCAAACATGAAAACAACATGATATTATGATTCTACATGCAAAATCACACAAGTTTCATATAGGGCACACTCAAAACGGAGCAACGGGCTAAAAGATACGAGCAAAACAAGTTACAAGGCAAAGCTGAAGTTAACAACCACATAACAACTTTGGAGCAAGGTAAATATAAGCTACAACACTCAAACATGGTTACAACAAGCATGGACATGAAGTAGACATCTCCTACAGCAAACAACTCCATTGGAGCAACTCCATAGGAGGCATGGATCAATAGCAACAAGCTCCACCAAATTGAACATGCTGATAAAATCCTGACAGATATAATTTATTACAACTTGAGAGCAAGAAATAAATAAGCTACATCAGGTCATATGAGCAAGTAAGGGCTTGAATGGATAGACAATAACATGGATAACAAGGCATGATCATTGGCCACTCCAAGACAAGCATGGATTTGAGTGGGGCATCAAGCAAACATAGCATCAGGTTATAACAGATTCCAGACTTAGCAGTTTTTTCACTAAGTATAAAACAACAATAACAACATGGCATGTTTACAAGCTTGTTTAAGTCAACACAAGGCATATCAAGGAAAGTGGATTGCACCACAACAAAGACCATATGATTGTGCTTCTAAAATATCTAGACATGTGGCATGAAAACAAACACATCAGTAGCAACGAGCAAGTGAAATCAGCATCTCATAACAAGTTTCAGCACTTAACAGCCACATGCACTTTTGCAATAGAGATTAACAAGGCAATATGGAACCAAACATGAAAGCTACAACAACCATCATGTAGAGCACTTCATAATGAACATTTTGACATACCATATGCATCATTTGGATAAACATGCACCAAGTTATCATATCTCAAACATGGCATCAAATTAACAAGTAACATCAGTTTATAACAAGTAGCACTCTTGCAACTGAGATTAGGGCATCTAGATGAAGTCAATCAAGCATGGCACAATGGAACAAAGTGTAGAGCATATCACCACGATCATTTTGACATATCATTTGCATCATTTGGATAAACACACAAAAAGTTACAGGTGGTCAAACATGCAACATTATTAACACATGCCAGGGACTAATATGGAAATATGCAGTTTTTGGAAAAAAACTAAAATCGCAGAACTAAAAAAACAATGGCTGGGCTGAAATGGGGCGGCCTCGGCCTTACCAGAGCAGGCCGAGGCCCGTTAGGAAGAGGGAGAGGCAGGCCGGGCGGAGGGGAGTTGGGCCGGCTGAGGCTCGCAGCCCACCTGGCCGGGGCGGTCGGACCAGGCCGGCGAGGACGCAGCCCAGGAGGCCGATGCGGTCGTCGCCGGCGCGAAGCTGCACGGGGCGGCGGCGCTCGAACCCCGGCGGCGCTAGGACATCGACGACGGGCGAGACGGGGCAACCGGAGGCGGATCCGGGTGCGGAGGGCCGTCCGGGACCCATTTCCGGCCGGAGCGAGGGGGATCCGGAGGTGATGCCATAGCTGGAGGCGGCGGCACCCATGGCCGACGGCGGGACTCCGGCGACTGGCGGGTTCAGCGCCGTGGGGCCTGCAGGCGACGGATCGGGGCGCTGACGGGGCCGATCCGGATGGGCGCGGTCAACGGCCCCGAGTGGAGGCCGGCCGGATCGGGCTCCTCCCGATCTACAGCGGCTGCGCGCAGGGAATCCGGCGAGGCCAGGGGTGGCACCGACGGGGTGCTGGGCGGCGGAGATCACCGGGGACGGCCGGCGGCGGCGCATCTGGAGGCGGGGAAGGCGAGAAGCTCGCGGATCCGGCGGGGAAGGCGAGCTCCCGCAGTTCGGACTGGCGGCGGCGGGGCACGACGAGGTCCGGTGAGGTGGCGCTCATCGCTGGCGAGCGTGGACGAGTCCGCGACTGCGGCGGCACTAGATCGGAGCGGGGCGGCGGCGGCGTGATCCGGGCCCGGCGGGCCGGATCTGGGCGGCGCGGGCCCATGGCGGCGGTGGGAGGTGGATGCGGCCACATTGTGGCGCGGGAGTGGCTGCGGGCGGCGGTGGAGCTGATGTGGCGGCACCGGATTGGTCGGAGTGAGGTGGAGGGGCGCTGGACATGTCCGGCGGCGGAACGGACATGTCTGGCTGCGCGGAGGGAGGATTTTTAGTGTTTCATCTGCGCGAAAATGGAGGGAGAGGCACATATTTATAGTTAGAGGGAACTAGGAGTGTCCAAATGAGGAGCGGTTCGCGTCCACGCGATCGTGATCGAACGGCCAAGAGTATGGAGGGGGTTAGGATGGGCTTGGTGGGCTGTGTGAAAGGGGTGCTGGGCCAAAAGGAAAAAGGCTTCCCGTGGTTAACATGGTTAACCGTTGGGCTATCAAACGAACTCCGAACGCGACGAAACTTGACAGGCGGTCTACCTATGCTATAATAAGACCACACGCCAAGTTTCAACCCATTCCGAGAACGTTTTCCGGCCACTCATAAAATAAATATTTGGAGATGACGTGGGCACGTGCAAGTGTGTCTGGGCTCAGAACGGATAACAGAGAGGACGGGCGGACTCAGACGGATGCAAGTTCTGAAAACATGATGATGCAACACACATGATGACAAGGCAAAGATGCAACACGCAAGCAGATGACATGGCAACGACGACGAATAACTGGCTGACACCTGGCGCACCGGTCTCGGGGTGTCACAACACTCCCCTACTAACAAGAGATCTCGTCCCGAGATCTTAGGAACGAGACGGGAGATGAAAAAAAGGAAGAACAAAGTACTTCGAGGACAAAAGAGTGAAAACAAGAATATCGAGAGATTGAATAACTTGAAAGAAAGGATACAACGAAGAAGAACGCGATTGAGAAGCTCCGGTAAAAAGAGTAACAAGGAACATACGAGAACCTTGTAAGTTGAGAGGAATGAAACAAGAGTTGAAGGAACAAGAATTAGTGCAGAACCACTCCGGTTAATAAGAGATGGAAAGGAATTCGAACAAAAGAATTCGGGTAGCACTCCGACTGAAACTGAAAGAAATAGCACACCGGTTGACATGAATGGAATAACAAGAACTTGAAAAGATGAAATGATACTCGACGAGAGCAACAACACAATGCCTCCAGAAGAATTGAAATGATGGGATAAAAGATCGAAGAAGGCGGTGACAACTTGCACCACGAATGAATTTGAAAGAGAATCTTCAACAGAAGACTTGAACGGAGTTGTTGAGAAGATCAACAAAAGAATAAGCTTGGTGTGGACTTATTGAAAACATCTCAAAACTTGAGGTGAATTATGCCGCAACCAAAAGATTGAATAATTAAGATGAAGGAAGAAAATCAAAACTCCGCTTCAAAAGAATAGGAGAATTATTTGCGCTCGAGAGGCAGAAGAATAAAGCTTGAGCTTGATCCAAAAGAATTGCTCAATATTTGAAGAATGGATTAAATGATGAAGAACCACCATGAAGAACTCCGGTAACGAAAGGATGATGAGATTGAATTGAATGATCAAAAGAATAAGATTAAAGCCTTGCGATGATTTAGACTGGTGTTCCGATGAGATGGCCGAGGAAATAAGAACTCCGGGAAGAAAAGAATAAAACACTTGGGATTAGAATTATTCATCAAGAATAAACTCCGAAGGAATTAATTAATCAACTTGATGAAAAGAATAAGAATTATATTATGCTTATCCTCCACCAATTAAATTGATGAGAAGCAATGGATTTGCATATTACTTATTCTCGATGAAATGATTAAGGAGGGATATATCGGGAACTTGCGAAAATCTTCATGAAACACCGGTAGGATTGGAATAAAATGAATGGATTGATATGACGACATCGGAAAGTAATTCTTGAGCGAACCACCGTAAAGAATTAAAACCGAGTGAAGAAAAGAAATGAACCACCGAGAAGAATAAAATCGAGTGATGAAAAAGAGCAAACCACCGTAAAGAATTAAAATCGAGTGAATACAAAAGAATGAATCGCCTGGAAGGATAAGCACTTGAGGAAATTTAGATACAAAAGAACGAAGAGATCACGAACTGATTAAAGAATACTTGAAGGAAGCACCGGACGAATGTGAGACGAACGAAGAGGCATCAATGAAGAATATTTGGAGGACGAAGTTGAAAACTGAGAACGAAGAAATCTTCTGAAATGATGGCCTTCGGAGGAACACAAAGAAAAGAATTCATGAAATACTCCGGATGGGTAAGGAAAGAATTTATGACGAATATGATAATTCGAGAGGATAACATGCACCTAGAATCACGAATCCTCAAGAGGATGGACAAGATTTAGAGGAACTCTCCGTCGGTCTTGAAATGATGACGAGAAATACCACCAAAATTATTGAGATACTCCGAAAGTATGAAAAGAGAGAAAAGGTTGAACCAACGATGAAAAGAATTAAAAGCGATCTTCGAGAAGGCATATGACTGATGGAATCCATACTTACGTCACACTCGAAAAGAATTTCGGAACATTCCGGGAAAATTAGAAGAGTCAGGTAAGATCCTGGGAAAGACATGTGGGTTATGAGCCCACCGAAGAGAAAACTTCGTTGGAAAGGATCGAAAAGGAGATAATGCACCAGAACGATTAAAAGACTCGAATGTGGTGACAACCTCGAATTAATCGGAAGACAGAAGAATCTCCTGAGATGTATTCGGAACTCCAGGACAATTAATGGCGAGAGGCGAACGAGAGAATGGGAAAACATTTGAGCCGATGAAAGAATAAGAACAACACCGAAAACTTGATCTGAATCCACCGGAAAAGAAAGAGATGAAGGAGGACGAACGAGATGAGAATTCACCCGTTGGAATAATTGATGAAAGAAAGCAAAGACTTCACACGAGTAGGATGGATACTCGATTAAGGACTCCGGCCCGAGAAGAAAAGGGTGGGTGGGTGGGAAAAGAAAAAAACACAACGGACGAGAAAAACACCGTTGGAAGGAAAAGAACTGAGGGTTGAACTTGCAAGAAGAAGAGGGTCGAGTCCACTTGACGAGAGATGCACTAGATGAAAGAACTGACAACGCAATGAACGAAACTTACCGCGAATCCTAAAAAAAATTGAAGGGGAAGAGGAGTAATTCAAAACACCAACGTCAAGATTCCTCACCAGAGCGATGAAGGGACTGAGGAGTAAAAAGAATTCCTACTCTCCGATATAACTAGACTGTGAAAAAGTTTTCTGCTAGACTCGACAACGGCCAACTACGATCAATCAAGGGGGCTCCTATGGTCGGTTGAGGCTCTGATACCAACTTGTCAAGCCCAAGATGCAATTATATCCCGATCACGTGACGCTTAAGTGATTGGGGCACGACCTCATTTCGGGCGCTTAGCAAGATGGATATCATTACATCATACCATTACATACATACATGGGGGGATACAACAATACATACAAGTCACATGAATACAACATCATCAATACAAGACATCCGACTACGGATGCAAACATGAAAAGCACAACGACATCCATCTGCTATCCCAGGCTGCCGACCCGGAACCTAACACAAGACTGAAGAAGAAGAAGAAGAAAGAACTCCAAACAACGATCATCGCTCTCACGTCAAGACATCGGAAACCTGCACCTGCAACTGTTGTTGTAGTATCTGTGAGCCACGAGGACTCAACAATCCCATAACCATGGGTAACAAGACTAGCAAAGCTCAATGGGTAGGAAGAGGTAAAGTGGTGAGGTTGCAGCAGCGGCTAAGCAATATAGTGGCTAACTTACGAGTACAAGAATAAGATGAGCATCTACGCAAACGGTCGCAAACTAGTAATGATCGCTAAAGATCCTGAACTACCTACGATTCAAACATAACCCCACAGTGTTCTCTTCTCAAAGTGAAAAGCGACAGTCACGGTTACTCACACAGTTGTGTGTTTTACTTCGGATCCTCTGTCAAGTTTTCTACAACCGGACATTAACAAATTCCAATCTGCCACATAACCGTGGGCACGGCTTTCGAAAGGTCATAACCCTGCAGGGGTTTCCCAACTTAGCCCATCACAAGCTCTCACGATCAGCTGAAGTAATAATAATTATTACCCCTTATCTTAGGGAAATCCGATCAGGCTCGGTATCCCGGTGCACAAGACATTTCGACAATGGTAAAACAAGTCCAGCAAGACCTCCCGGCGTGCCGACACCCTGATAGTAGCCACGCGTATCTCGTCTCAGGCCACGTCCGGATGAGCAATACGTACAGTAACCGAAGACCCCAGATAATTGGGTGGCACCGCAAGTAGCTCTAGTTTGGGACCAACACCATCAGCACTGGCCCCCCTGTTATGTAGAAGAATACTCGGGGACGCGACCCCCTATGCAAATTTAATTAATTAATTAATTTATTATTACGAGGCAAATTAAAACCAATGTTGGGCCTTGCTGGAGGAGTTTTATTCAAAGACGAAGTGTCAAGGGGTCCCCATATACCCAACCGTGTAAGGAACGCAAAATCAAGGAACATAATGCCGGTTTATCGGCTCCTAAGGTGGCATGAGTGGAACAAAACACCGAGCAAAAGGCCAAGCCTTCCACCCATGCCCAAAATATAGGTGTGTAAATAATAATAGTAGATATATTGTGATATTCCCAAAGCATCAAGTTCCAACATGGAACAATCTTCATGTTCACCTGCAACTAACAACGCTATAAGAGGGGCTAAGCAAGCGGGTAACATAGCCAAACAAGGTTTTGCTGGGAAGGTGTCAAAGGTTCGAGGTTTCATGGCCACAAGGAGAGGGGCTAACAGTAAAGATGGGTAGCGTGACATATAACGATAGCATCGAGACAACTAAGCATGGAAATGGTAGTAAATGTATCCAAGGTGATGGTCATCTTGCCGGAGATCCCGCAAGGAAGAAGAACGGATCCATGAAGAAGACAAAGAAGAAGCCTTGAAGACGAACCACGGGTAGACGAACGAATCCTCACGAACGCAACGGAACAAGCACTAACGAGAAGAATCAAGCAATACGGTAAACACACAACACAATAACATGACAATATGCTCAACGAAGTAGGATGCAAGACAAGTCTATATAGGATGCAATACATGGCAAGGGACGAAGCACACAAGAATAACACAACCCAACAATTTTAAATGAGGCCGGAAACTACACATAATAAATCCGGTAAGTCCTCATATGCATATTTTGAAATTAGTCCAGATCTGAACAATCCTTAAGTTAAAGTTGTTAAACAGCAGGTTAACATGCACCATGATGATCTACACGAAATTCTAGTCAAGTTTCATATAAAGTTTGTTTAATTCGGAGCTACGGCCTAGAAGATATGAGCAAAACAAGACAAGCATGGCAACGGTGTAAGATGCACCCAAACATCAAGCAAACACACTCCAAACATGGAAACAACATTATATTATGATTCTACATGCAAAATCACACAAGTTTCATATAGGGCACACTCAAAACGGAGCAACGGGCTAAAAGATACGAGCAAAACAAGTTACAAGGCAAAGCTGAAGTTAACAACCACATAGCAACTTTGGAGCAAGGTAAATATAAGCTACAACACTCAAACATGGTAACAAGAAGCATGGACATGAAGTAGACATCTCCTACAGCAAACAACTCCATTGGAGCAACTCCATAGGAGGCATGGATCAATAGCAACAAGCTCCACCAAATTGAACATGCTGATAAAATCCTGACAGATATAATTTATAGCAACTTGAGAGCAAGAAATAAATAAGCCACAGCAGGTCATATGAGCAAGTAAGGGCATGAATGGATAGACAATAACATGGACAACAAGACATGATCATTGGCCACTCCAAAACAAGCATGGATTTGAGTGGGGCATCAAGCAAACATAGCATCAGGTTATAACAGATTGCAGACTTAGCAATTTTTTCACTAAGTATAAAACAACAATAACAACATGGCATGTTTACAAGCTTGTTTAAGTCAACACAAGGCATGTCAAGGAAAGTGGATTGCACCACAGCAAAGACCATAATATTGTGCTTCTAAAACATCTAGACATGTGGCATGAAGAAAAACACATCAATAGCAACGAGCAAGTGAAATCCGCATCTCATAACAACTTTCAGCACTTAACAGCCACATGCACTTTTGCAACAGAGATTAACATGGCAATATGGAACCTAACATGAAAGCTAAAGCAACCATCATGTAGAGTACTTCATAATGAACATTTTGACATACCATATGCATCATTTGGATAAACATGCACCAAGTTATCATATCTCAAACATGGCATCAAATTAACAAGTAACAGCAGTTTATAACAAGTAGCACTCTTGCAACTGAGATTAGGGCATCTAGATGAAGTCAATCAAGCATGGCACAATAGAACAAAGTGTAGAGCATATCACCACGATCATTTTGACATATCATTTGCATCATTTGGATAAACACACAAAAAGTTACAGGTGGTCAAACATGCAACATTATTAACACATGCTAGGGATTAATCTGTAAATATGCAGTTTTTGGAAAAAAACTAAAATCGTAGAACTAAAAAAACAATGGCTGGGCTGAAACAGGGCGGCCTGGGCCTTACCTGAGCAGGCCGAGGCCCGTTAGGAAGAGGGAGAGGCAGGCCGGTGATACGTCCAAAACGTATCTATAATTTCTGCTTGCTCCATGCCTCTTTTGGGTGATATTGCTATGATATTTATACACTTCCATACACTTTTGATCATATTTGGACTAACCTATTAACTCAGTGCAACCCAGTGCCAGTTTCTGTTTTCTGCTATTTTTGTATTTCAGGTTTTCCCATCACGTAAACTGCCAGAAAAATCCCGGAAAAATTATATAAAAAATCAGCGTTTCGGAAGCTTCCATGCGGCCAAAGTAGGGCCAGAGGGGGGCCAGTGGGGCTCCAGGCGGCCTGCCCAGGCGGCCCCCCTCCTGGCCGGGCCGAGGGGGGGGGGGCGCCTGGGCCCCCCAGACCTCCGTTGATGCCCCCCTTTGGCATATATTTGACACCCGTCGAGGAAACCCTGATGCGGGAGTAGTTCCTCCTCGGGGCTGAGGTTCTTACCAGTAGCTATGTGGTCAATTCTCTCTCCCATGATGTGATCTTCGTTGTGATCATAGGCTATGTTAATCTAGGGTGATCCCATGATATTTCCCCTTCCTCTATGTATTGGATTGATGTACTCACTTGTCTTTATCTAGTATAATCCCCGAGACCAAGGTGACAGCGGTCTATTGGACATGGATTAGAAAAATATTTTCATGAATGATTTCCTCTCTTGTGTGTTGATTGAAGATTGAGAGTCTCTTGGTGCTTGTCTTTGACTATCCTTTAGATATGTTGTGGTGATTGTGGGACTCTCTTTGGATGGCCGCGATGACATTGGGAAATCCTTAGATTGAGAACTACGAACTTTGAGGTGTGCTTTTGTAGCCCTACATAATTCTCGTCCTCTCTTGACCACGAAGGAATGACCTTCGGGTGCGTCTCCATTGCATGTTTTATGGGAAATATCATGTGATTCGATTATGTTAATGTTGTTGGGAGTTGCCACTAGTGAAAGTATGAACCCTAGGCCTTGTTTCCACCATTGCAATACCATTTTTGCTCACGTTTACCACTTGTTTGCTTGCTGCACTTTTTATTACAGATTTATATTACTTTGTTTTGCCATCCATATCACTTGCCATTTAACATCTCTTCGCCGAACTAGTGCACCTATACATCTGACAAGTGTATTAGGTGTGTTGGGGACACAAGATACTTCTTGTATTTTAGTTGCAAAGTTGCTTGAGAGAGACCATCTTCAACCTCTACTTCCCTGAGTTCGATAAACCTTAGGTCATCCACTTGAGGGAAATTGCTGCTGTCCTACAAACCTCTGCGCTTGGAGGCCCAACATAGTCTACAAGAGTAGAAGCGTGTGTAGACATCAAGCTATTTCTGGCGCCGTTGCCGGGGAGGTGAGTGCTTGAAGGTATATCTTTAGATCTTGCAATTAAATCTTTTTGTTTCTTGTTTTTATTTCACTAGTTATGTTTATGGAAAACCGTGCTATTGGATCGTTGCTTGCGGGAAGACGCCCCACACTTGTGGTGGTTGCTCCTCCCCCTACTGAAATTGTGCCCTATAAAATACCAGCTGGTATTATCGATTATGTTTTGGCTAATCGTTATGCAGGAGACAGACATCCCGGTGAACACTTGCTATATCTGTCACAACTATGTTCATTATTTAAGCTTGCAGGTGTATCAAGGGAGTTTGTCATGAGGAAATTGTTCGCCATATCACTTATAGATAAAGCTTCAGATTGGTATAAGCTTCTCGATAACTCGCACTTGCTTGATTGGGAAGAGATCCGGTCTCTCTTTTACTCCAAGTTTTATCCTCTACATGAAGTCCATAAGAATAGGAATTATGTTTATAATTTCTATCCTCATGACGGAGAGAGCATAGCTCAAGCTTGGGGGAGACTGAAAACGTTAATTCTAAAATGTCCTAACCATGGGCTCCCCAAAGATATGATTATTACTAATTTCTATGCGAGGCTTTCTCGACAGGATAAAGATTTGCTCAATGCTTCCTCTATGGGTTCTTTCACAAACGAAAAGATTGATGCTAAATGGGAACTCCTTGAAAGAATTCAACGCAACACTAAAGATTGGGAGATCGACAAAGGTAAAGAGTCAGGTATAATTTATGAGTATAATTGCATTAAGTCCTTTGTTGAAACTACAAGTTTTAATAAGTTTAGTGCTAAGTTTGGGCTTGATTCTCAACTCCTTGTTGATTTCCTCAAATCTTTTGCTTCACATCTTAATATGCCTAAGGAGGATTGGAACAAGCATCATAAACCTTTTAAAGAGATTTGCAAAGAAAATGAAATTGTTCATGATGATTGCAACATGCATGATCCAATTCCTAAAAATGAAGTTTTATATAAGCATGTTAATTTTTGCGGAGTGGATAGACCTTGTGAAAGGCCTATGATTGAAGAAGAGAAGTATTGTAAGCAACATAAGCATGAAAGAACAATCACTTGGGTTAGAGATTTAAATGAAATTGCTAGAGAATTGTGTGACCTTTATCCTTTTACTTGTGAACTTTGCCGTATAGAGGGTCACTTTAATTTCCAATGCATGAACTTTCAAAACATAACTGTTAACCAGTTGTGTGATAACATGATCACCTCTGATCTTTATGATGAGCTTATGTTATTTTTGATGTGTGAAGAGTTATCAGAAAAGACTTCTTGGCTAGATGTTAATGCCATAGGAATAAAAAACACTTTGCAAAATTGCCATCTCTATTGTGTTGTTAATTGCCATGAAAATGATTACATAAGTAAGATTAGAAAGGAGGGAACTTTACCAAGTATAAAAATGTCTCTTATATTTCTACTAATAAAAAGGAGAGTATCTCCCAAGTTTCCCCTATTGTTTCTAATGATAAACCAGGATATGTGGAGAAGCTTCATCTCCAACCACTCCCTCCTAAGGTGAAGAAGAAGAAAAAGAAGAGGAGGAGGAAGAGGAGCAAGAAGGAAGAAGAATGGGTATCAATCTGGCCTGAGCATATTCCTCCCATCAACTTTTATCCTAACGGTTGTAAGTTTAAAGAAAAAGGTGAAGTTTATTGCCTTAATTATCATCTTGATGATACATTCGTAGGTACTATTGAAGATGATTTTGATTATGATATGCATGTTACTTATTGTGATTTGGAAAATGATGATAATGCTACTTATGATCTTGAAAATCTTTTTGGTACCAACTCTGAAAGTGATGATATTGAAAGCTCTAAGCTTGGGGATAGGATTGCAAATCCTTTACCCACTAGTGATGTGATAATTGATAATTCTTTTGCTAGTAAGAATAAAGACAACATGATTACAAATATAGTTGCTAGCAATGATAATGCTCTTCTCTACTATGATGATGTTATGACTCCAATCTATAGTGATTATAAAGGTACCTATGACATAAGGAGAAATTATCCTTATGAAACTTGTCATAATCATGGAGGGAATTACTCCCTTGTTGAACACCATCTTCCTAATACACAATTAATCTATAGTGTTCAAGTTGTTTATGATAGTCCTACTCCCACTATTACCAATGAGAAAGATTATGCTTATGTGGAGAGTAAGAGTACCTTTTTGCATGTGGATCATGGTAACAATGCTTTATGTGATGCTTATAATGTTGAGTTTATTCGTGATCCCACTGAAAATTATTATGAGAAGGGAACATATGCTTATAGATATTTCAATAATGTCAAGTTCCCTCTCTTTATGTTGAAGGTTTTGAAGCTACACTTGTTTTGTCTTCCTATGCTTATTGCTTTGTGCTTCAATGAATTATTCTATTGCAATATTCCTATGCATAGGAAGCATGTTAGGCTTAAATATATTTGGTATTTGCTTCTTGATGCTCTCTTTTGTTCTTCAACTCTTATCCCTACGAGAGCATCATTAAAGTCTTAAGCCTATCTTTATGGCTATAAAGAAAGAGCTCTAGAGAGACAACCCTTGTTGTCTTTACTTTCAGTTTGTTCTTTCAGTTTTTAGTGGTCTTGATGTTTGTTACTACTGTAGCAACATCATTGTATCTTTATTTTTCAGCTTTGTGCCAAGTTTAGCCTCTGATTGCAAGAAAGTTCAAAAGTTGTGACGTGCTGTCCAGGAAACAGACTCTGTCCTTGGATAGAAAAATTCGTATAAAATCACCAGATAATCTTTTTGGTCTGAATTTTTTCGACAGTGTGATCTATGCAATTGTCTTTCGGGCGTCTGTTCTGAGTTTTTTGATTAGAGTTGCAGAAGTGCCCCGAAAAAAATCATTTACTACCTGCTGTTCTGTTTTTCACAGATTCTGTCCTGTTTTGCCTTTCCCTCATTTTGCAAACCTTGAGCTTGCTTTTTCTTTGCAAAAACCTTTTGGCAATCTTGAGAAACAGTAGACCTTCAAGAATATCATTATTTCCAGCAAGGAACAATTATTTTATTAAGGGTACTAACCTCGCTAATCAGATTATGATGAGTTATGTATGAAGGGAGTTTTCAAGTGTGCGAGGGAAGATGATAAAAAGATTCAGGAGTGTCAAACGCTCAAGCTTGGGGATGCCCCCATGCACCCCCAAGAAATATTCAAGAAGACTCAAGTGTCTAAGCTTGGGGATGCCCCCGTGCATCCCCTTCTCCATCAATATTATCAGTTCGTCTTTCGTTCCACTATATTTTTATCACTTCAGGTGTTATGTGCTATGCTTGGAGCGTCTTGCTTTTAGTTTCCTTTTTAGTTTTCTTTAGCTCTTCATAACGAGTCGGAACTCAGCTTTCTTTGTGTGGGAGAGAAACACGCTCCACTTCTACCTAGAACATAACATAGAATTTTCATGTCTATCTTTGCTTTGTATGTTCTTGGTCTTTCAATAGCTACTATCATGTTTAGCTCTTAGTTTTCATGCTTATATTTTTAAAGAGCTTTTGTTTAGTTGGTTGCTTGAACTCTCTTTAGTTATCATGCTTATCTTATTAAGAGTGTTTGCTTCTGTTGCATTGGTTGATATGTCTATGATAAAAATGCTACGTGCATAATGGTGCTTAGTAGTTCATGTTTTCTTATGGTTAGTCTCAAATAGCTGGGGGGTTCCCAATGTGTTATTGGAGTACCAACATGATTTGTTTTCCTATTATGTGGTATGGTTTAGTAATATCTTCCTTCAAGAATTTATTTTGATCGACTTGGCGTATGCTCACGCATATTTAAGACTGTAAAGAAAGTCTGTCAAGCCTTGATGATCTTTTGTTTCTGAGTAGCGATATAACTTCCATGCCTGATTCAATGTTGCTTTGTCGCTCTGCATGATTATGACCGTCATTGCTCTCTTAGTTGGTCGCTCCCAGTCTTTTGCTAACCTCCACCTGTACTGAGCGGACTGACTGCTTGTGCATCCAAATTCTTTTAAACCAGTTATGCCATATGAGTCCACCATACCTTCCTATACATGGTATTTACCTGCCATTCCTAACGAAGACTTTCATGTACCATCTCGAAATTATTCAAAAAAACATTTCTCTTTTGTGCCTCTGTTTTAGCTCATGAGGAAGTAGTAGTTAATTCATGATCTTTTTAAGTTGGACAAGCTTCACCCCGGGATTGCATGTCTAATGTGCAAACCCATAATACGAGAAGGAACTGGCATAGAGTGCGCCCGGATCAAAATAATATAACAAACAAACCCTCCTTCACGCTTTGTTCATTAGAAATCAGAAAACTTTGGCAGTGATAAACAATGGAGATTAAGAGGATGTGATCGTCCTCATTCGGGAGCCGTTCCTCGAAACTTGTCCATCTCAAGAAGTGATTGAGTTGTCTGCTAGCATTCGTTGACGAAACATGCATATTCTAAAAATAATAATTATTACCTCTGTTTTTAAAACCAAGAGCTCTGGTACATGTTTAGTTTTTGTTTCCGACCACGGGTTTTCAACCTTGCCAACAAAAGCCATGGTTCGAGAGTCTCCACCTTCTTTTAAAGCACCAACTACTGAGAGCATGATTGTCATTCTGAGTGCAATGTGCATTGTCCCAAAGTAGCATTGTCTTTTGCATGATTATGATATCGTTTATTCTGAAATTATTGTATCTAGTCATCACTTAAACCTTGGAGGTGCCCCTGCATTTATGTTTTGCTTCACTAAAGGAGGCAAGCGAGATATCACTTTGTCATATTTGCACACCATGCTCATTACAAATCTATTTGATGTTTCAATATCATGTTGTAAAACTTTCAGTTCTTTGTGAATTTCTCATGAGGCAACTTAATTACTACAGATTCATTGTCTCAGTAAGCTTTTTTCATATGACTATGAAAAGTCCTATATGGTTAATAGCATGTCACCACAGAAATTATGCTTGTTATCATTTACCTACTCGAGGACGAGCAGGAATTAGCCGGGCGGAGGGGAGTTGGGCCGGCTGGGGCTCGCAGCCCACCTGGCCGGGGCGGTCGGACCAGGCCGGCGAGGACGCATCCCAGGAGGCTGATGCGGTCATCGCCGGCGTGGAGCTGCACGGGGCGGCGGCGCTCGAACCCCGGCGGCGCAGGACGTCGACGACGGGCGAGACGGGGCAACCGGAGGCGGATCCGGGCGCAGAGGGCCGTCCGGGACCCATTTCCGGCCGGAACGAGGGGGATCCGGAGGTGAGGCCATAGCTGGAGGCGGCGGCGCCCATGGCCGACGGCGGGACTCCGGCGATTGGCGGGTTCGGCGCCGTGGGGCCTGCACGCGACGGATCGGGGCGCTGATGGGGCGGATCCGGATGGGTGCGGTCAACGGCCCCGATCGGAGGCCGGCCGGATCGGGCTCCTCCCGATCTACGGCGGAGGCGCGCTGGGGATCCAGCGAGGCCAGGGGTGGTGCCAACGGGGTGCTGGGCGGCGGATATCACAGGGGACGGCCGGCGGCGGCGCATCTGGAGGCGGGGAAGGCGAGAAGCTCGCGGATCCGCTGGGGAAGGCGAGCTTCTGCAGTTCGGACTGGCGGCGGTGGGGCACGACGAGGTCCGGCGAGGTGGCGCTCGTCGCCGGCGAGGGTGGACGAGTCCGCGGCTGCGGCGGCGCTGGATCGGAGCGGGGCGGCGGCGACCTGCACGCTGGCGACGGCGGCGTGATCCGGGCCCGGTGGGCCGGATCTGGGCGGCACGGGCCCGTGGCTGCGGTGGGAGGTGGCTGCGGCCACGTGGCGGCGCGGGAGGTGCGGCGGGCGGCGGTTGAACTGATGTGGCGGCACCGGATTGGCCGGAGTGAGGTGGAGGGGTGCTGGACATGTCCGGCGGCGGAACAGACATGTTCGGCTGCGGAGGGAGGATTTTTAGGGTTTCATCTGCGCGAAAATGGAGGGAGAGCCACATATTTATAGGTAGAGGGAGCTAGGAGTGTCCAAATGAGGAGCGGTTCGCGGCCACGCGATCGTGATCGAACGGCCAAGATCATGGAGGGGGTTAGGATGGGCTTGGTGGGCTGTGTGAAAGGGGTGCTGGGCCAAAAGGAAAAAGGCTTCCGGAGGTTAACACGGTTAACCGTTGGGCTATCAAACGAACTCCGAACGCGACGAAACTTGACAGGCGGTCTACCTATGCTATAATAAGACCACACGCCAAGTTTCAACCCATTCCGAGAACGTTTTCCGGCCACTCATAAAATAAATATTCGGAGATGCCGCGGGCACGTGCAAGTGTGTCTGGGCTCAGAACGGATAACAGAGAGGACGGGCGGACTCGGACGGATGCAAGTTTTGAAAACATGATGATGCAACACACATGATGAGAAGGAAAATATGCAACACGCAAGCAGATGACATGGCAACGACGACGAATAACTGGCTGACACCTGGCGCACCGGTCTCGGGGTGTCACACAAACTATGTGGATGGC
Source organism: Secale cereale (assembly GCA_902687465.1). NCBI lineage: Eukaryota > Viridiplantae > Streptophyta > Magnoliopsida > Poales > Poaceae > Secale > Secale cereale. The sequence goes on along the minus strand of LR738715.1, from coordinate 313,031,000 downwards.
AGCATTTGTAGTGAAGTACCTTTGGAATTTGAGTGTTGAATAGTGGTTTAGGATGTAATAAAAGATTTGATATGAGGAGAATATGAATTACGGATGAACTAGGGCATTTCTTTTTGGGGCGATACTTTTTGTGTGAACACTAGACCAATGGAAAGGAAAATGTTGCTCCAAAGATTGGAGTTTGCACAAAATAAGTTGGAGTTTATTCTTGATATGATGCATACCCAAGGGTATGAGGGTGTAATGCTGGAGTGTGGAGCAATAGTGACTGCAAGGATGAGTTAAGGATATACAAGTTCGAAAGTGGGCCCATAAGCCGAGGACCTAAGGAGGCTACGTAATCACAAAGAAGCCACGAGACTTGCCAGGAGTAATATGTTTTTGCTGTAATGAAGCAGGGCACTATGCTAGAGATTGTCCCAATGATGAGGAGACTTGTGTTAAGTAGTTGAGTTGAAGCATGTAATGGAAATGGATAAGATTGTAACAAGTTGAGAATCAATAAAGTTAGCATCAGGGTATTGAGTTTGGGTTTTTTGAGTTGTTACTATATAGGCAATGAGTGAAATCATGATACAAGGAATAAGATTTTGAAGAGAACTGGTGTTTTTCATTTTAAGGGTGGTAGAACCCAACACCGTTATCGAATACAAGAGCTAGTTACGTCAGACTTTGGAATGGACCACTCAAGGATGACTGTGAGTAATTAGATATTAGTTTGTACCAACAGAAGGAAGGGATACAATACAATTGGATGGATTTAAGAATGCTAAGGAAGCTGGATGTTGGAATAATGATCAGTTGCAACCCGATGATGAGACCAATGTGTTACTAGTGATGAGATGAGCCATAACCCACAGGCCCCAGGACCTATCAAGAAGCAAGCACACTCTTGCTGAAGGAAAACCCCTGGAAGGAGCTACGATTTTGATCAGCAGACATTTCTTAGGAGGATACGCAAAACCCGAGAGTTATGAAGAACGATAGATGTTTGTTCAGCTTGCAGAAGTAATGGATATATCCGAACTCAGTTCATCGACAAGAGAAATACTGTAATGCTTGTGAGGATGACCGAGTGTTAGAATGCGTGATTCACTAAACCATATACAAGGTAATGATTTGGGTGCCACAATGGATTGATCACCATACTGACTTACTCTTATTATTCGCCTATGTTATATAGGATGATAAATCTGAGTGACTTGCCCATAATAGAGAGACGACGATCTCAAAACCTTGTTTAAACCTTATAATGGTATGACAATTTTCCCTTGTACAAGGCAGCTGATGCCAACCGTAGGATATACGGTGAGAATGAAGCCCAGACCCGTGAGAGATCAATATTTGTTTACTATTGGCGCCAGACCTATCAGCTAAGAAGAACCAGTCTTGGAAGAACCTTACCAAGATGAAAGGACACAAGAAATGAGTAAAAAGGTTATGCCACTACCACAAGAGCCCAGAGAAGGAATTATCCTTAAGATCTGAGAAGATCAACACTGCCAACGATAAGGATGGAGTACCTGAGTTTTAATGGAACTGTAACCATGCTTCTAAGGGTGGTAGCATCCCAGACCTTCGTGAAGATCGATGGATTTTGGAAAGACCCCGAACCTAACCTATTTCTTGCTAGCCTCTCCGAATCTCGAGGGCGAGATTCATTTTAAGTGTGGTAGGTTTGTAAATTCTAATTTTTTTAATGTTATATTAAATAAATAATTTTTAATTGTGGTATGGTTGCTTGTGTGAAATTGAGTGAAATTTGAAACTTTTTGAAAATTAAATGAGAGGGAATGAAATGACTTTCCCAAACTTTCACCTTGCATTTATGATCTCCATGAATTCAAATTCATTTCATCCTAAAAATCTAGAGTGAAGATGATATGACTTCTTCCATTTAATTAAATGAAAAAGGGGTTTTGAAAATATTTGAATTCCATTTGGAAAATATTTCAAATTCAGAAACTTTATGCAACTCAATGATTTTCATGAGAGAAGATAAAATGACTTCTTCAAACTATATGAAATATGAGTTGGAAGTTTAAAAGAAACAAATTGAAAGTCCTTTTTGAAATATTTTGAAAACCACTTTCAATTTGGAGTTATTTGGTTTTATTCAAATTATTTTTCTCCAAAATTAAAATATATGGAAAATAGGGTAAAATTATTCCCTATAGTAGAAAAATGGAGAAAATGAGTTTAAAATAATTTTGGTATTTTAAAACATTTTATTTTGATTTTTAAATAAACCAGAAGCACTGTTTGCTTTATTTAAATTTGTGTGGATTTTATTGGACTATACAAAAGTGTCCATGTTGTAGGAAATCTTTTTCTGAATTTTTTGATATATAATATGATATATATCATTTTTATTATTTTTTGTTATTTTTTTATTTGTGCTGTCTGTTTAAAAAAAACTTTTCCCGCCGAACTGGGCCGGCCCAGCTCGCCAGCCAGGCTGCGGCCCAGCCCGGCACAGCGCCCCGCTCCGCCCCAACTCTGGTCGGAGTCGGCCGCCGCCACGGCCGGCGCAGTCCCCGACCCGGCCTCCCCGTGCCTTGACCCCTCCTCCAAGGCCACCTCGCCCCCTTCCCTCCTTAAATACCGCCGCCGAACCCCTCTTCTCTCCTCCCCAAAGTCGAAGCCGACGCCGCCGCATCTCGCAGCCACCATCGCCGCTGCCGAACTCCGCTTCTGTCGCATGCTTCACCCCAACCGACGCCGACACCACCATCGAACGCGGCGCTCCGCGCTGCACGTCCCCGTGCCTCCGCACTGTAACATCCCAAATTTTCAATTTGGAATGTTATACATAGATCATATTGCATTGCATGTTTTTTTTGCATTTTTGTTGTGGCGTTCCTCGAAATTCTAAGCAACTCAAGGACCTACGGAGAGAGTTGGGAATTTTACCGTTTTCGTATTTGAGTTCGCTCGAATACCGGTACGAGGACAGTGTGATTCTAATTATTTTTCTCTCCTAAAAATATTTCTAAATACAAAATATGAGCGGATATAATATGACTTCTCCAAAATAACAGAAATATTGGAGGAAAAATGTTAAAATCACTTTTGGTATTTTTCTGGATTTATTTGCGATTTTATTTGCATAGGAAAAATGCGCGTTTTTCAAAATTGCATTTAGGTCCGGGAAAAATGTTCACTTTGTCCTAGATATTATTAGAGTGAAAATTTATTTCGGGATTTTTGGAGTCCGTTTAGTATTTCTTTCGTTAGGTTTTCTGCGCCAGGACTCTATTTAGAAAAAAAAAGGATACTGACTTAGACTCGTATAGGATCGGGTCTCTGGGCTTTATATGTCGCCCGAGATTGCCCAAGTCGCCTGCATCGCCCCAGCCGCCCGCAACCCTAGCGCCGCCCCGCCGCCACTTCGCGCCGCCGCCGCCCCGCCGCCGCGTGCCGCTGCCGCCGCGCCGCCGCCGCCTCGCAACCCACCGCCGCGCCGTCCGCCTCGCCCCACCGGACCACCCCGCCGCCGGACCGCCATTCACCGGAGTTCGTCGTCGAGGTATATCAGTTTTTTTAAGGACCGATCGGTTTAGTAAAATCGTAGATCTGTTTTTTATTAGATTAGATCGGTTCGGTTTTTCGTCAGTTTAGTTATTTAGCGGATGTTCGTCCGTACGTTCGTTTTAACGAACGGTTTTCGTCAATTAGCCGCAGACAGCGAACGCTCGTTCGTTAGCCTGTTCGTCCGTTTTTCTTTTTCGGGGTATTTATCCGCGATTATTCCGATCGTGATTTCTGCCCTGATCTTGTTTTTCGTTTTTCTTTTCGCTCGAGAGTCGGAATCAGGTGATTCAAAATCCCAGATCTTTGTCTCGATGCCCTCTTTACGTTTAACCAACTTGAACAAAGTTTTGGCTACTGTAAAATTTGACTTTAGGCCAACTAGCAAACCGGAGCTCGTTTCTTTTGCAGTTTGAGTTTCGTTGCTTCTTTCGAGTTGATTCTTTTTGCAAACCAGAGTTCTTAGGTTGAAATTTCTGGTTAGATCTCTTATTTGAGTTTTACCCGTGCATTAGTTAAGTATTTATTGTGTGTTTGTTTGTTTGTGATAGAGTATCCGGAGTGCGCCGCTTGCTACTTTGAGTCTCTAGGTTTTGCGGATCATCAGCAAGGCAAGTAACACTTTGATCATGCTTTCCAATTACCCAGTTTTCATTGCATTAGTCCAACCCTCACACATTGCATGAGTAGGATCAATTAACTTGTGGGACTGGGAAGTAGATTGAGATAGTACCTATTACCTGCAGTACATTCAAACCTTTGGGAGTTGCTCTACGTTTGCTGTTAGGACATGCTATGCTCGTAGACGTGGATTGGGTGAGTGTATCCATGACAGATGTGAGTTTATTAATTAATGGTTCAACTTAAGGTGGCAACTTTAACACGCATTTGGGTGGATTGAGGCAGCTGGGTATTCAAGTGATTGCCTGTTTTTCTTTTGGACCGCCACCCAGGCTCAAAGGGATCATGAGATTTTCATACTAGAAACTTCCGTGTGCAACCACATGCCAATATGGGCTCTGGCATAGTTGAGTAAGTTGTGGGAAACCTTTCCATGATGGGCTAGCAGATGTAGAGGGTTTGTAGGTGTACCGGCCTATCTATCTGGTTAAGGGGACCTCTTCGGAAAGACTGTGTCTCGGTCATCCGTTTCTCAAACACCATGCAATGCGAGAAACCAAACGGAGGCGGTCGAGTCTTGTGGGGAAAAGTGCACAAACCTCTGCAGAGTGTACAAACTGATCATGATTAGCCGTGTCCCCGGTTATGGACGTCTTGAGTATCTAGTACTTGGATTATCATGTGAATCTCATCATGTTACTTTAATTAATTTTGTTGGGTTTAATGATTATTTTAATTGTGATTGAGAGGATGTCTATCTTCTCAACGATGTTTCAACTACCATGATAGTTAATTAAAATCTATTCCTTTGAAGTAGGGAAAAATTGGCTTTACGCAAAAACTTAACCATAGAGCTTTCCACCAGCCAAATATGCATGAAGTATAGCCTTTATTCTGTTACTTGCATTCTCTTGTGTTACCTTGCCAGCATATTCCATGTGCTGACCCGTTTTCGGGCTGCAACGTTTCATGTTGCAGACTTTTCAGACGACGAGTAAGGTGCCCTTTTAGGTCGTGGTTCTATACTCAGTGATGACGTTGGAGTTGATGGACTCACTTATCTTCCAAGCCTTCTGATGTTATCGTATTAGATAGCCTTCAGCCATATTTATTGTAATCAGTTCACCGTTGGACTATCGATGTAATAAGTGTGTGATTGCTACTCTGTTATAAATCCTTCAAGTACTGTGCGTGTCAGCATTACTGATCCAGGGATGACACTGATGCACAGAGATCAGACTGTTTGAGGTCTGGTCGCTACACCCACGAAGCTGCCGACCATCGGAGACGCCGCCCCATTCGAAGCTGAAGCTATCGCCGCCGTCTTCTTCGTCGCCGGCGACCTCCACCGCCGCGGTACGCCCCGAAGCCCCCTCGTCCATTCGATCTAGACTAAGCCCCCTCTTTCAAACCGGTATGCCCTAATTAGTAAATGTTCGTTAGTCTAGCCCCTATAGCGATCATTTTCATTTCTTAAGCTTCTATAGCGGACGTTCGTCCGTTAGTTTCTGTCTTGTAGCCAGGGACTTAGTTCCAATTTTTTATTTCACAGTTTAGTCCCTGATTTTAAAACCTTCACAACTTTCAAACCGTTTGTCCAAATTTAACGAAACCAACGCCCACTTCTTCATTATGATCCCATATACCCAGAGAACCAAACTAAACTTATTTTTGAAAGTTTTAAAAATTGATTTCAAATAGATTTGAATTTAAATTTGTTTTGACTATAACTTGAGTTTTATAACTCCGATTTAATTGATTTTTTTTTGCAAATCGAACCTCTTGACCTAAACTTTCTGATAAGGCCAAATTCACTAAATTTTTGTACTATTAGAAAGTGTTTTCTGTTTCAACATTTATTTGCTTGTTTTCGAAGTTTTTCCGATATCTTATCTTCGATTCTTTTCCATGATTACTTATGTGTGGTTACTATTGCTTCCTTACGATTGATTAATCAAAGTGTGATGAGTAGATCTATCACGAGTTATGAGTGCGAAGAATCTCCATCAACTGTACAAGGCAAGTTCACACTTTGGCCATACTCTTCAATACCCAGTTTTACTTGCATTAGTTATACCCTCAAAGTTTTGCATGAGTAGGACTTGATACATGTGGTGATGCTATGTAGTTCATGAGGTAGGAACCCAATGACTTGAGATCAACCCCGAGGATATACATTTTGTTACTTATTGCTTAGCCATGCGTAGAACTGGATTGGTATGTGAGATTCATGAAAGATGCGAGAGCGATATTTAACTACGGAAAACTTTAAGGTGGCAACTTTAATACACATTTGGGTGGAATGGTTGGGGCACCCTGGAGAAACAAGTGGCTTGCTCGGGCACATGACGAAACTAGTGCTTTCCCTAGGGGATCCCGAAGGACCCGTGTGATCACCCTATGGAATGCCACCCTCGACATGACTTAGAGACATAAGCGCATTCTAGAATGATCTCAAGTATGATATCTTTGCACATCTCATGTAAAAGTTCAGGGATGAAATCGTAAAAGATAGTTGTCTTACACTCGCCAAATCACACAATGAATACAATAACATACAATCATCCAAATAACACAGGGTCCGACTACAGATGAAATCCAAATGAGAAAGATACCACAACACAAGCCCGAATCCTCCTAGTAAGAACCACTACTGATCGTCGAGGTATGAAACATAGTAACGACCACGCTCTTCATCAAACTCCTAGTGAAGTTCTGAACCCTCTCCTGCATTGTTCTCAGCGGTACCTGCATCTGGTATGTGATGAATCTGTGAGCCACAAGGACTCAGCAATCCCACTCCCGGGTATCAAAACTACCAAAACCTTAGGTGTGGAAAGGTTATTAAAGTGGTTGCAGCAAGCACTAAGCACTAGCTTACGAGTTTAGAGCGAGAAGAGATCAAGTGCCAACGGTCGCCAAGTTGATCAAGAAGTGATCCTAACTACTCACGGTCAAACATAACCCCACTGTGTTCACTTCCCGAAGCCCTTCGGAAAGAGACCATCATGGTTACTCACATAGGTAGTGTATTCTTATGAATAGGGTGTCAAGTTATCTACAACCGGATATTAACAAATTCCCATCTGCCACATAAGCGCGGGCACGGCTTTCTAAAGATCAAAACCCTGCAGGGGTGTCCCAACTTAGCCAATCACAAGCTCACGATCTGCGGATTCGCAACTCCAAAGTGGGAAGACCCGAGTATTCTTAGAATCCCGTGCTCAAGATATTTCGACAAAGGTAAAACTAATCCAGCAAGACCTCCCGGCGTGCCGACACCCTGATAGTAGCCACGCGTATCTCGTCTCAGGCCACGACTGGATGGGTGATGCTATAGGTGTATAACAGACCTCGGGTTCCCCCAAGGTGGCCCTACAGGACCCCAAGTTTGGACCAACACTCATGAGGAGCATTGGCCCGGGTTGTTAAGTAAGAACTCGGGTTTGCAACGCCCTATGCAAGGTTTAGTTATTAGGCAAATGTAAAACCAATGTTGGGCCTTGCTGGAAAAGCTTTAAGCAGAGCGAATTATCAAGTGGGGCCCATAAACCCCAACCATCTTAGGAACGCAAAATCAAGGAACATAACACCGGTTTATCGGGTCCTAAGGTGGCATGAGTGGAACGAAACACCAAGCAGAAGGCCAAGCCTTCCACCCATAGCTAATATATAGGTGCATTAGTTTATAACGGGTATATATATATTGTGTTATACCATTAATAAGTCCAAACGTGGGGCAATCTTCAAACTTCACCTGCAACTAACAACGCTATAAGAGGGGCTGAGCAAAAGCGTACTTAGCCAATCAACGGTTTGCTAGGAAGGCGGTTAGAGTGTTTCATGGCAACAATAGTAGGCTGACAAACAGGAATAGGCATCGAGGCATATCTAAAGAACGAGATAACTAGCATAGGCAAAGATAGAGGTGATATCGGGGAATGGTCATCTTGCCTGTTAAGTCCACGGAGGGATCGTAACCTTGCTCCTCGAACTCAGTCTCGAAAGGAACCTCGAACTCCGAATCATCACCGGGCTCTAACCAACACAACAATTGCAAACACCGAAACAACGATCAATCATCATGCAATGCTCAAACACAGGATGCAAGATATGATGCATATGAATATGGGCAGGATATGATGCATCTCAAGAAACAAGATGGGTGCACAAGTGACATGGCAATAAGAAAGATCACAACACATGAAGGGGACACATCAAGCAAAAGATGACAAAACAAACATAGGCACAAGTGGTTATGTAGTTGAATTAAACAAGCACCCAACAAGTTTTATAAGTTGCTTAACTTGGCAATGGGTGCAACTAGGATCAACAACATCATGTAGCATTTTAAATGGGCAGAAAAGAACAAACAATAATTTCCAGAAACTCCCATGCTCATAATAACACATATAGGACAGATCTGATGCAAACATATTTTAGAGTTATTAAACAGGCAAAGTAATAGCACCATCTTAATCTACACATTTTTCCACTCCAAATACATATAAAGTTTGTCATATTTGGAGCTATGGTTATTTAGTTATGAATTTAACAAGCTTGAGCATATTTTAAACACAAAATAATTCAAACAACAATTTAAATGTTTTTAACATGGCAACAAGCTGCATATAAATACTCTACACTAAAAACCAGGTAGTTTTCATATATAAAGCATATTTAACAGATGCATATATTAAAAGATATGAATATGCAAAAGAAAATGCAGAAAACTGAAATAAAACAAAAATAGAAAAGAAAAGGGGCTAAACTGACTCAGCCTGGACTCGCCCTAGTCACTGACTAGTGGGTCCAGGGGAACTGGCGTGGCGCCTGCGGGTGTGGGAGTGGGTGTGAGGCGCTGGGAGGCTGACAGAGGGGCCAGCCTGTCAGTGGGACAAAGAACGCAAAAAGGGGCCTAAATACCACTGGCCGTGCGGGGTTTCGAACCCAGGTTTGCGCGTAGCGAGGGAAAGGCTCATGCCATTGGGCTAGGCGTGTGCGTCCGATAGGATAGGGTTTTGGCTCCTCTTGAGCTAACCCAAGGCTCTATCCCTACTCCAGGAGCAGAGACGCTGCCGACGACATCTACGACGACGCCGACGAGGAGCGAGGCGAGTAGCGGGTGCGCGCGGGCTGCGGTGACGCGGGGCTTTGCAGGAGCTGGGGGAGCAGAGCTGCAGCGCGCGAGAAGCTCTGCTCAAGGACGCACGTAGACAGGGGCCCGACATGCTGGCATCCACGACAGTGAAGCACGACGAGGTGGTGGCTGGCGCTGGCTAGACGGCGACACTGTTGTGCGGGACTGCAGCACTACGGCAACGCGTGCGCGCGAGCGAAGCGATGACAGAAGCGGGCGACAACGCCAAAATTCAGACAGGCGCGACGCTTTTCTGAAGATTTCAGAAAGAAGCGCTGGAGCACCGAGAGGGCGACGACAGCATGGATCTATCTACGCCTCTAGTGACCGAAACGGGGCTGGAAGAGGAAGGAAGGGAGGTGGGTATACCTCCTTACCCAAAGACACGGATAGATCGCTGGAGTTGAGCCGGAGACGTCGGGGTCGAGCTCTGAAACATGGCGCTTGGTGTCGACCGAGGAAGAAGAAGTAGAGGCGGGACATTGCGAGGCTCCTGGCGCGATCCTTCGGCGACACAGAGGCGCGGACGACGACGATCACGTTGGGGAAGCAGAAAACGACAGCTGGAGGTGACCGGAGGGACGACACGTATCGGCATTCTTCCACTTGCGCTCGAGGAGATCGGTAGGAGATCGAGAACAGGGGAGATTCCCTCTTGTGTGGCGGCGGAGAAGAAGAAAGGAGGGAGGAGGAGGAACCCTAGGCAAGGCTCGGGTTTAAAAAGGGGCGGACGACCGGGCCTCGACGTCCGTGAAATCACGGCACGACGGTGCGGGCGCTCTGCCTCTGAAGTGAGGAGGACGGAGGGAGACGGAGCAGGTGGCCGTTCGGGGTGAGTCGCTGACAAGCAGGCCCGGTGAGAGAGAGGGAACGGAGCCGGCTGCGTTGGCGGGCTGCGCGAGACTTGCTGGGCAGCGGGCGAGGGCTGGCCCCTGGTGGCTGCGGCTGCGGCTGGCTGCTGGGCTGCGCTGCTGCTGCAGCTTCTTTCCTTTTTCTATTTTCTTCCGACCGAAAACAAAAAGAAAAGCGCATACCAAAAGAAAACGAATTAGGAGAGAAATAAAATATTCCCTAGCTCCTCAACTTATGCCCTATTTTATAAAAATGACTTGGGCATTTTTTACGGTAGAAAAATAAAACAAGTTTGAATATGGTTCAAACATCCGTCATTTTTGAACCTGACCAAATCATTTTAAAATGAGGCAAGGCTTTGCAAGGTGACTTAGGTCAAGGTACCAAAGAAGTGGGGAGGAGATGAACATTTAAAAAGAAGAGGTTAAGTCACTTGCAAAATTTAAAGAATGGAAAAGAAAGGAAGGAAAGTGGTGCTAGATGATAAGGGGTTTAATGAAGGGCATGCTTGCAACCACCATCACAACAAGATCAAGATGACCTCACCTAACATGCTAGGGATGAATAAACACAATGATATGTGAAATGCCATGATGATCATGATGCAATGATGATGATGAAGTAATGCATGCATGTATAAACAAAAAGAAAATATGACAATGCAATGACAAATGAGAAGGCATAATTGAAAAAGAACCCCAAAGGAAAAGGACAAGGATCAAATGGTAAATGTTTTATTGCCATATAAGGAAGGTATCACCTATGGGGTGTTACAAACTCTCGTCCACTACAAAAAGATCTCATCCCTAGATCTAGGACTGAAAGAAGGCGGGATACTCGGAACAGAGATGATCTTCCCGTTCCCATGTAGCTTCTCGGGCGGTATGGTGTGACCACTTCACTTTCAAGAATTTGATGGACTTGTTGCGGGTCTTGCGCTCAGTTTCTTCAAGAATAGCAACGGGGTGCTCACAATAAGACAAGTCTTGCTTAAGATCAATCTCTTCGAAAGGAATAGTGCGTTCAGGTGTCTTGAAGCACTTGCGGAGTTGTGACACGTGGAACACATCGAGCACATTTGCAAAGTAGGAGGGAAGCTCGAGTTGGTAGGCCAGATCGCCTCTCTTGCCAAGAATCTTGAAAGGGCCCACGTATATTGGAGCAAGCTTGCCCTTGATACCAAACCTCTGAGTGCCCTTCATGGGAGAAACACGGAGATAGACATGATCACCAATGTCGAAAGCCAAGTCACGATGCTTGCCATCATAGTAGCTCTTTTGACGCGATTGCGCGGCTTTGAGATTCTCACGTATGACTTTGCACATTTCTTCGGCTTCTGAGATCAAATCATTTCCAAGGAGTTGACGTTCACTAGTCTCGGACCAGTTGAGAGGGGTATGACACTTTCTGCCATAGAGAATTTCAAACGATGCTTTGCCTACACTTGCTTGGAAGCTGTTGTTGTAGGAGAATTCAGAAAATGGAAGGCAATTTTCCCATTTCATAACGAAATAGATGACACAAGATCTGAGCATATCTTCAAGGATTTGGTTCACTCTTTCAACTTGACCACTAGTCTGAGGGTCAAACGAGTGCTGAAGCGAATCTTGGTGCCCATGGCTGACTGGAAGGAATCCCAGAACTTGGAAGTGAACAAGCTTCGATGGTCTGAGGAGATCACTTGAGGAATGCCATGCAAAGAGACAATTCTGGAGGTGTACAGCTCTGCCAGCTGAGCTGCGTTGATGGATTCTTTGACTGGAAGAAAATGAGCCACTTTAGTTAGCTTGTCAATCGCCACAAATATAACATCATTTCCCCTCTTGGACTTGGGAAAACCGGTGACGAAATCCATCTCAATGTGATCGAATTTCCACTCGGGAATAGGTAGGGGTTGAAGGAGTCCGGCTGGACGTTGATACTCTGCCTTCACTCTTCTGCAGACATCAGACTCGTTCACGAATTGGGCAATCTCCCTTTTCCTGTGAGTCCACCAATATGATTGCTTGAGGTCATGGTACATCTTGGAGCTTCCTAGATGTATCGAGAGGAGTGAGTCATGTGCTTCGTTCATTATGAGCTTTTTGAGATCACCTTTGGGAACCACAATTCTGTCCTCAAAGAACAAAGTGTCTCTGTCATCAATGCGATAGCACTTGTACTTGGGAGTACCCTTAGCGATGCCATGTTTCACTTTCTGCACCATAGCATCATTGAGTTGGGCCTCACCGATTTGATCTTCCAAGGTAGGAGCGACTTGAAGGTTGGCAAGAAATCCTTGCGGAACAACTTGGAGGTTGAGCTTCCTGAATGATTCACAAAGTTCAGGTTAGAACTGTTTGAGAAGCAGACTGTTGCAATAAGCCTTTCTACTCAAGGCATCTGCAATGACATTGGCCTTGCTAGGAGTATACTCAATGCTTGGATCGTACTCTTGAATCATTTCAGCCCAACGAGTCTGCCAAAGGTTAAGGTTTGGCACCAACTTGTAACGCCCTGACACACCCGCCGGTGGTCGTTACTCCTTGCGGGATCTAGACTGGCCCCACATATCAATACTAGTCTTTTCTGCGCACTTTGTCCTCACTCATGCGCACCCGGGAGCAACTTCCCGGTCGGTCACCCATCCTGAAATTTCTCCAAGCTGAGCACGCTTAACTTTGGAGTTCTGTCTGAATGGGCTCCCGGAAAAGAAGGAATTCCTTATTGATATGAGTAGTCTATCATCCCCAATAAGCCAGGCCATCACATACACCCCCACTCAGAGGAACCGACGTCCTCATCGGGCCACGGGAACATTCCTTCTTGGCACAAACATCTGTGCATCCAGTCCGATACATGTGCCATGCCGTGTGCCACGAAGGGTCACAAATGTCATGAATAACATGACCGAGCACCTGTCCGCAAACATCCGTGTAACTGCGAGGGTCAGCTCTGATACCAACTTGTAATGCCCAGGATGTGACTATGTCTCCTACGTGTCGAGGCACGACTTAGAGACATAAGCGCATTCTGGAATGATCTCAAGCATGGTATCTTTGCACATCTCATCTAAAAGTTCAGGGATGAAATTTTAAAAGATAGTTGGCTTACACTCGCCACGTCACACAATGAATACAATAACATACATTCATCCAAATAACACAGGGTCTGACTACGGACGAAATCCAAACGAGAAAGATACCATAACACAAGCCCGAATCCTCCTAGTAAGAACCACTACTGATCGTCGGGGTATGAAAAATAGTAACGACCACGCTCTTCATCAAACTCTCAGTGAAGTTCTGAAGCCTCTCCTGCATTGTTCTCAGCGGTACCTGCATCTGGTGTGTGATGAATCTGTGAGCCACAAGAACTCAGCAATCCTGCTCCCGGCTATCAAAACTACCAAAGCCTTAGGTGTGGAAAGGTTGTTAAAGTTGTTGCAGCAAGCACTAAGCACTAGCTTATGAGTTTAGAGCGAGAAGAGATCAAGTGCCAACGGTCGCCAAGTTGATCAAGAAGTGATCCTAACTACTCACGGTCAAACATAACCCCACCGTGTTCACTTCCCGAAGCCCTTCGGAAAGAGACCATCATGGTTACTCACACAGGTACTGTATTCTTATGAATAGGGTGTCAAGTTATCTACAACCGGATATTAACAAATTCCCATCTGCCACATAACCGAGGGCATGGCTTTCGAAAGATCAAAACCCTGCAGGGGTGTCCCAACTTCGCCCATCACAAGCTCATGATCTACGGAGTCGCAACTCCAAAGTGGGAAGACCCGAGTATTCTCGGAATCCCGTGCTCAAGATATTTCGACAAAGGTATAACTAATCCAGCAAGACCTCTCGGCATGCCAACACCCTGATAGTAGCCGCGCGTATCTTGTCTCGGGCCACGACCAGATGGGTGATGCTACAGGTGTATACCAGACCTCGGGTTCCCCCAAGGTGGCCCTGTAGGACCCCCAGTTTGGACCAACACTCATGAGGAGCACTGGCCCAGGTTGTTAATTAAGAACTCGGGTTTGCAACGCCCTATGCAAGTTTTAGGTAGTAGGCAAATGTAAAACCAATGTTGGGCCTTGCTGGAAAAGCTTTAAGGAGAGAGAATTATGAAGGGGGCCCATAAACCCCAAACGTGTTAGGAACGCAAAATCAAGGAACATAACACCGGTTTATCGCGTCCTAAGGTGGCATGAGTGGAACAAAACACCAAGCAGAAGGCCAAGCCTTCCTCCCATAGCCAATATATAGGTGCATTAGTTTATAACAGGTATATATATTGTGTTATCCCAATAACAAGTCCAAATGTGGGGCAATCTTCAAACTTCACCTGCAACTAACAACGCTATAAGAGGGGCTGAGCAAAAGCGTACTTGGCCAATCAACGGTTTGCTAGGTAGGTGGTTAGAGTGTTTCATGGCAACAATAGGAGGCTGACAAATATGAATAGGCATCGAGGCATATCTAAAGAACGAGACAACTAGCATAGGCAAAGATAGAGGTGATATCCAGGAATGGTCATCTTGCCTGTTAAGTCCACGGAGGGATCGTAACCTTGCTCCTCAAACTCGGTCTCGAAAGGAACCTCGAACTCCGAATTGTCACCGGGCTCTAACCAACACAACATTTGCAAACACCGGAACAACGATCAATCATCATGCAATGCTCAAACACATGATGCAAGATATGATACATATGAATATTGGCAGGATATGATGCATCTCAAGAAACAAGATGGTTGCACAAGTGACATGGCAATAAGAAAGATCACAACACATGAAGGGGACACGTCAAGCAAAAGATGACAAAACAAACATAGGCACAAGTGGTTATGTAGTTGAATTAAGCAAGCACCCAACAAGTTTTATATATAACATGGAAACAAGCCGCATATAAATATTCTACACTAAAAACCAGGAAGTTTTAATATATAAAGCATATTTAACAGATGCATATATTAAAAGTTATGAATATGCAAAAGAAAATGCAGAAAACTGAAATAAAACAAAAACAGAAAAGAAAAGGGGCTAAACTGACTCAGCCTGGACTCGCCCTAGTCACTGACTAGTGGGTCCAAGGGAACTGACATGGCGCCTGCGGGTGTGGGAGTGGGTGTGAGGCGCTTGGAGGCTGACAGTGGGGCCAGCCTGTCAATGGGACAAAGAACGCAAAAAGGGGCCTAAATACCATTGGCCGTGCGGGGTTTCGAACCCAGGTCTGCGCATAGCGAGGGAAAGGCTCAGGCCACTGGGCTAGGTGTGTGCGTCTAATAGGAGAAGTGTTTGCCTCCTCTTGAGCTAACCCGAGGCTCTGTCCCTGCTGCAGGAGCAGAGACGCTGCCGACGACATCTACGACGATGCCGGCGAGGAGCGAGGCGAGCAGCGGGCACGCACGGGCTGCGGTGACGCGGGGCTTTGCAGGAGCTGGGGAGGAGAGCTATAGTGCGAGAGAAGCTCTGCTCGAGGATGCACGCGGATAGGGGCCCGACGTGCTTGAGTCCACGGCAGCGAAGCACGATGAGGTGGTGGCTGGCGCTGGCTAGACGGCGACACGGTTGTGCGGGACTGCAGCACTACGGCAACGCGTGCGCGTGAGTGAAGCGACGACAGAAGCGGGCGATAACGCCAAAATTCAAACATGCGCGATGCTTCTCTTCAGATTTCAGAAAGAAGCGCAGGAGCACCGAGAGCGCGACGGCGGCATGGATCTATCTACGCCTCTAGTGACCGAAACGGGGCTGGAAGAGGAAGGAAGGGAGGTGGGTATACCTCCTTACCCTAAGACATGGATAGATCACCGGAGTTGAGCTGGAGACATCGGGGTCGAGCTCTAAAACACGGCGCTTGGTGTCGACCGAGGAAGAGAAAGTAGAGGCAGGACGTTGCGAGGCTCCTGGCGTGATCCTTCGGCGACGCAGAGGCGCGGATGACGACGATCACGTTGGGGAAGCAGAAGACGGCGGCTGGAGGTGACCGGAGGGACGGCACATGCCGGCGTGCTTCTGCTTGCGCTCGGGGAGATCGGTAGGAGATCGAGAGCAGGGGAGATCCCCTCTTGTGTGGCGGCGGAGAAGAAGAAAGGAGGGAGGAGGAGGAACCCTAGGCACGGCTCAGGTTTAAAAAGGGGCGGACGACCGGGCCTGCATGTCCGTGAACTCACGGCACGATGGTGCGAGCGCTCTGCCTCTGAAGCGAGGAGGACGGAGGGAGATGGAGCAGGTGGCCGTTCGGGGCGAGTCGCTGACAAGCGGGCCCGGTGAGAGAGAGGGAACGGAGCCGGCTGCGTTGGCGGGCTGCGGGAGACTTGCAGGGCCACGGGCGAGGGCTGGCCCGAGGTGGCTGTGCCTGCGGCTGGCTGCTGGGCTGCGCTGCTGTTGGCTGTTGTTGCGGCTTCTTTTCTTTTTCTATTTTCTTCAGACAGAAAACAAAAAGAAAAGCACAGACCAAAAGAAAAGGAATTAGGAGAGAAATAAAATATTCCCTAGCTCCTGGACTTATGCCCTATTTTACAAAAATGACTTGGGCATTTTTTAGAGGTAGGAAAATAAAATAAGTTTGAATATGGTTCAAACTTTTGTCATTTTTGAACCTGACCAAATCATTTTAAAATGACGCAAGGCTTTGCAAGGTGACTTAGGTCAAGGTACCAAAGAAGTGGGGAGGAGATGAACATTTAAGAAGAAGAGGTTAAGTCACTTGCAAAATTTAAAGAATGGAAAAGAAAGGAAAGGAAGTGGTGCTAGATGATAAGGGGTTTAATGAAGGGCATGCTTGCAACCACCATCACAACAAGATCAAGATGACCTCACCTAACATGCTAGGGATGAATAAACACAATGATAAGTGAAATGCCATGATGATCATGATGCAATGATGATGATGAAGTAATGCATGAATGCATAAATAAAAAGAAAATATGACAATGCAATGACAAATGAGAAGGCATAATTGAAAAAGAACCCCCAAGGGAAAGGACAAGGATCAAATGGTAAATGTTTTATTTCCATATAAGGAAGGTATCACCTATGGGGTGTTACACACTCAGGCCCATAGGGATCATATGATATTTCATGCCTAGAAACTTCCATGTGCAGCCACAAGCCAGTATGGGCTCTGGCATAGCTGAGTAAGTTGTGGGAAACCTTTCCATGATGGGCAAGCAGATGTAGGGGGGTTGTAGGTGTACCAGCCTATCTATCGGTTAAGGGGACCTCTTCGGAAAGACTGTGTCTCGATCATCCGGTTCCCAAACATCATCAGTGCGGGAAATTCAACAGAGGAGAACGAGTCTTGTGGGGAAAAGTGCACAAACCTTTGCAGAGTGTACAAACTAATCGTGATTTGCCGTGTCCACGGTTATGGACAACTTTGAGTATCTGGAAGTGGATTACTTGTTGATCTCAACACTTTATTTAATGAATGTGTGGGGTTACTAATGACATTGGTGATTTTGGGAATTGAGATGAAGGAACCACTCTCAATATTGCTTAATTCAACTGAGTAGTAAATACAATTATTCCTTTGTGGTAGGGAAAAACTAGCTATATGCAAAAATAAACATAAAGCTTCCACCAGCCAAATATGCATGTAGTGATAGATATTGTTCATCTTTATTCTATGGTGTCGATTTGCCAGTACATTCAATGTACTTACCTACATGGCTACAATGTCTCATGTTGCAGGGATTTATTCGACGAGTGACTGATACGTTAGGGTTGCGATGTCTACACTCAAATTTTCCATTGGTGTTGATGGCACTCCACAACCTTGTTCTTACTTCCGCTATGTTGATTGAGGTAATAGTATGTATGTTACTTTATACATGTGATTTACCTCTATTATAAATCCTCAAGTATTGTGTGTGTCAGCATACCGATCCAGGGATAACACTTAAGCACAGAGACTAGATCCGTTCGGGTCGGGTCGCTACAATAGTACTCCCTCCGTCCCAAAATAAGTGACTCAACTGTGTACTAAAGTTAGTACCAATTTAGTCATTTTTGAGTCACTTATTTTGGGATGTAGGGAGTAATATTTCTAACTTTATATTAACAGCAACTATTTTTATATTTTAGTTCTCCGATATCATGCAAATTTATCCTCTTCATACCCACAACGTAGATTTATTTATCATTTCTAGATGGAAGCAAACGTTCGGTGCACGTAGAGTCGTATCAGTGGCAGATAGGACTTGAGAGAATATTGATCTTACCTTTAGCTCTGTGTGGGTTCGACACTCCGTACTTATCACTTCCTTCTTTGGAAATTCCTATGATGATTCCTTGCACTTGGGGATTATCAAATCCCAAGACTCTAAGCTTGGGGATGCCCCAAATGGCATCCCCTCTTTCTTCTACCAACTATTGGTAACTTACTTGGAGCTATATTTGTATTCATCACATGATATGAGTTTGGCTTGGAGTGTCATGTATTATATGCGTCTTTGCTTTGTTTGGTTTTTAGTTTGCCACAATCATCTTTGTTGGACACACCTTTTTGAGAGGGACACAGATTATTCATGATTTTTTAGAATATTCTATGTGCTTCACTTATATCTTTTGAGCCGGGCAGTTGCTCTAGTCTTCACTTATATCTTTTAGAGTACATTGGTGGTTATATTTTAAAGAAATAGATGCACTCTCTTGCTTCATTTATACCATTTTGAGAGTTGATAAAAGTAATGGAAATATGCATAAGTTATGAATTTGTTCCTAATATGCTACGTCTTCAAGAGAGATATAATAAAAACTTTCATGTAGATCACTGAATATGATAAGTTTGATTCCTTGCAATAGTTTAGCAATATAAATATGGTAATATGTGGGAGGTACTAGTGAATGATTGTGGTTTAGTAAGAATATTGGTGTTAAGGTTTGTGATTCCCGAAGCATGCACGTATGGTCTTTCGTTATGCTAAGAAGTTGGAGCATGATTTATTATTGAGTGTCTTCCTTTGCGTGAAGGTCGGGGACGCGCGATGGTTTACTCCTACAAACATCCCCCCTAGGAGCATGCGTAGTAGTACTTTGCTTCGAGGGCTAACACTACTACAAGATGCTGCTAACGCAACATTACAATCAGAGACCCTTCGACGAAACAGTGTGCGATGCATTAATCAGAAATGGTGGTGTAATTAAACCGTAAAAATGATACAAACCGTTTGTGATGGCGTATACATCAAACATGATTCAGATTAGAGTTGCATGTGCGCACGTGGCATACAGTTCACTTGAATGAATTGTTTGCGATGAGCATAACAATAGAAACATTCAGCCATATGAAGCTGTGTGCGATATACGACATATAGTTCACCCAGATCAACTGTTTGTGATTAGGCAACACAACAGAAATGTTGAGCTAGATCAAAGGTGTGTGTGATATACGACATACAGTTCACTCAGATGAACTGTTTGTGATGAGCGAAAACAACAAAAACTGTCAGCTAGATCAAGGTGTGTGCGATAGAGGGCATACACTTCACACAGATGAACTGTTTACGATTAGCAACAACAAACAGAAATTGTCAGACATAACAAGGTGTGTGTGCTACTTGTGAGTTGCGTTGGGATTTCCTTGAAGAGGAGATGATGATGCAGTACAGTAGAGATACGTATTTCCCTAAGTTAAGAACCAAGGTTATCAATCCAGTAGGAGAAGCAAGCAACACCTCGTTAACAACACCTACACACAAAATAAAAAAATACTTGCACCCAATGCGTACAAGGGGTTGTCAATCCCTCATCGGTTAGTTGCAAGGATCAAATCTCGTAGTGATAGGTAGATTGAACAAAAACAATAAAATAAAATAAAGGAAATAAAATTGCAGCTAGGTATTTTTGGACTTTTATATATGTGTAAAATAGACCCGGGGGCCATAGTTTTCACTAGAGGTTTCTCTCTTGAAAATAGCATATGATGAGTAAATAAATTACTGTTGGGAAATTGATAGAAAGGCGAATAACCATGACGATATTCAAGGCAATGATCACATATATAGGCATCACGTCTGAGACAAGTAGACTGATTCCTGCCTGGATCTACTACTATTACGCCACACATCAATCGCTATCCAACATGCACCTATAGTATTAAGTTCATAAAGAATGGAGTAATGCCTTAAGCAGGATGGCAGGATGTAGACAAAGTAAACTCACGCATGAATAGACCCCATCTTTTTATCGTTAATGGCAACAATAAAAATATGTGTATTGTCCCCTTCCTGTCGCTGGGATATAGATCATAGCAAGATTGAACCCATCACAAAGCACCTCTCCCATTGCAAGAAAAATCAATCTAGTTGGCCAAACCAAATCAATAGATCGGAGAGAAATACACATTTATCATAATCTTGCATAAAAGAGTTCATAGAAGACTCAAATAATATTAATTGATAATCTGATCTAAACTCACAATTCATTGGATCCCAACAAACACACCACAAAAAGTGATTACATCGAATAGATCTCCAAGAATATCAAGGAGAACATTGTATTAAAGATCAAAGAGAGAGAAGAAGCCATCTAGCTACTAGGTATGGACCCGTAGGTCTGTGCTAAACCACTCACACATCATCAGGAGGGCGGAAAGGTTGATGTAGAGCACCTCCGTGGTAGATTTCCCCTCTGACAGAGCACCGGAGAAGGCCTCCAGATGGGATCTCTCGAGAACAGAAACTTGCGGCAGCGGAAAAAGTATCTCGGGTGGCTCTTTGTTGGTTTGGGAATATTTGGGAATTTATAGAGGTGGAATCAGGTCATATGGGCGCTTGTGGGCCTCACAAGCCACCAGAGCGTGCTGATAACCCACAAGTGTAGGGGATCGCAACAGTTTTCGAGGGGTAAAGTATTCAACCCAAATTTGTTGATTCGACACAAGGGGAGCCAAAGAATACTCTTAAGTATTAGCAGCTGAGTTGTCAATTCAACCACACCTGGAAACTTAGTATCTCCAGCAAGGTAATTTAGTAGCAAAGTAATATGATAGTGGCGGTAGCAGCAATAAAAGTAACGGTAGTGTTTTTGTAGTTTTTGTGATAGTAGCAACGGAAAAGTAAATAAGCAACAAGCAATATGTGAAAATCTCGTAGGCATTGGATCGGTGATGGGAAATTATGTCGGATACAATTCATCATGTAGAAGTTATAACCTAGGGTGACACAGAACTAGCTCTAGTTCATCAATGTAATGTAGGCATGTATTCCGAATATAGTCATACGTGCTTATGGAAAAGAACTTGCATGACATCTTTTGTCCTACCCTCCCGTGGCAGCGGGGTCCTATTGGAAACTAAGGGATATTAAGGCCTCCTTTTAATGGAGTACCGAACCAAAGCATTAACACATAGTGAATACATGAACTCCTCAAACTATGGTCATCACCGAGAGCGGTCCCGACTATTGTCACTTCGGGGTTGCCGTATCATAACACATAGTAGGTGACTATAGACTTGCAAAATAGGATCAAGAACACACATATATTCATGAAAACATAATAGGATCATATCTGAAATCATGGCACTCGGGCCCTAGTGACAAGCATTAAGCATAGCAAAGTCATAGCAACATCAATCTCAGAACATTGTAGATACTAGGGATCAAACCATCCAGCAAGCCTACGACGGAATTACTCACGCACGGCGGTGAGCATCATGGAATTGGTGATGGAGGAAGGTTGATGATGACGACGACGACGATCTCCACTCCCCGGAGCCCCGAACGGGCTCCAGATCAACCCTCCCGAGAGAGATTAGGGCTTGGCGGCGGCTCCATCTCGTAAAACGCGATAATTCTTCCTCTCTGATTTTTTCTCCCGGAAAGTGAATATATAGGATCTAGGGATACGTTGGTGGAGCACCAGGGGGTCCACGAGGCAGGGGCGCGCCCTGGGGGGGGGGGCACCCTCGTGGACAGGGTGTGGCCCCCCTGGTCTGGATCTTCTTGCAGGTATATTTTATATTTTCCAAAATAATTCTCCGTGGATTTTCAGGTCATTCCGAGAACTTTTTACTTCTGCACAAAAAGAACACCATGGCAATTCTGCTGAAAACAGCGTCAGTCCGGGATAGTTCCATTCAAATCATGCAAGTTAGAGTCCAAAACAAGGGCAAAAGGGTTTGGAAAAGTAGATACATTGGAGACGTATCAACTCCCCCAAGCATAAACCTTTGCTTGTCCTCAAGCAATTCAGTTGATAAACTGAAAGTGATACAGAAAAACTTTGACAAACTCTGTTTGCTCTTGTTGTTGTAAATTTGTAAGCCAACATTCACGTTTTCAGCAAGATCATGAACTAACCACATTCACAATAACTTTCAGGTCTCAAGTCTACTCATATCAATGGCATAATCAACTAGTGAGCAATAATAATAAACCTCGGATGACAACACTTTCTCAAAACAATTATGATATGATATAACAAGATGGTATCTCGCTAGCCCTTTCTGAGACCGCAAAATATAAATGCAGAGCACCTTTAAGGATCAAGGACTGACTAGACATTGTAATTCATGGTAAAAGAGATTCAGTCATGATCATACTAAATGCAAATTAATAGTAATACATGCAAATGACAGAGGTGCTCTCCTACTCGTGATCTTTGATAAGAGGATGATGACTCTGCATAAAAAGTAAATAGATAGGCCCTTCACAGAGGGAAGCATGGATTTGTAGAGGTTCCATAGCTCGATTTTTGAAAAGAGATGAATAATATTTTGAGCACTATACTCTCATTGTCAACATAACAACCAAGAACCTCAATATCTCCCATGCTACGCACATTATAGGCGGTTCCCAAACAGAATGGTAAAGTTTATACTCCCCCAACCACCAACAAGCACACTCCACGGCTAGCCTGTAACAACAGGTACCGTCCAAACCAGCAATAGGTCTGGGGGAGTTTTCTTTAATTATTATGATTTTGAGCATGGGACTGGGCATCCCGAGTACTAGCCATTTTCTCATGAATGATGAGCGGAGTCCACTCATCGTGAGAATAACCCACCTAGCATGGAAGATATAGACAACCCTAGTTGATACATGAGCTGTTCGAGCATACAAAACAAAATTTCATTTGAAGGTTTAGAGTTTGGCACATAGAAATTTACTTGGAACGGCAGGTAAATACCGCATATAGGAAGGTATAGTGGACTCATGTGGAATAACTTTGGAGTTTAAGGAAGTGGATGCACAAGCAGTATTCCCGCTTAGTACAGGTGAAGGATAGAAAGAGACTGGGAAGCGACCAGCTAGAGAGCAACAACGGTCATGAACATGCATTAAAATTAATCAACAATGAATGCAAGAATGAGTAGGATATAAATCACCATGAACATAAATATCGTGGAGGCTATGTTGATTTGTTTCAACTACATGCGTGAACATGTGCCAAGTCAGACCACTTGAATCGTTCAAAGGAGGATACCACCCCATCATACCACATCACAACCATTTTAATATCATGTTGGCACGCAAGATAGACCATTATAAAATCTCAGCTAATTAAGCATGGCTTAAGCAGCTGTGATCTCTAATTGTCATTGCAAGCATGTTTCATTCATAACAAGCTGATTCAGGAACGATGAACTATCATATTTACAAAAACAAGAGAGGTCGAGTTCATACCAGCTTTTCTCATCTCAAGTAGTTCATCATATATCATCCTTATTGCCTTTCACTCGCACGACCGAACGGTGTGGATAATAATAATAGTGCACGTGCATTGGACTAAGCTAGAATCTGCAGACATTTAATACAAGAGAGAAGACAAGGTAATATGGCTCAAGGTTAAATCAACAAATAAAGCATATGAGAGCCACTAAGCATTTTAATCATGGTCTTCTACTCTTAACCCCCAAAGAAAAGAAAAGAAACTATTTATATGGGAAAGCTCCCAACAAGCAAAAGAAGAACGGTAAATCTTTTAGGGTTTTTTTAATTACTACTACTACAAGGAAAGTAAACTAGCTAGAAGCTACAACTAATATTTTTTGTTTTTCTTAAGGTTTTTTTCTAGCACACGAGAAAAAGACTAAGAAAAAGAAATTAAAACTACACATGGATGGTACAATGAAAGAGTGTGTGCACCAACAACTAGAATGAGTGTGTGAACATGAATGTAAAGTAAGTGAGAAACACGTACTCCCCCAAGCTTAGGCTTTTGGCCTAAGTTGGTCTATGGCCAGTATTGGCCTGACGGATATCCAAAGTCGTAGTTGGGGTTGTACTGAGATGCAGTAGCTACTGCATGCTGAGCTGCAGCTCGAAGGCGGGCTGCTTCTGTCATATTATAATACACGCAGGGCGAGGCTTAGCGCCAGAACGCACTGGGCCGGCCCAGTGGCTCGGCTTCACGCGCGTAGGCGGCCACGTCGAAGGCATCTTCTCGGGAGGGCGCTTTCTCCGCAGAGAAGCGAGGAGTCGCGCGACCCGCCTCCACCTACGCGAGCGAGCGGCGCGCGGTGGAGGTTTAAACCTGACAGGCCGGGCCCCCTATCAGGGTGTGAGTCTGACCGCCGGGCCCCATGGCCATCGTCATCAACCTCCATCCAGAGGGACCAACGAGCTCGCCGGTGGTGATTCCGGGCATGGCGAGGCGAGCAGGTGGCACCGGCGTGCTCAGCGCCGAAGCACACGTCGGGTGGAAGTGGTGGGGGTCGCCGGGGTGCAGTGGTTCATCGGCGGTGAGGCTTCGAGAGGAGGATGGGTTGCTTGCTCCGGGTTGTAATCGAAGAAAAAGAAGAACGGGAACGAGTCGGTGGATTCTTGTGGCTCCAGATCGAGAGAAAGAGGAGCCGGAGGAGGCTTGTACCCTTGGATCGACAGCGACCCGAGGCGGCGGAGCTCGAGGCCAATCTCGAGCTCGGGCGGCTCCGGGGTTGAACTGGTGGCGCATGAGGGTTATTGGGAGTGGGAGAGGGCGAGAAGGGTCGAAAGGAGGGCTCGGGGAAGCCTCTCTATAGCTGTCCCGGGGCTCGCCGTAGACCCGTGCGCCGATGTGGTCATTGTCGAGGCCAGAGGCCATGGTAGCTTGCAAGGCTAGGCCGGGGGTGTTTGTGAGGTTGATCTACGACCAGGGGAGGGAGAGAGAGAGCGAGGAGGTGCCAGAGGGGTCGCACGTGTGAGGCCGCGCATTGGAGCTTGCGGGCGACCGCTACGCGTGCGAGGGAGGCAGCAGGAGGGAGAAGGAGGAGGGGGACAGAGGCATGCCATGCTGCAGACGTCGAGAAGCAACGACTGGCTTGAGGGGGAGGCTCGAGGTCGTCGGGCAGCTCGGGCAGAGGGCTGCTATAATGCCCTGGTACACTGCAGTGCGCTCCAGATCGCCATTTTGGCATGCCAGGGCATGCCATTGGCGTTTGCGCGTGGCCAAACTTGTCCACTAGATGTGGGGTGGTACCGGGATGCTCTGAGATGCTTAGGAGGTAAGGTAGGAGGGAGGGGTAAGAAATAGGAGGGTAGAAAGGTGCTACCATGGTGAAAACGGAGGGGAAAAGTGAGGTTTTACCCCACCAATGATTGAGCTGAGGGCATGAGTGAGTTACTGGAGGTAGAAGAGGTCTAGGAGGAGCTGTGGTAAAACTTTGGGCTCAAGGGGAAATCATTTGGGGCTCCAAACAGTGATCACAAAAATGTGGCAGCAGGTGTTTGATGAGATTTTGGGCTATCAAATGGATTCCACTTGGCATGAAACTTAACAGGATCAAATGTCATGAAGAAATAAGGTGTTCCACTAAGTTTGAGTCCATTTGGGTAAAGTTGTCGATGCAACTTTTGTAAACCCTAAATATCAACAGAAATGGCTTTTCCAAGATTTAGTCATGCAAATCATTCGTCCTGGATGCACCACTTGGTGTAGTGTCAGCATTCATGGTTTTGAGTATGTTCACAAATTTTGAGGTCACAAGTAAAAAGTTGACAATGTAGAGTTGTTCAAATATAGGTCTGGACAAAGAGGGTTTTGGACCACTTTGATCAAGATATCCTTCTCTCCAACTTGTGCAATTTGTTCTAGATGCATAATTACACCATTTGAGCATGTGAACCAAGTTTGAGAGCATTTGAACATGTTTGGCAATGTAAAGTTGCTCAAACTTCAAAATGGGCAGAAATGGTTTTGAGGGGGTTTGATGAAGTTATCTTGATTTTCAAGACGTGAGGCTTGGCAAGATCATCAAATATGTCATATGTGACATGCTATAATTTTATCGGAATATTTAGAGAATATTTCCTTTGTAAATATTTCAAAAGCTTGAAATATCCAAAAAGGGTTTTTGAGGGATTTGACCAATATTTTGAACATGACCATGTGTTGAAACTCTTATATATGGACAATATATGTCCTCTGAGTTTCCGTAAATTTTCTCAAATATTTTGGAAATGGTTAAATAATTTTAACCTAAAGACCATTTCTGGCCTAAAGAAAAAGGCTTTAAATAAAATAGGAAAATAACTTTTAAAATTATACTTTTGTGGTTTATGGGAGTCCTATACCTAATAGGATTCAAATATAATTTCGAAAGATTTTTCGCACCCTTAATTAAGTACTTGTAGTTCAAGTCTCAATTCAGGGGTTTTGGAAAACTAAATTTAGAAAATAATTTTTGGCCCAAATATTTTGTAAGAAAATACTATTATATCCTATACGCATGGCATGATCAATGGGCAAAGTTTTGTACCAGGGAGATGAAGTATAAGAGTTGGAGGATTTATTTGATTTTTAGAGCACTTGCAAACAACACACAAAAATCAAGTCAAGCAAAGACCAAAACACTCTTTTTTTTTGTCAAACCATATTTTAGCATGATTATCATCTTAAGTGTTGTGGCATGGAAAACAGGGTGTGACATAAACACTCATGTTGAGAATAACACATTTAGCATGGAAAAATATCGGCCACCCCTCACCGCCTCATGAGCGGTACAAGCACGCAAAAGGGAAGTTTATTTTGAATTTTAGAGATGCACATACAAATTTGCTTAGAACGACATGGAAATACCGCATATAGGTAGGTATGGTGGACCCATATGGTCGAAATACCACTTTCTCAATACTGCATAGAAAATTTTCATCTCTCAAAATAATATAAGTGAAGCATGTGAGAATTGTATAGATGATACATACAAGTTTGTCACAATCATCCTTGATGGACACGATTATTTGAGAAATCCAAATTGTGCTATGATTTGTTATAATTGCTCTTATGCTTCACTTATATCTTTTGAGAGCAACGGAATTGCTCTAGTGCGTCACTTATATCTTTTTGAGCATGGCGTGCTTTAGTATTTTGAAGAAACACTTTCATGCTTCACTAAGATTTATTTGAGAGTTAGTAATTTTTTTGAAGAAATCCTCTCATGCTTTACTTATATAATTTTGAGAGATGAAAATTTTTATGCTCATGTTCTTCACTTAAATTTGTTTGAGCTTGTCAAAAGCAATTGCAACATACGAAACTAGTCCCAAAGTGATAGATATCCAAGAAGGATATAATAAAAACTTTCATGAAGATCATTGGACAAAATAAACTTGGTTGTTTGTAATAGTTTTGAGATATGATGATAGTGATATATGAGTTATGTTGATGAGTAATTGTGCTTTAGTAAGAATATTGGTGTTAAGGTTTGTGGTTCCCTATGCAAGAACGAAAGTTAATAGTTATGCAATGAAATTACATCCTACTTGTGTTGCATTATTCGGTGTTATTTATGTTTAATGTTATTTTATGATGGTTTTTTCCTTGGTTGGTCGCTTCTCAATCTTTTTGGTAGCCTTCACCTTGTACTAAGTTGATATACTACTTGTGCATCCAAATCCTAAAACCCAAGTTGTGCCAAATGAGTCCACCATACCTACCTATATGTGGTATTTTCATGCCGTCCTAAGCAAATTTGTATGTGCCAACTCTAATTTCAAATTAAACTTCTTTTGTGTGCCTGTACCACTTATGAAGCAGTGAGGGGTGGTCGATTTTTTTATGCTGGATGTGTTATTCTCAGGATGAGTGTTTATTCACTTCTCATTGCACGAGAGTACGATGGTAATAGGGATTCCCAGTCCCGAAATGAAAAGGACATTTACTTTATGTTGTCAAATAATAAATTCCTTGGAAATTGTTGGTATGGACGGTACCCGTGGATACGGCTAGTCGTAGAATGTGAAAGTATGGTGGAAAAAGGAATAAAATTTGTTTTATGTTTGGGAACCGCCTATGATGTATCTAGCATGGAATGTATTGGAAACTCTTAGTCGTTCTCGTTGACGAGAAAAGCATGACACCCAAAATAATTTTATCTCTCAATTTAAGCTTTGAGCTCTGGCACCTCTAAAAAACCCTACTTCCCTCTGCAAAGGGCCTTTCTATTTACTTTATGCAACTTTTATTTTTATTTGAGTCTCACCTTCTCTTATAAAGCACCAACTACAGAACACTATTATCACACTTGAGCAATGGATGTAGCTAATATTTGGATGTGTTGCGTGAATGGATCAATGATTGAACATAATTGGCTAGGGATACCTTTCTTTAGTGTTGATATTTTGAAAGACGTGGTTGCTTGTTGATATGTTGAGTATTGAAATCTTCATGTCAAAACTAGAAAATTGTTTTGAATCATATAAAAGTCCAAATTTCCATGCTACAAATAAAATATTATGTGATGAACATGATAGGTAGAATTCCACATATATTTTTTATCATTTACCTACTCGAGGACGAGTAGGAATTAAGCTTGGTGTTGCTAATATGTCTCCAACGTATCTATAATTTTTGCTTGCTCCATGCTGTTATATGATCAATCTTGGAAGTTTTACAATTATTTTATAGCAACTTTATATCATTTTTGGGGACTAACCTATTGAGATAGTGCAATGTGCGAGTTGCTATTTTTTGCTTATTTTTTACTTCGTAGAAAATCCCAATCAAACGGAGTCCAAACGCAGTAAAACTGCTTGGTGATTTTTTCTGGACCAGAAGACATCCAATAGGCCAAAGAAGCAACCAGGGGTGGCCCATGGGGACCACAACCCACCAGGGCGTGCCCAAGAGCCTAGGCACGCCCTGATGGGTTGTGCCCCCCACGGTGGCCTCCTGCACCGCCTCTCATCTCTATAAATACACAAATATTTCAGAAACCCTAGGGGAGTCAACGAAATTTTGTTCCAGCTGCCGCAAGTTGTGCCGGAGGGGAGCATGATCATAGAGGAGTTTATCATCCTCATCGGTGCCTCTTTGATGATGCGTGAGTAGTTTACCACAGACCTATGGGTCCGTGGGCAGTAGCTAGATGGCTTCTTCTCTCTTTTTGATTCGCAATACAATGGTCTCTTGGAGATATATTTGATGTAATGACTTTTGCGGTGTGTTTGTTGGGATCCGATGAATTGTTAATTTATGATCAGATTTGTTTTGCCTTAATATCCATACTTGATTATTATAGCCTCGTATTTCTTCCGATATTTGGGTTTTGTTTGGCCAACCTGGTCTATTTATCTAGCAATGGGAAGAGGTGCTTTATGATGGGTTCGATCTTGAGGTGTCCTTTCCCAGTGATAGAAGGGGCAACAAGGCACGCATGTATCGTTGCCATTATGGATAAAAATATGGGGTCTATTCCTACTTGAATAGATCTTGTCTACATCATGTCATCGTTCTTATTGCATTACTCCATTTCTCCATGAACTT
Organism: Secale cereale; assembly: GCA_902687465.1. Classification (NCBI taxonomy): domain Eukaryota; kingdom Viridiplantae; phylum Streptophyta; class Magnoliopsida; order Poales; family Poaceae; genus Secale; species Secale cereale. Next base: position 313,001,187 of record LR738715.1, on the reverse strand, counting down.
AATACACTAGATGCATGCTGGATAGCGGTCGATGTGTGGAGTAATAGTAGTAGATGCAGGCAGGAGTCGGTCTACTAATCTTGGACGTGGTGCCTATATACATGATCGTTGTCTGGGATATCATCATGATTATTCGCTTTTCTATCAATTGCCCAACAATAATTTGTTTACCCATTGTGTGCTATTTCTCGAGAGAAGCCACTAGTGAAACCTACGCCCCCCGGTCTATTTTCCTATCCTATACTTCCAGATCTACATTGCTATAGCCTTTTCCTTTATTTGCATCTTTTATTTTCAGATCTATATTATTGAAAACCCAAAAATACCTCACTGTATTTTATTTGCCGTTGTTCCGTTTGCTTTTATCCATCTACATTTTTACCAATCTTTTACCAGGAGGGATTGACAACCCCTCTTATGTGTCGGGTTGCAAGTATTTGTTATTTGTGTGCATGTACGTTTACATAGTGTTGCGTGTTTCTCCTACTGGTTCGATAACCTTGGTTTCATAACTAAGGGAAATACTTACTATCACTATGCTGAATCATCCCTTCCTCTTTGGGGAAATACCGATGCAGTCTCAAGCCACGTCACCGCGCCGGTCGCATGGCTCGCGCTGTTCGCCTTGTCCGCGGCCCTCTCGATGGTAATGCGCTGGTCGCTAGGATCGGCCGCCTCCTTCTCCCAGGTGTCCACCTGGGCCCAGTACAGGAACACAGCCATGGCATCCTTGAGCTGGTGATCTCCGATGAATGAGCCAACTTGGAGCTCGCGATCACGCTCAAGATGTACCGCAAGTGTGTCCATCGCTTGGACGAATGCCTGCACAAGCTCAGGCAGAGCCAAGAGCTACTGTAGGCTAGGGCCGCTGGTCATGGACGCGTTTTATTTTGTTGAGTTGTTTCGACGTGGATTTCTATGTATTCATAACAATCATAATATTGCTCTGTTTCAATGTGTGTACACTATTTTCCATTCTTATATGTTCTGTTTCAATGTGTGTATATATACTTTTCATTCTGTATATGTGGATGATAACAGCTAGATACAAATTAGTATACGAAAATAGACAGAAAAATTGAATTGATAATATATATATTAATTGTTCATTAGTTCATCACATAATATATATAATATCATCACTTATACGTGATGATACTTAACTACTATGTACAATGCATAAAATTGAAAACGAACAAAAGTAAAGTGAATTATTCCTTCTGGGGGTAGTATTCCGTCAGCCCCTCGCCAGCAGCTCCCTGGTGTGCGACGTCTTCCCAGCACGGAGGCAGTACTCCACCTCCTCCACCTCACAATGCTTGACGTACCGTTCTGCCTCTTGCTGGTGGACGAGCGCGAACGATCTTGCCATTTGGTTGAGCACCGACCGGAGCTCCTTGTGGGTGGCACGCTAGAGCTTATTGGCCCACCTCCATGCAGCGAAGAGGCACCTAGCGCCTTTGAACTTCCTCACGAAGTACCCGTCTTCATACACCTCCTCCACACGACGACACACCCGCCCCCAAAGCTCCACCGCCTCCTTTTTCCAGGCGGCCTCACGGGCTTCACAGGCCACCTGCTACCTGGCTTCCTCCTCCGCCATCTCCTTCTTGAACGCCACTTGCCTGGCTTTCTCAGCCGGCGGCAAAAATTTCCACAGACAAAGATTGTACTGGCACAAAACCACTCCAAAGTTGGGGGTCCGACGCAACCTCGTCCGGTGGTGATAACCCACAAGTATAGGGGATCGCAACAGTTTTCCAGGGTAAAGTATTCAACCCAAATTTGTTGATTCAACACAAAGGGAGCCAAAGAATATTCTCAAGTATTAGCAGTTGAGTTGTCAATTCAACCACACCTAAAAGACTTAATATCTGCATCAAAGTATTTAGTAGCAAAGTAGTATGGAAGTAACGATAACAGTGGCAAAAGTAATAGTAGCAGTTTATGTAGTAATCGTAACAGTGGCAACAGAAAAGTAACTAAGCAAAGATCAATATGTGAAAAGCTCGTAGGCAATGGATCAATGATGGATAATTATGTCAGATGCAATTCCTCATGCAACAGTTATAACATAGGGTGACACAGAATTAGCTCTAGCTCATCAATATAATGTAGGCATGTATTCCGAATATAGTCATACATGCTTATGGAAAATAACTTGCATGCCATCTTTTGTCCTGCCCTCCCATGGCAGCGGGGTCCTATTGGAAACTAAGGGATATTAAGGCCTCCTTTTAATAGAGTACCGAACCAAAGCATTAACACTTAGTGAATACATGAACTCCTCAAACTACGGTCATCACCCGGAGTGGTCTCGATTATTGTCACTTCGGGGTTGCCAGATCATAAAACATAGTAGGTGACTATTGACTTGCAAGATAGGATCAATAACTCACATATATTCATGAAAACATAATAGGTTCAGATCTGAAATCATGGCACTCGGGCCCTAGTGATAAGCATTAAGCATAGCAAAGTCATAGCAACATCAATCTTACAACATAATGGATACTAGGGATCAAACCCTAACAAAACTAACTCGATTACATGGTAAATCTCATCCAACCCATCACCGTCTAGCAAGCCTACAATGGGATTACTCACGCACGGCAGTGAGCATCATGAAATTGGTGATGGAGGATGGTTGATAATGATGATGGCGACGGATTCCTCTCTCTAGAGCCTCGAACGGACTCTAGATCAGCCCTCCCTAAGAAGATTAGGGTTAGGCGGCGGCTCCATATCGTAAAACGCGATGAATCCTTCTTTTTCATTCCCCCC
>LR738715.1:312907216-312998325 GCA_902687465.1 Secale cereale | reverse complement strand
CCCCCCCCCCGAACGTGAATATATAAAGTTGGAGTTGAGGTCGGTGGAGCTCCAGGGGGCCCACGAGGCAGGGGGCGCGCCCAGAGGGCACCCCCACCCTCATGGCCAGGGTGTGGGCCCCCTTCGCTTGATTATTTTAGCAATTTTTTTATTAATTCCAAAAAGTGGCTCTGTGAAGTTTCAGGTCATTCCGAGAACTTTTATTTCTGCACAAAAATAACACCATGACAATTCTGCTGAAAACAGCGTTAGTCCGGGTTAGTTCCATTCAAATCATGCAAGTTAGAGTCCAGAACAAGGGCAAAAGTGTTTGGAAAAGTAGATACGTTAGAGACGTATCAACTCCCCCAAGCTTAGACCTTTGCTTGTCCTCAAGTAATTCAGTTAACAAACTGAAAGTGATAAAGAACAACTTTTACCAATTCTGTTTGCTGTTGTTGTTGCAAATATGTAAAGCCAATATTCAAGTTTTCAGCAAAGATTATGAACTAACCACATTCACAATAACATTTAGGTCTCATGTTTACTCATATCAATGGCATAATCAACTAGCGAGCAATAATAATAAACCTCGGATGACAACACTTTCTGAAAACAATCATAATATGATATAACAAGATGGTATCTCGCTAGCCCTTACTGAGACTACAAATTTAAATGCAGAGCACCCCTGAAGATCAAGGACTGACTAGACATTGTAATTTATGGTAAAAGAGATCCAGTCGCAGTCATACTCAATGTATATTAATAGCACTGCATGCAAATGACAGTGGTGCTCTCCAACTGGTACTTTGTAATAAGAGGATGATGACTCAACATAAAAGTAAATAGATAGGCCCTTCACAGAGGGAAGGAGGGATTTGGAGAGGTGCTAGAGCTCGAGTTTTGAAACAGAGATAAATAATATTTTGAGAGGCATACTTTCATTGTAAAAATAACAACCAAAAGTTCTCGATATCTTCCATGCTACACACATTATAGGCAGTTCCCAAACTGAATGGTAAAGTTTATACTCCCCATCCACCAACAATCACACTCCACGGCCATCCGAATCCATGGGGTACCGTCCAAGCCAACAACAGTCCCGGGGGAGCTTTGTTTAATTATTTGCGATTTATTTGAGCATGGGACTGGGCATGCCGATTACCGGCCATTTTCTCATGAATGATGAGCAGAGTCCACTCATCGTGAGAATAACCCACCTAGCATGGAAGATATAGACAACCCTAGTTGATACATGAGCTATTCGAGCATACAAAATAGAATTTCATTTGAAGGTTTAGAGTTTGGCACATACAAATTTCTTGGAATGGCAGGTAAATACCGCATATAGGAAGGTATGGTGGACTCATATGGAATAACTTTGGGGTTTATAGAAGTGGATGCACAAGCAGTATTCCCGCTTAGTACTTGTGGGTTATGTTGATTTTGTTTCAACTACAAGCGTGAACATGTGCCAAGTGAAGCCACTCGAATCGTCCAAAGGAGGATACCACCCTATCATACCACATCACAACCATTTTAATAGCATGTTGGCACGCAAGGTAAACCATTATAAACTCCTAGCTAATTAAACATGGCATGAGCAACTATAATCTCTAATTTTCATTGCAAACATGTTTCATTCATAATAGACTGAATCAGGAATGACGAACTAATCATATTTACAAAAACAAGATAGGTCGAGTTCATACCAGCTTCTCTGATTTCAATCAGTCCATCATATATCGTCATTATTGCCTTTCACTCGAATGACCGAACGGTGTGGATAATAATAATAGTGCACGTGCATTAGACTAAGCTGGAATCTGCAAGCATTTAATACAAGGGTGAAGACAAGGTAATATGGGCTCTTGGTTAAATAAAAAATAATACATATGAGAGCCACATAACATTTTCATCATGGTCTTCACCTTTAGACCTCCAAAGAAATAAAAAAATAAAAAAAATTGCACGGTAAAGCTCCCAACAAGCAAAAGAAGAACGAGAAATATTTTTGGGTTTTCTTTTAATTACTACTGCTATAGGCATGGAAAGTAAACTAGCTAAAAGCTACAACTGATTTTTTTGGTTTTTCTTAAGGCTTTTCAAACACACAAGAAGAAGGCTTAGAAAAGAAAATAAACTAGCATGGATAGTACAATGAAAAAGTATGAGCACCGACAACTAGAATGAGTGTGTGAACATGAATGTAATGTCGGTGAGAAATACGTACTCCCTCAAGCTTAGGATTTTGGCCTAAGTTGGTATATGCCCACCGATCGAAGCTACTCTCTCCGGTGTACTGAGGAGGGTCCTCATGGTGCCACTGGTTGGCGATCTCCTCCGGATCCCACTGATAAATAGACTGCCGATATTGGTCAAGTGTTGGCTCAAGCTCAGGCTCAGGCTCTGGGACTTGTGTCAGCTTCCCGTATGCATGAATGGCCTCGGGCAAGATGAGGTACGTGCCTAAAAGTATGTTAAACAAGGAGGGTGCAGGCAAGGTAATAATCTCACAGTAATTTTTATCAAATATCAACTTATACTTAAGCATCATCTTCTTGTTTTTAATAATAAATTCATGTGCTACCATACTCTTAAAATCTAGAAAAATAGGGGGCATCAACTTTTCCTCTTTCTCATAATGCCTAATAGGTATCTCCAAATGTTTAGCAAGGCGTGAAGCAAAGATGCCTCCAAATATGGGGCCCTTTGTACGGTTCAGACTTAATCGTTTAGCAACAACAACGCCTAAGCTGAAGTATCACGAAACAAAGCATGGCGCAAAATGACAAGATCAGGAGTACTAAGATTTCCACTGTTCCTGCGACAAATTAAGCATCTACTAGCAAATATCGCAAAGTAACGTAGAACAGGAAAATGTATACTAGTAATTATTTCATCGGAAACTTTCCTCATTTCCCGTACATCAAGTATATCATTAAATCCATCCACATCTCTACGATGTGGTTCCTCGATGCTGCCCACAAAGGGTATCTTGCAGACCCGACAAAAATCATGGAGTGACATCTCCTTAACCTCATCATATATGTGAAACTCCACTGAAGGTGGTGATTTCTTAGCATGGAAATAAAAAAATTGCATGAAAATATCAGTGAGTAGGAGATACTGTTCACCCAGGCCGTGGAGGAAATCGGTGAGGCCTGCATTCTCAGCCAAGTAATAAAAGTCTTCATAAATTCCAGCGGCTCTTAAGAATGCATCACAAGGCCATTCGCACGGCCGAACCTCCGTGGTGCGAGGAAGATTGTATTTGGGATCTTTATTCTCCTCATTCCGCTTATCCTCCGAGCTTCGGCTCGAAGAGCCTCTCAACAATCTCCTCAACATTTTTTCCTCTGAAAAATTTCTGAAATTTTTAGTGACTCAAAATAAAAGTGAACCAAACTCAACAAGATTGATAGCAACTACTCCCACAAGTGCCTAGAGGCTATATCATGCATTAAAACTACTTTTGGCCACATAAATTTGACATGCACGCTCAAGAACAGGGTCACCTTACCAGCAAAAATTTGCAATAAATAAAGCACTAGAAAAAAACTAATTGGACCATTGGAGGAGTTACATACCGAAGAACAATCCCCCAAAACAGTTTTGTGAATGAAGCTTTGAGCAAGGAGGTCGAAAATGGTGGCAAGATGAGCTAGAACATGGGTTTGAGATATGGGAGGATTTTTTTCAGGAGGAAGACGAAGTGAGTGGGTGCTGGAATAAGTGGAGGGGTCCACGTGGGGCCCATGAGGCAGGGGGCGCGCCCTGCACCCTCGTGGCCAAATGGTGGGTCCCCCTGGTGTTTTCTTAGTGCCGGAAATTCTTAAATATTCTACAAAAAGTCATATTTCATTTTCAGGACATTTGGAGAATTTTTATTTTCAGGGTATTTTTATTGGAAGGATAATTCAGAAAACAGACAAAAAATACTAGTTTTCTTTATTTGATTTAAATAACAGAAAGTAAAAGGAGGGTATAGAGAGCTGTGCTTTCTAGCTTCATCCATCTCATGCTCATCAAAAGGAATCCACTAGCAAGGTTGATCAAGTCTTGTTAACAAACTCTTTCCGAATAACATGAAACCGGATAATCTTCGAATAAAACTAGGTTACCTTAACGCGGATATGCATGTCCCCAACAATAAGAATATCATATTTCTTCTTGACACTAGGAAGAGGGAATTCAAAACCTCCAATAGTAATCGTTGAAAATTTTCCAATAGAATTGATACTGTGGACTTGAGGTTGTTTCCTCACAAAGTGTACAGTATGCTCATTACCATTAACATGAAAAGTGACATTGCCTTTGTAGCAATCAATAACAGCCCTTACAGTAGTCAAAAAGGGTCTACCAAGGATAATCGACATACTATCGTCCTCGAGAATATCAAGAATAACAAAGTCCATTTAAATAGCAACATTCGCAACCACAATAGGCACATCCTCACAAATACCGACAGGTATAGCAGTTGATTTATCGGCCATTTGCAAAGATATTTCAGTAGGTGTCAACTTATTCAAATCAAGTCTACGATATAAAGAGAGAGGCATAACACTAACACCGGCTCCAAGATCACATAAAGCAGTTTTAACATAGTTTCTTTTAAAGGAGCATGGTATAGTTGGTACTCCTAGATCTCCTAGTTTCTTTGTTATTCCACATTTAAAAGTATAATTGGCAAGCATGGTGGAAATTTCAACTTCCGGTATATTTCTTTTATTTGTAACAATATCTTTCATATACTTAGCATAAGGATTTGTTTTAAGCATATCAGTCAAACACATACGTGAAACGATAGGTCTAATCATTTCAGCAAAGCGCTCAAAATCCTCATCATTTTTTTTCTTGGATGGTTTAGGAGGAAAAGGCATGGGTTTTTGAACCCATGGTTCTCTTTCTTTACCGTGCTTCCTAGCAACAAAATCTATCTTATCATAACGTTGATTCTTTGATTGTGGGTTATCAAGATCAACAACAGGTTCAATCTCTACATCATTGTTATTGCTAGGTTGAGCATCAACACGAACATCATCATTAACATTATCACTAGGTTCATGTTCATTACCAGATTGTGTTACAACATCAGAAATAGAAATATCATTGGTATTCTCAGGTGTGTCAACAACAGGTTCACTAGAAGCATGCAAAGTCCTATCATTTTTCTTTTTCTTCTTCTTAGAAGGACTAGGTGCATCAACATTAGTTCTCTGAGGATCTTGCTCAACTCTCTTAGGGTGGCCCTCAGTATACAAAGGTTCCTGAGTCATTCTACCCCCTCTAGTCATAACTCTAAAATCATTATCATTTTTCTTATTATTTAATTCATTGAGGAAATCATTTTGTGCTTTAAGCACTTGTTCTACCTGAGTGGTAACCATAGAAGCATGTTTACTAATTAGTTTAAGGTCACCTTTAACTCTAGACATATAATCACTCAATTGTTCAACCATATAAGCATTACGTTTCAATTGTCTACCAACATAAGCATTGAAGTTTTCTTGTTTAACAATAAAATTATCAAACTCATCCAACATTGGCTAGCGGACTTATTACGAGGAATATCACCTTCATCAAATCTATAGAGAGAATTTACCTCTACTACCTGTGTCGGGTTATTAAGACCATGTATTTCATCAATAAGTGGTAAATTCTTAACATCTTCAGCTTTAATACCTTTTTCTTTCATAGATTTCTTTGATTCTTGCATATCTTCAAGACTGAGAAATAGAATACCCCTTTTCTTTGGAGTTGGCTTAGGAGTTGGTTCAGGAAGTGTCCATTCATTATCATTACTCAATATTTTATTCAATAGCAATTCAGCTTGCTCAACAGTTCTTTCCCTGAAAACACAATGAGCACAACTATCCAGGTGGTCTTTGGAAGCATTGGTTAGTCCATTATGAAAGATATCAAGTATTTCATTTTTCTTGAGAGGATGATCAGGCAAAGCATTAAGTAATCAGAGAAGCCTCCCCCAAGCTTGTGGGAGACTCTCTTCTTCAATTTGCACAAAGTTATATATTTCCCTTAAGGCAACTTGTTTCTTATGAGCAGGGAAATACTTAGCAGAGAGGTAATAAATCATATCCTGGGGACTACACACACAACCAGGAGCAAGAGAATTAAACCATGTTTTAGCACCACCCTTTTAGGAGAACGGAAATAACTTAAGGATATAGTAGTAACAAATTTTTTCCTCATGAGTGAATAGGGTGGCTATATCATTCAATTTAGTAAGAGGTGCCACAACAGTTTCAGATTCATAGCCATAAAAAGGATCAGATTCAACCAAAGTAATTAACTCAGGATCGACAGAGAAATCATAATCCTTATCAGAAATAAAGATAGGTGAAGTAGCAAAAGCAGGGTCATATTTCATTCTAGCATTCGAAGACTTTTCTTTTAGCATAGCTAACGGTTTCTTAAGATTACATATATCTTTGCAAGCAAAAAGGTCTTTAGAAGTTTATTCATCCATAACATAACCCTCAGGCACATTAGGCAATTCATATCTAGGGGAGAATCTTCATCATCACTTTCATCAATATTATCAGTTTTCATTTCATTCTCTCTAACCCTAGCAAGTTGTTCATCAAAAAATTCACCTAATGGAACAGTATTATCAATCATAGAAGTAGTTTCATCATAAGTATCATGCATAGCAGAAGTGGCATCATCAATAACGTGCGACATATCAGAATCAATAGCAGGTGTAGGTGTCGTAAATTTACTCATAACAGAGGATGAATCAAGTGCAGAGCTAGAAGGCAGTTCCTTACCTCCCCTCGTAGTTGAGGTAAAATTCTAGGTTTTTTCATCTTTCAAGTTATTCATAGTGATCAACAGATATAAATCCCAAGTGACTCAAAGAATATCGCTATGCTCCCCGGCAATGCCGTCAATAAAAGGTCTTGATAACCCACAAGTATAGGAGATCGCAACAGTTTTTGAGGGTAAAGTATTCAACCCAAATTTATTGATTCGACATAAGGGGAGCCAAAGAATATCCTCAAGTATTAGCAGTTGAGTTGTCTATTCAACCAGGCCTAAAAGACTTAATATCTGCGGCAAAGTATTTAGTGGCAAAGTAGTATGGAAGTAACGGTAACAGTGGCAAAAGTATCAGTAGCAATTTTTGTAGTAATCGTAACAGTGGCAACGGAAAAGTAACTAAACAAAGATCAATATGTGAAAAGCTCGTAGGCAATTGATCAATGATGGATAATTATGTCGATGCAATTCATCATGCAACGGTTATAACATAGGGTGACACAGAACTAGCTCGAGATCATCAATGTAATGTAGGCATGTATTCCGAATATAGTCATACATGCTTATGGAAAAGAACTTGCATGACATCTTTTGTCATACCCTCCCGTGGTAGCGGGGTCCTATTGGAACCCAAGGGATATTAAGGCCTCCTTTTAATAGAGTACCGGACCAAAGCATTAACACTTAGTGAATACATGAACTCCTCAAACTACGGTCATCACCGGGAGTGGTCCTGATTATTGTCACGTCGGGGTTGCCAGATCATAACACATAGTAGGTGACTATTGACTTGCAAGATAGGATCAAGATCTCACATATATTCATGGAAACATAATAGGTTCAGATCTGAAATAATGGCACTCGGGCCCTAGTGACAAGCATTAAGCATAGCAAAGTCATAGCAACATCAATCTTAGAACATAATGGATACTAGGGATCAAACCCTAACAAAACTAACTCGATTACATGGTAAATCTCATCCAACCCATCATCGTCCAGCAAGCCTACAATGGGATTACTCACGCACGGTGGTGAGCATCATGAAATTGGTGATGGATGATGGTTGATGATGACGATGACGACAGATTCCTCTCTCCGGAGCCCCGAACGGACTCCAGATCATCGCTCCCGAAGAAGATTAGGGTTAGGTGGCGGCTCCGTATCGTAAAACGCGAGGAATCCTTCTCTGTCATTTTTTCTCCCCGAACGTGAATATATGGAGTTGGAGTTGTGGTCGGTGGAGCTCCAGGGGGCGTGCCCAGAGGGGTAGGGCGCGCCCCCACCCTCGTGGCTAGGGTGTGGGCCCCCTTCAGTTGATTCTTTCGCCAATATTTTTTATTAATTCGAAAAAGTGGCTCCGTGAAGTTTCAGGTCATTCCGATAACTTTTATATCTGCACAAAAATAACACCATGGCAATTCTGCTGAAAACAGGGTCAGTCCGGGTTAGTTCCATTCAAATCATGCAAGTTAGAGTCCAAAACAATGGGAAAAGTGTTTGGAAAAGTAGATACGTTGGAGACGTATCAGGTGGCGCGTGGGGGTCGTACTCGTCGCTGCTCTTCGACTAAACATCCTCGGGGGTGGCACCTCGTCGTCGGCGAGTGGGCAGATGGGCGACACCATGGCAGAGATTTGTGAGAGTGAGATAGAGAGAGAGGGCGAGCGAGGGGAGTATGTAGGTGAGAATGCATGAATGATGATGTGAGCAAGGTGGTATTTATTGGCGGCCGGAATCTAGATCGACGGGAACAGTACACACGTCGGTCGCTGGAATTTACGAGTAATGTCATGGAGTTGTCACGACAGGTGTCCTAAGGAAAGGACTTAATTGTCGAGCCATAGCGATGTGGTTAGCTTAAAGGGGTTAAAACGGGACAAGAGACACGGGAAGTTTATACTGGTTCGGCCCCTTGCGGTGAGGGTAAAACCTAATCCAGTTTGAGGTGGAATTGCTGGGGTTTGGATTACTAGGGAGCGAATACGCTTGCCCGGCTTTCAATCTTTGGTTTCTTGCCCTAAGCCGATGCCGGGTCGTCCCCTTATATACACGGGTTGATGCCCTACGGCTTACAGAGTCCCGGCCGGCTCATACAATCGTGTTCGGCCCGGTGACTCGTCATTACATGCCTTACAGTAAAAGTTTAAACATACATGGCGGTTTACACTTACGGGCCTTAATCCACTCTGGGTTTTGGGCCCTTTATTCATTACTCTTCTTGAACCGCCATCTTCAATAGGCTTCTGGGCTTGGCCCATGAACCACCATCGGGTAACCTGGCCCCTCCTTGGCGGGTCATGTCAAATAGTTATATCCCCAACATTAGGCCCAGGTTGATTTGAAATTGTTCATGTCAATCTTTCTTGATCTTCTCGCGAGATATCGTAACCCGCCATGACGTCATTCCCTAGAATTGTGGCAACCCGCCATGACGTCACCTGTTATTTACTTTTGAGTTGCCCAAATCTTAAGAAATCTCTGCATTTACAGAAACTCCGACAATCCAGGCGCCTGTGCTGTTACATATGTATTTTTCAGTCTCCTCGATTCCCGCGTGTGACCTTTATCTATTCGCCTTATAAATAGAGCCAGGGGTTCATTTCCATATTTTTCCTTGCCTCTTCATCGCCATCTCCTTCCTCACGACGTCTGTACACAGAGCTCCGCCAGCGCCGCCAGTCTCCATCTCTTCCTCAACATCGGCCGCTGCATCAACCTGATTTGACTAGATCTCATCCGCGCGCTGCCGCCATCATCAGCCCATGTAAGTTCCCCTCTCTCTTCCTCTCTAAGATCCATTAGGGTTCTTTGCGAGTTCTTCGGAGTTCGTCCTCCTCCTTGCCTGCAGTTACGATTTTGAGCTTGAACTTGACACTCCTCTATGTAATGGTATTCATAATGTCTCTTTTTCAATACTTTAACATCTCATCTGCACAAGAAAGGACCAAACTGAATCCATGAACTGCTCAATATTGATGTTTTAGGTCTGACTGTTCGTCGTTAGCATCGTAGATCCCAAATCGTAATATTAGTCTGCGAAATCCGTGCAATAACAACTCTGACAGTTGCCTTCATATCAAAATATATCCTCACTGCAATAAATCTCATTTGGACCTTCTTGCTTTCTCACCGCCACCACCTTAATTTTAGGTTTTTTTTACTTTATTTTCTGAACTGATGTAGATCCATAGTTACAGCTTCAATCTGTGAAACCTGTTTATCTCAATACTTTGTAAAATCTGCTTTCTTGAGTATCAGTGTTTTTCATGGTGGCTGAACATATGCTGTAGTCTAATTTCCGGCTTAATGAACCAATTTTGAACCGGCAAAATGTTTCCTTCTTTTAGGCTTCTCTGTTCGCAATGCCACCGAAGAGAGTCACTACGTGCAACTAGGTTCCTTCTGTTTTCACCGAGGCTACACTTGATGATTTTATCAAAATTGGGTATTTGCCGAAAAAATCCATCATGCATTACCGCGCCCCTAAGTCGGGCAAAGAGAGACCTCATCCACAGGATGATGAAGTTATTGTTTTTACTGATCACATGAATCGGGGCTTTTCACCACCCGGCTCTAAGTTCTTACGGGATGTTCTGCACTTCTTTGAGCTCCATCCACAAGACATCAGACCCAATTCTGTGTCAAACATCTGCAACTTCCAGGCCATCTGTGTAGTGTATCTTCAAGAGGGGCCTAGCATCGAGCTCTTCAGAGAATATTTCTATTTAAACCGCCAAAACGAGTTCACGAACGGACCTAGCTTGGATCTTGGCGCCATCTCAATTCAACGAAGAAGAGATTCTATCTTCCCCTATGCTTGTTTGCCGAGTCACCCCAAAGATTGGAATCAAACATGGTTTTATTGCAAAGACGCCTCCACGGCTGATGAGAATCCGCTCCCGGGTTATCGTGTCCAGTGTTTAGACCCAGAACATCCTCTTGCTAAAAAACTTATTGCCGCGGAGCATAAAAAACTTGCTCCCACTTTTGCAAAGGTTAAGGCCCTCCCGGGAAATGGGCTAACTGGAATTGACTTGGTCCGGTGTTGAGTTTCTTGGCGGATCATCCCCTTGAGTCGCCGGTCTGGCTTAATGTGTACTTACACTAGTGAGACCAAAGATCCATTACGCCACATCCCTTTGGACTTGACTGAAGACACAATTATTGAAATGACCAAGACCCTTCTGAACGAAAGCCTGGGAGACTGGAACAAAGTGGGTCTGAACCCTTTCTGCAAACTTAATCCGGCACCAGATGTGAGTCTTAATTTTAAACTTTCTCTCTTTATTATTTGATTCTCCTGTCAACTCAACCTTGTCGACTCCCACAGGCTAAATCGGATTTCTAGAAGAAAACATATGATCATGAGGCTGCCAAAAAGGCCAGAGTTGTCAAGAAAGCTGCTAAGAAAGCCGTGAAAAAGACAAAGAAGAAAACAAGTGCTTCTGACTTGTTTGAACTGACTGACAGCTCTGAGTCAGAGGTAGCCCTTGACTCTCTTGTCTCCTTTTTCAATTATCTTATTGACACTGATTATTGCCAGGACGATACGGGGCCAGCCAGGCTGTTGATGAGGAGGTAATTACTATATCCTCCGGCTCAGAAATCTTTTCAAGACAGAAAATTCGACGAGTAACCCGAAAAGTAAGATTTTCACACCCCTTAGCTTATTTGGATCCTCACTTTCTTTTGAAGAAACAGCGGCATGAGAACCGATGACAAACTCGGAACATCGGAGGTGAAGAGCTATCTCCGACTTACCGAACACTCCGGTCCGACGGAAACGTCAAAATGAGGTCCTTCCGCACTTCAACTCCTTTTACCCGCTGGCCGGTCTCATTCGCCAACCACTGAACTCTTCCGATTCAAACTACCAGGAGGTCTCTCTCTCTTCGTCCGGCGATTCATCTCAAACTTAGCTGCTGGTTTGTAAGATTGCCCATGGGTAACAATTATTCCTTGTTTTGCTCTTCCTTATATACTTATAGCTTTGTACTGACTTATCTTAACTTATGCAGTGGCCAAGCCAAGCCCTGTAAGAAAGCAAAAGTGAATAAACCGGCAACTAATCCTAAAGTCATTGAGCCGGAGCAGCAAGTATCAGCAACATATGCTGAAAAGCCAATGGAGGAAACTTCTCACAGCGCTCCTCCTGAACTTCGAGACGTCTCTCTTGACCATGCCAATGTCACCTCTGTAACTGCTGAATCGTCAATCCCAATTAAGCCGGCAGAGAAGCAGACAAAAGATGTGATAATTACTGGCACCGGCTTTAGAGAACCGGCCAATCCAACTGTTCTGGACAAACACACCGCCAAACAGGAACTTGTTGAGAAGCAGAAAGTGAAGTTTGAGATGACTCATTATGCACAGCTGAGCAGTAGTGAAGTGCTTTCCGGCTCTCTCAGTCAAGTCCACAGCAGTCGTGATCTTGAAATTGACATGGTAAAGCAGATGCATAAGAAATTTGAGGTATGAATCTTGACCAAGTCATATACATCCTTCCAGCCCCCAAGTCCATTGGATATAATAGAATTGAATATGATGTAGACTTAGAATAGTATGAGTATTTTGAATAGAATCCTTCCATAGTCGGCACACATCATTATAGGAAATATGACTTTGATGAACACTGCACGTGTAGCCCCCAAGGGCCGGCTTAATCCATATGAATGAGTCGGACCTATTCATCATTATGCATTTCTAGAACTTGCCTGTATACCCTTCATAAGCTGGCGGTCATTGTTTACAGTACCATCGATTTAGCATAGATGAATAGTAAAAAAGAAGCAATATGCATTAGCCCCCAAGTGCTAAGTACTCTTGCTTGCAAAGTGCTTGGGACTTTATTGATATGAACCGGCACATAAAGAACACTTCGGCAGCAATTAGCCCCCAAGTGCCAAGTGTTGTTGCTTGCAAAAGGCTTGGGACTTCAATTTTTGTAACCCGGATAATAATATGTTTCGTAACTCCTTGTTTATACAGGATACCACTACTGAATTGCAATCACAGTTAGATGATGCAAAGAGTCGGCTGAAGTTTCAAGAATCTGAGACCCAGAAGGCTAAATCAAAATTTCAATTTAGTGTGGCTCAAACGGAAGAACTGAAGGCCAAGTTTGAGACGGAGAAAGTTGCTTGGGCTGAAGAAAGAAACGCCTTGATACAGGGAGCCAAAAAGGCAGAAGCAACTCTTGAAGAGGTGACCATTGAGCTCTCCGGCTTAAAGCACCGTGTATCTCAAATGGTTCAGCTATCTTTGGTAAGCCGCCTTGTTGAAAATTGAATCTTTCCTTTGATAGCATAAACCATCGCTAACCAATTTATGACTTATTTAGGCCGCCGGAGCAGCAATCTTGCCAAAGAAACACTCATGAAACTGAAAGCTGTTTATACACTTGTTGAATAGTTATATACTGGAGCTCAGCATGCATTGGTTACCCTCTCTCCGTCCAACCAGACACCAACTCTTTTAATAGATATCGTGAAGAAACTTTCTTTGCTGCCTGCCAGGATTGATGAAATGAAGCGGTTGTCTGCAAGAGCCGGTGCTATAAAAGCTTTATGTCGGGCCAAGGTGTGGCTACCAGAGTTAGACCCAGCCGACTTAGCCACTAGCTATCCAAGTCTGAAAGAAGATGGTACGACTTTGGATCAAAAAAACTTTGCTGCCTGTGTCAAAGATATACGTCCTCTGGCCAGCCTGATTGCTAGTGAAACCGGTCTGTCAAGATATCACTTGGCTTATAGCATAGAGAACCAGAAGATGCCCACTCCGTCTTACAAAGTGATGGAGCTAATCCCTCCAATCAGTAAGCATATTTTCGTCCCTGATATAGATCCGTCTGAACTTATCGATGATGAAGCTGAATTTGAAGCTTTGGCTGGTATCAATTGGTTGTCACCAAACTTTCAGATAGAGGAGGACGAAGAACCGGAGAAGGATAATCCAGAAGCTTCAAGTTAGCAAGGCCAGGAAGATTGAACCGTCGGGCAGTTTACATGCTTGATCCTTGGAAAACACTTGATTTTGTTTGGCTCGCGGAGTCATGTAATAGGGTAGTAAGACTTTAATCTGTCATGCCATTGTGCACGGCTCTGCTTCTGCATAATACTGTTAACCCGCCAGCTATAGGAACACCACTTTATGCTTATGATAGTGCTGACTTATGCAGATCAAATTAACCCTTATCCTGCACATAAACAGATAACGAGTGCCCTGGCGGTTTATCACCGGGCGGGTCATGATGCCCGACCGATGCCATTGGGGACAGATAGCCCATAACCAGGGCCGGCTTAATTACCATGTTTAATACCGCTGCGAAAAATAATCATACATGTAGTGTATGTTTAGACTGCCGGCTTTATCAGCTCCATGCAGTTAAAGTCTTGTAGAGCTATCGCTCCAGATATAAGATTTTTATCTTCTGACGGCATAGAGCCGATCATTAGGTCGGGTTGCAGAGACCCAGAGGTGCTTCAAATATGAGCCATAAGTAGAGGCAGCTTGGCCTAACTTGTAAAAACGTACGGGAAAAGAAAAAACTACGAATAACAAAAACCAAAGAAGAAGAGATCAAAAAACATCCGACGCTTTTGCAGGCTGCCAAGCCAAAGGTTCTTCTTCAATGAAACTAGCATGTTGGCCACACCGGAAGGTACGCGCTTGCTGTGAGCCGGCTCTCACAGTACCCAATCGACATTTGAACCTAGATAAGTGCAGGTCTTTGCTTTAAAGATAGACTTATCTGGAGTGCGCGCGATCAGAGTTGCATCTTGCATCATAGGCCGATTTATCCAAGTTTCAAGGAAGGCGGCTGTTTGAGCCTGGATCTATCCTGACTATCTATAAGTTGTGCTCTCACATGACAGCCGGTGTTTGAACCTTAGCAAGCTAGGTCTTTGGTCGAATACGCCGTATAAGACTGATTGCCAAGAGTTCTCTGGGTCAATTAGGATGACCTGATGGAGTTGAAGCAGCTGGGTATAGGTAGGATGACCCACGGGTTATGTCCTCTTTGGTCGAATACGCCTATGTTTGAACATAACCTGGTCAAAAGGGTAGTAATGATGTGTTCTCTTTGGTCGAATACGCCTATGTTGGAACAGGAAGCCCCCAAGTGACATACTTACGAATTGTTCTCCTCGAGGGCCTATGTTTGAGATGTGCTATGCATCAAACTCTCTTTGGTCCCTGTAATTTGGGCGTTAAGCCTCTTAAATAATCATGTAGGATGATGACAAAGACTCAGCTTCGAGGAAGTGAAAATGACAGAGGCCCCAAATTATCATGGATGCCAGCTTTATTATATTGTTCTAGTATTTACATCATAAAACTATGTACATCATGAGAGACGGTGGCTCAAGTATAGTAAGACCGGAGATGAGCAAAATTCCATGGCCGACAGGTCTCCTCCTCTGATGTGCATGAATCCTTGTGCTCCCAAACATCAATCAGATAATATGACCCATTATGCAGATTCTTGCTGACGACAAAAGGTCCTTCCCAAGGTGGTGATAGTTTATGCATATCAGTTTGATCTTGGATAAGCCGGAGCACTAAGTCGCCTTCTTGAAAGGTTCTAGTTTTGACCCGACGGCTGTGATACCGTCATAAATCATGTTGATAAATTGCTGAACGAGCCGCCGCAAGATCATGTTCTTCATCCAACAAGTCCAATGCCTCCTGACGTGCCTTCTCATTATCGGCTTCAACATAAGCTGCCACTCGAGGCGAATCATGACGGATATCACTAGGAAGAACCGCCTCAGCCCCATAGACCATGAAGAAAGGTGTGTAACCTGTAGATCTATTGGGTGTTGTATTGATGCTCCATAACACTGAAGGTAACTCCTCCACCCAACAGCCCGACGTTCTCTTCAAAGGAACCATAAGACAGGGCTTGATGCCTTGCAGAATCTCTTGATTAGCCCGTTCCGCTTGACCATTAGATTGGGGGTGAGCCACGGAAGAGACATTAATTCGAATATGCTCTTGTTGACAAAATTCCCTCATAGCACCCTTGGACAGGTTAGTGCCATTATCTATTATGATACTATGGGGAAAGCCAAAATGGAAAATCACCTTCTTGATGTACTGAACCACCGTTGTTGCATCACGCTTGTTAACCGGCTCTGCCTCAACCTGAAGGAAATATGGCCTAGAGGCAATAATAAAGTTGTTATTTATATTTCCTTATATCATGATAAATGTTTATTATTCATGCTAGAATTGTATTAACCGGAAACTTAGTACATGTGTGAATACATAGACAAAACAGAGTGTCCCTAGTATGCCTCTACTAGACTAGCTCATTGATCAAAGATGGTTATGTTTCCTAACCATAGACATGAGTTGTCATTTGATCAACGGGATCACATCATTAGGAGAATGATGTGATGGACAAGACCCATCCGTTAGCATAGCACTATGATCGTTTAGTTTTACTGCTATTGCTTTCTTCATGACTTATACATGTTCCTATGACTATGAGATTATGCAACTCCCGAATACCGTAGGAACACATTGTGTGCTATCAAACGTCACAACGTAACTGGGTGATCATAAAGATGCTCTACAGGTGTCTCCGAAAGTATTCGTGGTGTTGGCATAGATCAAGATTAGGATTTGTCACTCCGAGTGTCGGAGAGGTATATCTGGGCCCTCTCGGTAACACACATCACAATAAGCCTTGCAAGCAAAAGACTAATGAGTTAGTCACGAGATGATGTGTTACGGAATGAGTAAAGAGACTTGCCGGTAACGAGATTGAACTAGGTATAGAGATACCGACGATCGAATCTCGGGCAAGTAACATACCGATGACAAAAGGAACAACATATATTGTTATGCGGTTTTGACCGATAAAAGATCTTCGTAGAATATGTAGGAGCCAACATGAACATCCAGGTTACGCTATTGGTTATTGACCGGAGATGAGTCTCGGTCATGTCTACATAGTTCTCGAACCCGTAGGGTCCGCACGCTTAACGTTTGATGACGATCGGTATTATGAGTTTATGAGTTTTGATGTACCGAAGGTAGTTCGGAGTCCCGGATGAGATCACGGACATGACGAGGAGTCTCAGAATGTCCGAGACATAAAGATTGATATATTGGACGACTATATTCGGACACCGGAAGTGTTCCGGAAAAGTTTCGGATTTAACGGGATTGCCGGAGGGGGTTACCGGAACCCCCTACGAAGGGGGATGGTCCATAGTGGGCCTTATGGAAAAGAGAGAGGCAGCCCATAGGGGCTGGCCGGCGCCCCACCTAGGGTTCCTAGTTGGACTAGGATTGGGGGGCGCCACCTCTCCTTCTTTTCCTTTCCCTCTCTTCCTTCTTTGGTAGTTCCTACTAGGAATAGGATTGCAATCCTATTCCTAGTAGGATTGCACCCCTAGCCGCACCATAGAAGGGCCGGCCGGCCTCCCCCCTTGCTCCTTTATATACGGGGGCAGGGGGGCACCCAAAGACACACAAGTTGAATTGTTCTAACCGTGTGCGGTGCCCCCCTCCACAGAAACACACCTCGGTCATACCGTCGCGGTGCTTAGGCGAAGCCCTGCGCCAGTGAATACATCATATCCGTCACCACGCCGTCGTGCTGACGAAACTCTCCCGTGAAGCTCAACTGGATCAAGAGCTCGTGGGACGTCATCAAGCTGAACGTGTGCTGAACGCGGAGGTGCCGTACGTTCGGTGCTTGATCGGTTGGATCGCGAAGAAGTTCGACAACATCAACCGCGTCACTTGACGCTTCCGCTTCCGGTCTACGAGGGTATGTAGACACACTCTTCCCTCTCGTTGCTATGCATCTGGTAGATAGATCTTGCATGATCGTAGGAAAATTTTAAAATACTACATTCCCCAACAGTGGCATCATGAGCCAGGTCTATGCGTAGATGATATGCATGAGTAGAACACAATGAGTTGTGGGCGATACTAGTCATACTGCTTACCAGCATGTCATACTTTGCTTCGGCGGTATTGTGAGATGAAGCGGCCCGGACCGACATTACGCGTACGCTTACGTGAGACTGGTTTCACCGTTACGAGCACTCGTTGCTTAAAGGTGACTGGCGGGTGACTGTCTCTCTCACTTTAGCTGAATCAAGTGTGGCTACGCCCGGTCCTTGTGAAGGTTAAAACAGCACATACTTGACGAAACATCGTTGTGGTTTTGTATGCATAGGTAAGAACGGTTCTTGCTAAGCTCGTAGCAGCCACGTAAAACTTGCAACAACAAAGTAGAGGACGTCTAACTTGTTTTTGCAGGGCATGTTGTGATGTGATATTTCAAGACATGATGAGTTATACGGTTTTGTATGAGATGATCATGTTTTGTAATGTTATCGGCAACTGGCAGGAGCCATATGGTTGTCGCTTTATTGTATGTAATACAATCGCCATGTAATTGCTTTACTTTATCACTAAGCGGTAGCGATAGTCGTAGAAGCAATAGTTGGCGAGACGACAACGATGCTACGATGGAGATCAAGGTGTCGCGCCGGTGACGAAGGTGATCATGACGGTGCTTTGGAGATGGAGATCAAAAGCACAAGATGATGATGGCCATATCATGTCACATATTTTGATTGCATGTGATGTTTATCTTATTATGCTTCTTATTTTGCTTAGAACGACGGTAGCATTATAAGATGATCCCTTACTAACTTTCAAGGTATAAGTGTTCTCCCTGAGTATGCACCGTTGCGAAAGTTCGTCGTGCCGAGACACCACGTGATGATCGGGTGTGATAAGCTCTACGTTCAAATACAACGGGTGTAAGCCAGTTTTGCACACGCAGAATACTCGGGTTAAACTTGACGAGCCTAGCATATGCAGATATGGCCTCGGAACACTGGAGACCGAAAGGTCGAGCGTGAATCATATAGTAGATATGATCAACATAAGATGTTCACCATTGAAACTACTCCATCTCACGTGATGATCGAACATGGTTTAGTTGATTTGGATCACGTGATCATTTAGATGACCGGAGGGATGTCTATCTAAGTGGGAGTTCTTAAGTAATATGATTAATTGAACTTTAATTTATCATGAACTTAGTCCTGGTAGTATTAGCATATCTATGTTGTAGATCAATAGCTCGCGATGTTGCTCCACGTTTATTTTTTATATGTTCCTAGAGAAAACCAAGTTGAAAGATGTTAGTAGCAATGATGCGGAATTGTTCCGTGATCTGAGGATTATCCTCATTGCTGCACAGAAGAATTATGTCCTTGATGCACCGCTAGGTGACAGACCTATTGCAGGAGCAGATGTAGACGTTATGAACGTTTTGACAAAAGCTCGATATGATGGCTACTTGATAGTTTAAGTGCACCATGCTTTACGGCTGAGAACCGGGACTTCAAAAACGTTTTGAACGCCACGGAGCATATAAGATGTTCCAAGAGTTGAAATTAGTATTTCATACTCATGCCCGTGTCGAGAGGTATAAGACTTCTCACAGTACTTTGCCTACAAGATGGAGGAGAATAGCTCAACCAGTGAGCATGTGCTCAGATTGTCTGGGTACTACAATTACTTGAATCAAGTGGGAGTTAATCTTCCAGATAAGATAGTAATTGACAAAGTTCTCTAGTCACTATAACCAAGTTAGTAGAACTTCGTGATGAACTATAATATGCAAGGGATGACGAAAGGAATTCCCGAGCTCTTCGCGATGCTGAAGTCGGCGAAGGTAGAAATCATGAAAAAAGCATCAAGTGTTGATGGTTAACAAGACCACTCGTTTCAAGTAAAGGGCAAAGGGATAGAAGGGGGACTTCAAGAAGAATGAAAAGCAAGTTGTCACTCCCGTGAAGAAACCCAAAACTAAAAACTCAAGCCTGAAACTAAGTGCTTCTACTGCAAAGGAAATGGTCACTGGAAGTGGAACTGCCCTAGATACTTGGCGGATAAGAAGGATGGCAAAGTGAACAAAGGTATATTTTGATATACAGATTATTGATGTGTACTTTACTAGTGTTCATAGCAACCCCTGGGTATTTGATACCGGTTCAGTTGCTAAAATTAGTAACTCGAAACTAGAATTGCAGAATGAACAGAGACTAGTTAAAGGTGAAGTGACGATGTGTGTTGGAAGTGGTTCCAAGATTGATATGATCATCATCGCACACTCCCTATGCTTTCGGGATTAGTGTAAAACCTAAATAAATGTTATTTGGCATCTGCGTTGAGCATGAATATGATTTGATCATATTTTTTGCAATACGGTTATTCATTGAAAGTCATAGAATAATTGTTATTCTGTTTACATGAATAAAACCTTCGATGGTCATACACCCAATGAAAATAGTTTGTTGGATCTCGATCGTGGTGATACACATATTCATAATATTGAAGCCAAAAGATGCAAGGTTAATAATGATAGTGCAACTAATTTTGGCACTGCCGTTTAGGTCATAATGGTGTAAAGCGCATGAAGAAACTCCATAGTGATGGACTTTTGGAATCACTTGATTATGAATCACTTGGTGCTTGCGAACCATGCCTCATGGGCAAGATGACTAAAACTCCGTTCTCTGGAACAATGGAGCGAGCAACAGATTTGTTGGAGATCATACATACAGATGTATGTGGACCAATGAGTGTTGAAGCTCGCGACGGGTATCGTTATTTTCTGACCTTCACTGATGATTTGAGCAGATATGGGTATATCTACTTAATGAAGCACAAGTCTGAAACATTTGAAAAGTTCAAAGAATTTCAGAGTGAAGTGGAGAATCATCGTAACAAGAAAATAAGAGTTTCTATGATATGATCGTAGAGGTAAAATATTTGAGTTAGCGAGTTTGGCCTTCAGTAAAAACAATGTGAAATAGTTTCACTACTCACGCCACCTGGAACACCACAGTGTAATGGTGTGTCCGAACGTCATAACCGTACTTTATTAGATATGGTGCGATCGACGATGTCTCTTACCGATCTACCACTATCGCTTTTGGGGTTATGCATTAGAGACAAATCCATTCACGTTAAATAGGGCACCATCTAAATCCGTGGAGATGACACCGTATGAACTATGGTTTGGCAAGAAACCAAAGTTGTCGTTTCTTAAAGTTTGGGGCTGCGATGCTTATGTGAAAAAAACTTCAACCTGATAAGCTCGAACCCAAGTCGGAGAAATGTGTCTTCATAGGATACCCAAAAGAGACTGTTGGGTACACCTTCTATCACAGATCCGAAGGCAAGATATTCGTTGCTAAGAATGGATCCTTTCTAGAGAAGGAGTTTCTCTCGAAAGAAGTGAGTGGGAGGAAAGTAGAACTTGATGAGGTAATTGTACCTTCTCCCGGAATGGATAGTAGTACATCACAGAAAATTGTTCCAGTGATTCCTACACCAATCAGTGAGGAAGTTAATGATAATGATCATGAAACTTCGGATCAAGTTTCTGCTGAACGTCGTAGATCAACCAGAGTACATTCCGCACCAGAGTGGTACGGCAACCCAGTTCTGGAAATCATGTTACTAGACCATGATGAACCTACGAACTATGAGGAAGCGATGATGAGCCCAGATTCCGCAAAATGGCTTGAAGCCATGAAATCTGAGATGGGATCCATGTATGAGAACAAAGTGTGGACTTTGGTTGACTTACCCGATGATCGGCAGGCCATCGAAAATAAATGGATCTTCAAGAGGAAGACGACGCAGACGGTAATGTTACTGTTTACAAAGCTCGACTTGTTGCGAAAGGGTTTCGACAAGTTCAAGGAGTTGACTACGTTGAGACTTTCTCACCCGTAGCGATGCTTAAGTCTGTCCGAATCATGTTAGTAATTGTCGCATTTTATGAAATCTGGCAAATGGATAACAAAACTGGATTCTTTAATGGATTTATTAAAGAAGACTTGTATATGATGCAACCAGAAGGTTTTGTCAATCCTAAAGGTGCTAACAAAAATGTGCAAGCTCCAGCGATCCATCTATGGACTGGTGCAAGCATCTCGGAGTTGGAATATACGCTTTGATAAGTTGATCAAAGCATATAGATTTATACAGACTTGCGGTGAAGCCTGTATTTACAAGAAGTGAGTGGGAGCACTACAACCTTTCTGATAAGTATATGTGAATGACATATTGTCGATCGGAAATGATGTAGAATTTTCTGGAAAGCATAAAGGAGTGTTTGAAAGGAGTTTTTCAAAGAAAGACCTTGGTGAAGCTGCTTACATATTGGGCATCAAGATCTATAGAGATAGATCAAGACGCTTGATAAGACTTTCAATGAGTACATACCTTGATAAGATTTTGAAGTAGTTCAAAATGGATCAGTCAAAGAAGGAGTTCTTGCCTGACTTGTAAGGTGTGAAGTTGAGTAAGACTCAAAGCCAGACCACGGCAGAAAAATATAGAGAGAATGAAAGTCATTCCCTATGCCTCAGCCATAGGTTCTATAAAGTATGCCATGTTGTATACCAAACATGTTGTGTACCTTGCCATGAGTTTGTCAAGGGGGTACAATAGTGATCCAGGAGTAGATCACTGTACAGCGGTCAAAATTATCCTTAGTAATTGGATGACTAAGGAAATATTTCTCGATTATGGAGGTGATAAAGAGTTCGTCGTAAAGGGTTACACCGATGCAAGCTTTGACACTAAATCTAGATGACTCTAAGTATCAATCTGGATGCGTATTGAAGGTGGGAGCAATTAGCTAGAGTAGCTCCATACAGAGCATTGTAGACATAGAAATTTGCGAAATACATACGGATCTGAATGTGACAGACCCGTTGACTAAACTTCTCTCACAAGCAAAACATGATCACACCTTATTACTCTTGGGTATTAATCACATAGCAATGTGAACTAGATTATTGACTCTAGTAAACCCTTTGGGTGTTGGTCACATGGTGATGTGAACTATGGGTGTTATTCACATAACGATGTGAACTATCGGTATTAAATCACATGGCGATGTGAGCTAGATTATTGACTCTAGTGCAAGTGGGAGACTGAAGGAAATATGCCCTAGAGGCAATAATAAAGTTGTTATTTATATTTCCTTATATCATGATAAATGTTTATTATTCATGCTAGAATTGTATTAACCGGAAACTTAGTACATGTGTGAATACATAGACAAAACAGAGTGTCCCTAGTATGCCTCTACTAGACTAGCTCATTGATCAAAGATGATTATGTTTCCTAACCATAGACATGAGTTGTCATTTGATCAACGGGATCACATCATTAGGAGAATGATGTGATGGACAAGACCCATCCGTTAGCATAGCACTATGATCGTTTAGTTTTACTGCTATTGCTTTCTTCATGACTTATACATGTTCCTATGACTATGAGATTATGCAACTCCCGAATACCGTAGGAACACCTTGTGTGCTATCAAACGTCACAACGTAACTGGGTGATCATAAAGATGCTCTACAGGTGTCTCCGAAAGTATTCGTGGTGTTGGCATAGATCAAGATTAGGATTTGTCACTCCGAGTGTCGGAGAGGTATCTCTGGGCCCTCTCGGTAACACACATCACAATAAGCCTTGCAAGCAAAAGACTAATGAGTTAGTCACGAGATGATGTGTTATGGAACGAGTAAAGAGACTTGCCGGTAACGAGATTGAACTAGGTATAGAGATACCGACGATCGAATCTCGGGCAAGTAACATACCGATGACAAAAGGAACAACGTATATTGTTATGCGGTTTTGACCGATAAAAGATCTTCGTAGAATATGTAGGAGCCAATATGAACATCCAGGTTCCGCTATTGGTTATTGACCGGAGATGAGTCTCGGTCATGTTTACATAGTTCTCGAACCCGTAGGGTCCGCACGCTTAACGTTTGATGACGATCGGTATTATGAGTTTATGAGTTTTGATGTACCGAAGGTAGTTCGGAGTCCCGGATGAGATCACGGACATGACGAGGAGTCTCAGAATGTCCGAGACATAAAGATTGATATATTGGACGACTATATTCGGACACCGGAAGTGTTCCGGAAAAGTTTCGGATTTAACGGGATTGCCGGAGGGGGTTACCGGAACCCCCTACGAAGGGGGATGGTCCATAGTGGGCCTTATGGAAAAGAGAGAGGCAGCCCATAGGGGCTGGCCGGCGCCCCACCTAGGGTTCCTAGTTGGACTAGGATTGGGGGGCGCCACCTCTCCTTCTTTTCCTTTCCCTCTCTTCCTTCTTTGGTAGTTCCAACTAGGAATAGGATTGCAATCCTATTCCTAGTAGGATTGCACCCCTAGCCGCACCATAGAAGGGCCGGCCGGCCTCCCCCCTTGCTCCTTTATATACGGGGGCAGGGGGGCACCCAAAGACACACAAGTTGAATTGTTCCAACCGTGTGCGGTGCCCCCCTCCACAGAAACACACCTCGGTCATACCGTCGCGGTGCTTAGGCGAAGCCCTGCGCCGGTGAATACATCATATCCGTCACCACGCCGTCGTGCTGACGAAACTCTCCCGTGAAGCTCAACTGGATCAAGAGCTCGTGGGACGTCATCAAGCTGAACGTGTGCTGAACGCGGAGGTGTCGTACGTTCGGTGCTTGATCGGTTGGATCGCGAAGAAGTTCGACAACATCAACCGCGTCACTTGACGCTTCCGCTTCCGGTCTACGAGGGTATGTAGACACACTCTTCCCTCTCGTTGCTATGCATCTGGTAGATAGATCTTGCGTGATCGTAGGAAAATTTTAAAATACTACGTTCCCCAACACAACCCACTTGGTAAATTTGTCCACTGCCACCAAAACATGGGTTTTCTTATCCTTGGACCTCTTAAAAGGCCCGACCATATCAAGCCCCTAAGTCGCAAACGGCCAAGCTATTGGAATCATCCTCAATTCTTGAGCTGGAACATGAGCACACCGTGAAAACTTCTGACAACCGTCACATCTGCTGACCAAATCTTCAGCATCAGCATGACCCGTCAACCAATAGAACCCATGATAAAAAGCTTTGGCTACGAGAGATTTAGAACCGGTGTGATGGCCACAATCTCCATGGATCTCTCACAGGATCTCAGAGCCTTCCTCAGGAGAGACGCAACGTTGAAACGCCCCTGTAATACTATGATGGTGCAATTCCCCATTGACAATCGTCATTGACTTAGACCGCCGGGTTATTTGTCTGGCCAAAATCTCGTCCTCAGGCAACTCACCCAGGGTCATGTAAGCCAAATATGGAACCGTCCAGTCAGGAATAACTTGAAGAGCCGCCACTAACTGTGCCTCCGGGTCAGGAACAGCAAGATCCTCCTTTGTAGGTAGCTTGACAGACGGGTTAATCAAAACATCCAAAAATATGTTAGGAGGCACCGGTTTACGCTGAGATCCTAACCGGCTTAAGGCATCAGCCGCCTCATTCTTCCTTCGATCAATGTGCTCAACTTGGTAACCCTTGAAGTGACTTGCAATAGCATCAACCTCTCGTCGATAAGCCGCCATGAGTGGATCCTTGGAATCCCAAGTGCTAGATACCTGCTGGGCTACTAGATCTGAATCGCCAAAGCATCTCACCCGGCTTAAGTTCATCTCTTCGGCCATCCGAAGACCATGGAGCAAGGCCTCATACTCAGCTGCATTATTAGTACAAGCGAACATTAACCAGAGAACATAATAAAATTTATCACCTCGCGGGGAAGTTAAGACAACTGCAGCCCCCGAGCCTTCTAACTGCCTGGACCCGTCAAAGTGAATAGTGCAATATGTGTTATTCGGCTTTTCCTCGGGTGTCTGCAATTCTGTCCAGTCATCGATAAAATCGATGAGCGCTTGTGACTTGATGGTTGTTCGAGGCACATACGTTAAACCATGGGGTCCAAGCTCAATGCCCACTTGGCTACCCGACCTGTGGCTTCTCTATTTTGAATGATATCTCCTAGGGGAGGAGAACTCACCATAGTAATAGGATGACCCAGGAAATATTGCTTGAGCTTCCGGCTTTCCATGAAGACCCGATATACCAGCTTCTGCCAATGTGGATACCTCTGCTTGGAGTCAATAAGTACCTCTCTGATATAATAAACCAGCCGTTGAACCGGATACTCCTTGCCGGCCTGTTTCCTTTCTACCACAATGGCCACACTGACAGCCCGGCTATTTACAGCTACATATAACAACAAAGGCTCCTTATCAATGGGAGCAGCAAGAACCGGTGGCTCAACTAATTGCTTCTTAAGTGCCTCAAACGCCTCATTAGCAGCATCACTCCAGACAAAATCATCTGTCTTCTTCATCATCTGATATAGAGGGATAGCCTTCTCTCCTAGGCGGCTTATGAACCGGCTCAAGGCCGCTATCCGTCTTGCTAAGCACTGGACATCATTCACACACTTTGGCCTCGCCAAGGAAGGGATAGCCTTGATTTTCTCCGGGTTAGCTTCGATACCTCGCTTAGAAACCAAAAAACCAAAAAGCTTGCCTGCTGGAACACCAAAGACACACTTGGCCGGGTTAAGCATCATCTTGTACACCCGGAGATTGTCAAATGTCTCCTTCAAATCATCGATCAGGGTCTCCTTCTTTCTAGATTTAACAACAATATCATCCACATAAGCATGAACATTACGCCCGATCTGGCCGTGAAGGCAATTCTGTACACACCACTGATAAGTCGCCTGGGCACTCTTAAGCCAGAAAGGCATAGACACATAGCAGAAGGCTCCAGACGGAGTGATAAAAGATGTCTTCTCCTGGTCCTTCACTGCCATCTTGATCTGATGATACCCAGAATAAGCATCCAAAAAATTCAAACGCTCACAACCCGCTGTAGCATCAATGATCTGATCAGTACGAGGGAGGGCGAATGGGTCAGCTGGGCAAGCCTTGTTTAAGTCCATGTAGTCCACACACATTCGCCAAGTGTCGTTCTTCTTAAGCACCATAACCGGGTTAGCCAACCACTCAGGATGAAAAACTTCAACGATGAACCCGACCGCCAAGAGCCGGTCCACCTTTCGTCTCTCCTTGTTAAAAGGACGAAGAAACTGTCTGGCCGGCTTATACTTTGGATCAATATTGAAAGTGTGCTCAGCGAGTTCCCTCGGTACACCTGGCATGTCTAAAGGTTTCCATGCAAAGATGTCTCGGTTCTCACGGATGAACTCGATGAGCGCACTTTCCTATTTTGGATCTAGATTAGCACTGATGCTGAACTGCTTAGATGAGTCGCCAAGAACAAAATCAACCAGCTTGGTGTCGTCTGCCGACTTAAACTTCAAGAAAGCCTCATGCTCTGTGGTTGGCTTCTTCAAAGACGTCATATATGTCGGGTCAACATTATCCTTGTAGAATTTCAGCTCCTCTGTGGCACAAACTGAGTCTGCGTAAGCCGCGTCGCCTTCCTCACACTCCAAGGCTATTTTGCGACTCCCATGCACTGTTATGGTCCCCTTCTGACCCGGCATCTTCAGCTACAAATAAACATAACACGGCCTTGCCATGAACTTAGCATGAGCCGGCCGTCCAAACAAAGCATGATACGGGCTGTGGATCCTGACAACCTCAAATGTTAAAGTTTCTGTTCAAGCATCATATTCATCCTCAAAGGTTACCTTCAAATCAATTTTGCCCACCGGGTACACCGACTTACCAGGCACCACTCCATGGAAAACAATATTGGATGGTCTAAGATTCTTGTCAGTTAATCCCATATGACGGAACGTATCATAGTAAAGGATATTGATACTGCTGCCTCCATCCATGAGCACCTTAGTGAATTTATATCCTCCAACCTGAGGCACCACCACCAAAGCCAACTGACCCAGATTATCAACCCGGGGCGGGTGATCCTCACGACTCCACACAATGGGCTGCTCAGACCATCGCAAGAAACGGGGAACTATCGGCTCAACGGCATTCACCGCCCTTTTATGAAGTTTGTCATCCCTCTTGCATAGACTTGTGGTAAAACCGTGGTACTGCCCACTGCTCAGCTATTTCGGGTTACTCCGATAACCGGACTGCTGCTGCCGATTCCCTTGATTGCTCTGCTGGTTGTTACTGCCTTGATTACCTTGGCCTTGAAACCCGGAACTTGAGCCGCCGCCTCCATGACCCGGACCGTGAGAGCCGGACCCTGAAATGTCGTTCGTTCCATGGTTGTTCTGGATAGACTCCTTGAAGTGTCTCATAATGTTGCAATCCTTCCACATATGGGTAGCCGGTCTTTCCTCAGTTCCATGCTTCGGACACGGCTGATTCATGATTTCATCAAGGTTATATCTCGGAGCCTGCCTCCCCTTATGACGCTGGTTGAAATTTCGTGTCGCAGTGTTAGCTACAAAATTATCAGCTTTGCGCTTACCGCCACCGCTCTGATTGGCTGGGTTAAACTGTTGTCCTCCCATATCATTACTCTTCTTTCCCGTTCCCAATCTTTCAGCCTCAGATTCGGGGTCCTTGGTACTATCAGAGTCGGCATATTTGACAAGAGCCACCATAAGCTCCCCCATATCATCACAATGACATGTAAGCCGCCCCAGCTTCTACTTGAGTGGAAGGAACGGCAATTCTTCTCCAACATTAACACTGCTGACTCGGCGTTGATCTTATCTGAAGAATGTATAATGGTTGAGACCCGGCGCACCCAACTGGTCGTTGATTCGCCCTCGTTTTGAACACAAGAAGCTAAAGCCACAATTGACATCGGCTGCTTGCATGTATCCTTGAAATGTCGGATAAATTTGGCCTTCAGCTCTGCCCACGATCCAATGGAGTTGGGGGGGTGAAAGTGCAACTAATCCCCGGGTGGTTTTGGTAATTAATAACAACATATATATCATTGAACTAATATTCTCTTGAGAATCATTTCAGAAAAGTTCGATGATGTGGGTATGGAAATGTCTGAAGAAGTGGACCCCTCAAAATGCTAAGACAAGCATTGGCAAAAGCTCAAGACTCCATTTTTGGTTTAGTGATCAAAGATCACATTGAGTCCATAGGAAAGCCAATACTATTAAAAGGGGATGAGGTTGTGTTAATGTTCTTGTTGCTCAAGTGCTTGGTGATCTAACTCCCTCAACTATCAGCACTATTCACTACTTAACACACACCCATAAGTAATCTCGGTCACACCGATTTCTCCAACTCAGTCCCACCGAGATGAACCACTTCAGTTGTTTCTCCAAACCCTAGCTTCTCGGTCAAACCGATTCTGAGTTTCGGTCTCACCGAAAAAGGGCTGCCAACCTTCTGTGATCACTTCACATCAATTCGGAATATCCGAGTTTATATTTTCGGTCTCACCGAAATGGCAAACCCTAACCTTTGACTCACTTCGGTCTCACCGAGATGGTATTTTCGGTCCCACCGAAAATCCCAACGTTCACTATATTTGAACTTTTGGTCTAACCGAGTTTTCACTTCGGTCTGACCGAGATTGGTCAAATGTGTGTGTAACGGTTGGATTTTGTGTGGAGGCTATATATACCCCTCCACCCCCTCCTCATTCGTGAGGAGAGCCATCAGAAAGTACCACCACTTCTACCACACACTTTCTGAGAAGTGAACCACCTACCCTTGTGTTGAGATCAAGCCATTCCATTCCTACCATATGAAACTTGATCTCTAGCCTTCCCAAGTTGCTTTCCACTCAAATCTTTCTTCCACCACAGCCATATCAGTGAGGAGAGTTGAGTGTTGGGGAGTTTATCACTTGAAGCACAAGAGCAAGGAGTTCATCACCATCAACACCGTCTATTACCTTTTGGGGGGTGGTGCCTCCTAGATTGGTTAGGTGTCGCTTGGGAGCCTCCATCGTGATGTGGAGTTGAACCAAGAAGTTTGTAAGGGCAAGGAGATCGCCTACTTCGTGAAGATCTACCCCGAGTAAGGCTAGTCCTCCGTGGGCGTAGGCCGTGATGGAATAGACAAGGTTGCTTCTTCGTGGACCCTTCGTGGGTGGAGCCCTCCGTGGACTCGCGCAGCCGTTACCCTCCGTGGGTTGAAGTCTCCATCAACGTGGATGTACGATAGCACCACCTATCGGAACCACGACAAAAATCTCCGTGTCACCAAACTGCGTTTGATCTTCTCCACCTCTCTTTTACATGTGCAATTTACTTTCCGCTGCATAAACTCTAGAATTGCATGTGTAGGGTGTTACTTGAACTGATCTTGTTTGTGAAACTGCCAAAAACATTGCATGATCTAAAGGCAGATTTTTTATATTGTCAAGTAGTGTAATCACCCCCCCTCTAGACCTACTTTCGATCCTACAAGTGGTATCAGAGCTTTGGTCTCCATTGCCTTGGTTTCCATTGCATTGGACTCCATAAGCTTGGTTTCACAACCTAGGAGAGTATGGCGTCTAGTGAGGGTAATTATCGTAGAGGTCCTTACTTTGATGGTACAAATTTTGCTAGTTGGAAGCATAAAATGAAAATGCATATTCTTGGTCATAACCCAGCCGCATGGGGCATTATTTGTGTTGGCATGCAAGGTGACTTCTTTGAAGAAGGAAAAGTTCCGGATCGCGAAGCTACACCCGAAGAACTGAAGATGTTGCAAAACAATGCTCAAGCTTGTGACATTCTCTTCAATGCTTTGTGTCCCGAAGAGTTCAACAAAATCAGCCGTCTTGAGAATGCTAAGGAGATTTGGGATACTTTGGTTGAAATGCACGAAGGTACTGAATCTGTGAAGGAATCAAAGCTAGATATTCTTCAAGGTCAACTTGACAAGTTCAAGATGAAGGATGGTGAAGGAGTCGCTGAAATGTACTCTAGGCTTGCTCTCATCACAAATGAGATTGCCGGCTTAGGAAGCGAAGAAATGACCGACCGATTCATCATTAAGAAGATTCTCAGAGCTTTGGATGGAAAGTATGACACCGTGTGCACTTTGATCCAAATGATGCCAAACTACAAGACTCTCAAGCCAACTGAAGTCATTGGAAGAATTGTTGCTCATGAGATGACACTTAAGGATAAGGAAGAGCTTCACAACAAGTCAAGTGGTGCTTACAAAGCTACAAGTGATGCTCCTACTACCTCAAGTGACAAGCTAATTTCCAATGAAGAGATAAGCCTAATGGTCAAAAACTTCAACAAGTTCTACAAGAATAGAGGCAAAGAAAGAAGCTCAAAGTCTAGATCTTATGATGAAAAGAGATCTTCTAGCCGTGATCGAAACTGCTACAATTGTGGAAGACCCGGACACTTCTCAAATGAGTGTACGGCTCCCCACAAGAGAAGAGAAGAATCTCCAAGAAGAAGAGCAAGAGATGAGTCACCTCGGAGAGAGAGAAGGAGCAGAGATGATCGTTATGAACGAAGACCCTCTCGGAGAAGCAAGGATTCGGAGAGGAAAGACAAGTCATCAAGGAGCTACACAAGAAGAAGACATCAAGCTCATGTTGGTGAATGGGTCTCCGGCTCCGACTCTGACAATCAATCCGATGGAAGCTATCACTCCGACTCCGACTATAGTCAAGATGAAGGTGTTGCCGGACTTGCACTAGTATCCTCCAACTCCAACTCCTACGACTTATTTGATTCACCAAATGAGGGAATTGGAAGATGCTTCATGGCTAAAGGCCCCAAGGTAACACACCCTGAATTCATTGACTTTGATAGTGATGAGGATGACTTGCTTGGTGAAGATGAGCTCTTGCATGATAAATCTAGTGAG
This sequence comes from Secale cereale, assembly GCA_902687465.1. NCBI lineage: Eukaryota > Viridiplantae > Streptophyta > Magnoliopsida > Poales > Poaceae > Secale > Secale cereale. Next base: position 312,966,915 of record LR738715.1, on the reverse strand, counting down.
CTTAGTAATGATGAAAATGCTAGTAGTCTTTATAGTCGAGAAGAGTCGAATGACGATCTTCGAAAGAAGAGTTCTTCATATCTTGCCAAACGACTTCTCTTGTCTAATTTCTTGCCACCTATTAAGACTAAGCATGACAAGCATAAGAAAAATTCTTCCTCTAGTAGTAACAATAACAATGTTAAATCCAATATTGTTGCTTCTAGTAGTTCTCTTGATTCCACTAACAATGTTTCAAGCCAAGTTACACTTGAGCAAGAAAATAGCTTATTGAAGGAAATCATAGAGAAAGGTGTCTACAAGAGTCTTTCCGGAAGCAAGAACTTTGAGGAGATTGTTCGCAAACAAGGAAGACACCGGAAGAATCAAGGGATTGGTTTTGAGCGAAAGTTCAACGCCGAAGGTGTTGAGTGGGAAGAAGGTCAATACCCTACTCCACAGTTTGTTTCACAAAAGGAGAAGTATGATCCTACTTCTTCCAATGTGGAACAAGCTCAAGATGACCTTTCACCACAAGACCACAAGCTAAAGGCCAAGGACAAGCTTCAAGAGGAGATTGATGCATTCATTGAAGCACCTCAAGCCATGGTCAAGTGGGTTCCCAAGGACACATCAAGTTCTACTTCGTCAAGCTCAACTACAACACCAAGGATTCCCATCAAGATGATGTGGATCCCAAAGAAGAAGAACTAGTAGGTTCTTGAGGGTGACTCCGCCAACAAACTTCACTCATATTCATTTTGGCAAGAACTTGTGCAATCAACTTCCACATCATGCACTTGCTCATGGAGTCACAAACCCTCTTGTTGGTAAGTCAAGGGACAAGGTAATCATTGCTTTCATGGACATCATCTTTTGTGCACTTCACTCTATGTCCATGGATATTCTTGTTTGTTCCTTGTGGGACTAACCCATGTAGGTATTGAAAGTGCCCTAATCCAAAGGATTGCTCCCAACTCTTGATGGTCTACATCAACATTGAGCATCCACATCTTCAACATCTACATGAAGTCTTCTACGACAACCCAAGGTTAGTTTGACCCTTTAAAAGGGGTTCTCACATCTAGGGGGAGCTTTGCTCTAAAAATGAGCTAAAGCATCTCCAAATGATGTGAACACATAAATGCTTTATGTAAAAGTGGTAATCCCACTTGTGCTTAAACGATGAGTATGACCTATGATCAAATGTTCTCATTTGACTCCTAAGTCAATATACTCATATATAGATGACCTAGTCATCGACAATTTGTGTGCTAGTAGCTAGAGTTTTGGTTGTGCATGTTTGACACATATTTCAGTTGCTATCTTATTGTGTGAGCATGTTGGATGCATGATTTTATCCATTCAAGGACATCCATTTGTTGTTTTGATTGTTTTGGTTTCTTTTTCTGGCCAAATGGATGGACAAGAATGCCTAAGCACTTTCCCTAGCTATCTATGCTATCTTGTCTCAAAATTCTATTCATGCTTATATCACAACTTTGAACAAGTCTTTTTCGGACAGTCCGAGTGAGGAGCACTCGGAACCACCGATTCGTCTAAGGCTGACTTCCAAAACCTTCTAAGTCTATTTCGGTCTGACCGGCTTCTCAATCTCGGTCCAACCGAAACACTTGGATTGATCTAGGTTTCATCTCGGTGAAACCGAGTTCAAAATCTCGGTCTGACCGATATGTGTAACTGCACAGCAGAAATACATCTCGGTGACACCGAGTTTTTCAACTCGGTCCCACCGACAGTACGGGGTTATATATACTGAGGGCTGCGCGCGATCTATTCCTTTCAAACCGTTCGCCCTCCAAGACCCCTGCTGCCGCCGCCCTGATCTAAGGATCGTCGCCGTCGTCGCCTGTGTGCCCTTGCCGCAGGTCTCCGCCGCCGTCAACGGTAATCTTCTCCGCCGTTGCCGCCGTAGAGGGACACCACCAAGTTAGGGTGTGTCTCGATCCCTATTCATGCTCCACTTCTGATTCTTGCATGATAGGACTGCCCTGATTCAATCCACGTTTGATATGTTCCCAATACATTGTTCAGATCGTTTAGTTTCGAGGAAAATTCTTAGGTTTAGGTTTCCACGGAATGCATCTCGGTGAAGCCGATTCCTGAAACTCGGACTGACCGATTTGGTCTCTGACCATTGCACTACACAGTTCGGTCTGACCGAGTTGTGAAAATCGGAATGTCCGAAGTGAAGTTTCTATGAAACCCTAGTTTTTCGGTAGGACCGAAACCCATTTCGGTCTGACCGAAAGTGGTGTGTAGGTTCTGTTGAACACTTCGGTTACACCGAAACTTGAAATCGGTTTGACCGAAATACATTCTGTGAAAACTCAAAACTAAGTTTTTAACTCATTTTTTTTTGCAAAAACTTCTGCAGTTGTGATAACTCTTCTACTCTGCCTACACCTTATCTATTCACAGGTCTTTCAGCCATGTCAGATGTCAGTGACAGCCAGAACAGGTCCGATCACCGTTTGCTGAGATTCCAGAGGCAGGTACAAGTCCTGAGGCTAGCAGCTCTAGTGATGATGGTGAGAGGAGCACCCCTAGTGGTCTGCCTCCTGCTGCTACGAGAACCAGGAAGAAGAGAACGTCTGATTCTGAGGATTCCGATTTTGTTGCTGAGGAAGTTACCTCCAAGCCAAAGAGGCAAGTGGTTGCCAAAGAGCTCCAAGGGCAGCAGCCAAAGAAAGGCACGAGCAAAGTGAAGCAGTCTGCAGTTGCCAAGAAGCTCAACTTGGAAGAGCCAGCTCCAAGCAAGGTGAAGAAGACTTCCAAAAGGAAGAGAGTTGTTTATGCTGAACCTCAAGTTGATGATGCTGAAGAAGAAGAAGAAGATGCACCCCAGCCTCCTCCTCAGAAAGCTAAGTTCATGGGTGATGCTATTCGGGCTCAAACCTCCTCCAAGCCCAAGAAGCCTGCTCCAGCTAAGGCAGCTCCAGCCAAGCCCAAGAGGACAACCAGAAGCATTCCAGCTTCTGAGAAGAACAAAGGTGAGATGCCACCTTCTCAGTCAGATGAAGAGCATGTGTTGCTCAAGCTCCGTCCCAAGTTGCCACTCCACAATGATGCTCATCCTCAAGCTGAGGATATGAAGGCAAGGAAGGACAAAGGTCTCAGGCTATGGAGACAATCTGATCCATATGCCGTAAGAAGAAGGACTGCTGTGGACCCCAGATTCCACACCAAAGAGCAGCAGGATTTCTATGAGACCGTGCTAATGGATAAGAAGCCCATTGTTGCTGACACCAGGTATGTCGACTGGAAGTACATTGACAGCAGAGAGCATCGGGACTTCTTTCCCCATGTGCATGAGAGCTTTACTGCATGTGGAGTTGCTGACTTTGTGGGTCAAGAACTGACAGCATGGAACGACGAGATGATCATGCAGTTCTATGCCACAGCCCATTTCTACCCCGATGGCAAGATCACCTGGATGACTGAAGGTCAACGGTTTTCTTCAACTGTTGCAGAATGGGCAGAACTTCTGAACGCTCCAGTGCAGAGAGAGGACGACATTGATGTCTATGGGATTCCTAAGAAGAGTCATGATTCCATGAAGAATATGTACAAGGAGATCCCAGCTGCTGATTTGGAGGGATGGAAACTCGGCTGAGTGTATTATCTCCAGGCAGGTCTGACCACCACCAACACTATTCTGAGGCATACTTTGATGCCTAAGTCAGGTGACCACCGGATGATACGAGGCTATTCTATCAACATGCTGCACATTCTCGATGAGAAGGCACCTTTTAAGGTGATGGACTTGATGGTTGAAACCATTAAGAGGACTGCAGCTGACCAGAAGAGGTCATGTGGGTTTGCTCCGCAGATACAGATGCTTATCAACGCCAAGTTTGGCACGGGCAAATTCATGTTGGATAGGAAGCACTTGCCACTGCAGCCAGAGCATGAGGACAACGTAGTTGTGATGGATGAAGAGGATCCCACCTCAGTTGAAGGGCAAGCCAAGATCGAAGCTGCAAAGAAAGCCAAAGCTGACAGAGAGGCAGCAGCAGCAGCAGCTAAGCCAAAGAGCTTCGGAGATCAGATTCTTGAAGCAACCCGGAGAATTGAACAACGCCTGGCCAGCATTGAGCAATCTCAGGAGAGCCTTGAGAGGATTGTCGAGAACAAGATCCACGCTCTAGACGTGAAGCTGACTGAGATTCAGGTGTCTGTCAACAAGCTTGAGGCAGACATGGAGGAGACTAGGCAGGAGAGAGCAGAGCTTATGCAGGATGATATAGTCCAGGACTCTCATCGCCAGAATGCTCCGGTTCCCAGAGGATCCAGGTCTGCAGCTATCCCAGTGACAGACTCCAGGGCTACCACTTCAGCACCAGCTACAGCTCCAGCAGTTCCTTCAGCTCCAGCATCCACTCCTCCAGCGCAGACATCAGCAGAAGTCTTCGCCGATGCAGCTATCTCTACACCGACATCGACCCAGACGGGAGCCGCCAGCCGAGCCCGCAGTGACGTTTAGCTCTATACCTTTTCGAACTTTTTGGTAACTTGTTGCCAAAGGGGGAGAAATTGTTATAGATCATAGGGCTTCGAGAGAGAGAGTGCTCTTTCGTCTTCTCGTTCTTTTGCCGTTTTCCTTGAGATACATTGGTTTCTTTTGGTTCCAGATACTTTATGTGTGCTTGCTACTACGTTTGATGCTACCTTAATGAGTGATTAGTCATACTATGCTTTAATGTGTGCTTATTGTTTATCATATGCTATTTCTTATTGTATGGCTATTTACTCTTGTCTTGGTGATTGAGTGCATGTTATTCATTCTTATCATTTTGTGCGCTCCACCAAGATGTATGTGACATGGAAGAGTGACCCATAATCCTAATCGATTGTGCATTTGCATTCAAACGCAAATTTTAAATAATGCACAAATTTAGGGGGAGCTCTTGTTTATCACATACTTCTCAAAGCGACGATATTATTCTTTGATTATACCTTTTGTCGAAGCTTTGATCTATATGTTGTCATCAATTACCAAAAAGGGGGAGATTGAAAGTGCAACTAATCCCCGGGTGGTTTTGGTAATTAATAACAACATATATATCATTGAACTAATATTCTCTTGAGAATCATTTCAGAAAAGTTCGATGATGTGGGTATGGAAATGTCTGAAGAAGTGGACCCCTCAAAATGCTAAGACAAGCATTGGCAAAAGCTCAAGACTCCATTTTTGGTTTAGTGATCAAAGATCACATTGAGTCCATAGGAAAGCCAATACTATTAAAAGGGGATGAGGTTGTGTTAATGTTCTTGTTGCTCAAGTGCTTGGTGATCTAACTCCCTCAACTATCAGTACTATTCACTACTTAACACACACCCATAAGTAATCTCGGTCACACCGATTTCTCCAACTCAGTCCCACCGAGATGAACCACTTCAGTTGTTTCTCCAAACCCTAGATTCTCGGTCACACCGATTCTGAGTTTCGGTCTCACCGAAAAAGGGCTGCCAACCTTCTGTGATCAGTTGACATCGATTCGGAATATCCGAGTTTATATTTTCGGTCTCACCGAAATGGCAAACCCTAACCTTTGACTCACTTCGGTCTCACCGAGATGGTATTTTCGGTCCCACCGAAAATCCCAACGTTCACTATATTTGAACTTTCGGTCTGACCGAGTTTTCACTTCGGTCTCACCGAGATTGGTCAAATGTGTGTGTAACGGTTGGATTTTGTGTGGAGGCTATATATACCCCTCCACCCCCTCCTCATTCGTGAGGAGAGCCATCAGAAAGTACCACCACTTCTACCATACACTTTCTGAGAAGTGAACCACCTACCCTTGTGTTGAGATCAAGCCATTCCATTCCTACCATATGAAACTTGATCTCTAGCCTTCCCAAGTTGCTTTCCACTCAAACCCTTCTTCCACCACAGCCATATCAGTGAGGAGAGTTGAGTGTTGGGGAGATTATCACTTGAAGCACAAGAGCAAGGAGTTCATCATCATCAACACCGTCTATTACCTTTTGGGGGGTGGTGCCTCCTAGATTGGTTAGGTGTCGCTTGGGAGCCTCCGTCTTTGAGATGTGGAGTTGAACCAAGAAGTTTGTAAGGGCAAGGAGATCGCCTACTTCGTGAAGATCTACCCCGAGTAAGGCTAGTCCTCCGTGGGCGTAGGCCGTGATGGAATAGACAAGGTTGCTTCTTCGTGGACCCTTCGTGGGTGGAGCCCTCCGTGGACTCGCGCAGCCGTTACCCTCCGTGGGTTGAAGTCTCCATCAACGTGGATGTACGATAGCACCACCTATCGGAACCACGACAAAAATCTCCGTGTCACCAAACTGCGTTTGATCTTCTCCACCTCTCTTTTACATGTGCAATTTACTTTCCGCTGCATAAACTCTAGAATTGCATGTGTAGGGTGTTACTTGAACTGATCTTGTTTGTGAAACTGCCAAAAACTTTGCATGATCTAAAGGCAGATTTTTTATATTGTCAAGTAGTCTAATCACCCCCCCTCTAGACCTACTTTCGATCCTACAGGGGGCAGTCCCTTCAACCTATTATGGGTTGTGCCTTCCAGCATCATGGTGAAATACTTAGCACACGCGGCCTCACTAACATCAAGCATCTCCATAACCATCTCGTAACTCTCAACCCAAGCCTCGAGGGGTTGATCTGCTGTGTAGTTAGGCACCTTACGAGGGCCCTTGAAGTCCTTGGGCAAACGCTCACTCCGCAGAGCCGCCGTTAAGCACGGCACACCCCAAGATCTAGAAGCTCTACATGTCTCCATTGAAGTTACCAGGTATAGCGGCGCCGGTTGATGATCTTCCGCCTGAGCCACCAGCTCGGCCTCCCGGCGCGTCCTGCCCTGATCCACCAAGTCCTATGCGTTGGCACCATGGCACGCCGGGTCATGCCCGCGAGGCTGGTCACGGTGCCGCTCCGTTCTTGAAACCGCTGGCGAGTCGACGTGCCTGCTGTAGCTGACACTTGGATGAGGGGTCGAGTGAATCCGGTCACGACTATAAGAATAAGCCTGTTGATGAGCTAGCATTGTCTGAAGAAGTTCCCGGGCCCTCCGGGTTTCCACTACCACCGGAGTTCCGCCCTCAACTGGTAGAGCCGCCAGTCGCGTTGTTGCTGCAATCATGTTATCTAGAGGATTGGAGTAATGACACACCGGTGTCGCCGGGTGATGAGGTGCGGTGTGGATTTGATTCATATATGGAGAACCGGTCATGCGCGGTTGAACCGGTGCTTCGCCCCCTGGCGCTTCAGCCGTCCGGTTTATCCCCGGCGGGTTACTGGTCCCTGCTCCAGCTTTGTTGAAAAGAATCCTTGGCTCGTAAACAAAAGGAAGACGACTCAGGTGCTTCCTCCTCATGACCTCGTTAGCAGTGTTCTGATCCACCGTGAGCCGGTATTAACGCGCTTGAATCCGCTGAGCCTGAGCATCCAAAACAGCCCGTTCTGCAGTAATCCTAGCGTTCTCTGCCGCTAGGTCGTCCTTTGCTTGTGCTATCTTCTCACGCAGCTTAGCCACATCCACCTTATGCTGCTCATGGTTGCCTGGGTTTACCTCCGTTCCCATCAGAGTCGCAAGAGCCTCCGACAGATCTGTCAAGACTTGAGCCGGCAGGCGCGCTGGTCCGCCCGCTCCTGCCGCAGTCATCGCCGTCGCGCCGGGTGTTATGGCCCAGGCAGCCACCGAGCTGAGAGCCGGCTGGGTTCCAGTCATGAAGATCGCCACCCTGTCCGACGGCTCACGGGGGTCCGGAATACTGTTCCCATCGGACCAGCCCCCAAGCCGTCCGCTCTGTAGCTGGTACATTGAGTTGGTCTCACCCGTGGACGATTCACCGTCAGAGTGAACGGCCGCCTCACCGCGAGATCCAAAGCCTCCAGCCCCATGGATGTATCCAACAAAGGCACGCCTTACGACGGGCTGAACCCGTGAGGGTCATGCACGTTGAGCCGTCTCGATGATGTCGGTGCAGATGTACGGCTCAGGGCCCAGTTCGCCGATCTTGCCGATGAAGACGTGGATACCTCCGAAGGGGACCCGGTACCCGTACTCAATTGAGGCGGCCTCGGGACCCCAGCCTGCATCGTCGATGTAGAGCTTACCGCGATGACTCTTGGTCATCCGGCCCACAATGTATCCCTTGAGCCCCTCGAAGTTTCCCTTTAAGAACTCGAAACCACCGTGTACAGGCCCCACGGTGGGCGTCAACTATCGTGGAGTTGTCACGGCAGATGTCCTAAGGAAAGGACTTAATTGTGGAGCCATAGCGACGTGGTTAGCTTAAAGGGTTTAAAACGGGACAAGAGACTTGGGAAGTTTATACTGGTTCGGCCCCTTGCGGTGAGGGTAAAACCTAATCCAGTTTGAGGTGGAATTGCTGGGGTTTCGATTGCTAGGGAGCGAATACACTTTCCTGGCTTTCGATCTATTGTTTCTTGCCCTAAGCCGCTGCCGGGCCGTCCCCTTATATACACGGGTTGACGCCCTGCGGCTTACAGAGTCCCGGCCGGCTCATACAATCGTGTCCGGCCCGGTGACTCATTGTTACATGCCTTACAGTACAAGTTTAAACATACATGGCGGTTTACACTTACGGGCCTTAAGACACTCTAGGTTTTGGGCCCTTTATATGTTACTCTTATTGATTTGACATCTTCAATACGCTTCTGGGCTTGGCCCATAAACCGCCATTGGGTAACCCGGCCCCACCTGGGAGGGTCATGTCAAATAGTTATATCCCCAACAAGTACTATAGTTTGAATTGCACACGATCCCTGCAGCAAAGGCCATGTGTGAACTTAATAGCTCACGGTTTCCAATACAGAACCGCGTCTGATTAATAATCCATGCCACTCACCTTCGAAACCTCGAGGCACGAAAAATAGAGTGCTAATCGTCTGAGGCCGGTTGTCTTGCCAGATATTTACATTTTCTTTCCTCATATAACGCACGAATGCTTATTTTGTTTTACCATGGCACTCCATGCATGTTTCCAACCCGTGAAGCCGATATGTTTGAAAATTCCTTCCAATTTACTACACATGGTTAGCTGGTGCATGTACATGTAGTTTAAATTTGAATTACGTTCATTAAATGGCTAGAAAATCACTTAAATGTCTTAAAAAGGTCAAATGACCCCTGAAATTTTCCAAATTTTGACATGACAATTGTATTAGTGCACGTTAACTCGAGAAAAAAAATTGAAGGCCATAACAATAAGCCATCGTCGGTTTGTCATCAAATATGCATTGTTCCCTCTCGGAACCACGAGCCTTCTAGTGAGTTGCTTCAGTTTGTGAGGGTGTGTGTCCAATCTTTCGTTAAATAGGCCAATTTTTTTACCACAACATCTTGGTGGCAAGCCATTATGTCAAGCAAGGTTTCATGTATTTCTTATAATTTTTTAATTTTTTGGAATTTAAATGCCTTGGCACTCCATGCTTTGTGACCAAGCTATGACACCAATATGTTTGAAAATTCCTTCCAATTTACACCACATGGAATTAACTCGCACACACGTAAAAATGATTTTTCAAACTGTTATGTTTAGTGCTACTTCTCGAGCTTGCGTTGTATTCCCTCGAAGAGGAAAGGGAGATGCATCACAGTAGCGTAAGTGTTTCCCTCAATTTTTGACAACCAAGGTATTAATCCAGTAGGAGACCACGCGCCAGTCCCTCGCACCTGCACAAACAAATAAGAACTTTGCAGCAAACGCGATAAGGGGTTGTCAATCCCTTTATGGTCACTTACGAAAGTGAGATCTGATAGAGATGATAGTTTATATTTTTGGTATTTTGGTTTATAAGAACAGCAAATAAAAGCGATAAAAGTAAAGTAGATGTAGATTGATATGTTGAGAATAGACCCGGAGGCCATAGTGTTCTCTAGTGGCTTCTCTCATGATAGCGATATTCTACGGCGGGTAAACAAAATACTGTCGAGCAATTGATAGAAAAGCGAATAATTATGAGACTATCTAGGCATGATCATTGTATATAGGCATCACGTCCAAGACAAGTAGACCGACTCCTGCCTACATCTACTACTATTACTCCACACATCGACCGCTATCCAGCATGCATCTAGTGTATTGAGTTCATAAGAACAGAGTAACGCCTTAAGCAAGATGAGATGATGTAGAGGGATAAACTCAAGCAATATGATATAAACCCCATCTTTTTATCCTCGATGGCAAAAATACAATACATGCCTTGCTGCCCCTACTGTCACTCGGAAAGGACATCGCAGGATTGAACCCAAAGCCAAGCACTTCTCCCATTGCAAGAACTATAGATCTAGTAGGCCAAACCAAACCAATAATTCGAAGAGACTTGCAAGATTATTATGAGCACACATAAAAAGTTCAGAGAAGAACCAAATATCTTTCATAGATAACCTTGATCATAAACTCACAATTCATCGGACCTTGACAAACACACCGCAAAAAGAGATTACATCGAATAGATCTCCTCGAAGACCGAGGAGAACTTTGTATTGAGATCCAAAGAGAGAGAAGAAGCCATCTAGATACTATCTATGGACCCGAAGGTCTTTGATAAACTACTCACAACTCATGGTGAGGGCGATGATGATGATGATGAAGACCTCCGTGATGGATCCCCCTCCGGTGGAGCTCCTGAACAGGCTCCAAGATGGGATCTCATGGGAACAGAAGGTACGGCGGTGGAATTAGTGTTTTCTCTCTGTTCATAGAGGTTTTGGGGTACGTAGACTTATATAGGAAGAAGGAGGGCACCGGGGGACTCTCGAGGGGGCCACGAGGCAGGGGGCACGCCCTGGGAAGGGGGGCGCACCCCCCACCCTCGTGGGCCAGCCATCGATCCCCTGACGCGGTTCTTAAGCTCCGCATGCGTGATTTTCTCCAAAAATATCTCTCACGAAGGTTTCATTCCATTTGGACTCCGTTTGATATTCTTTTTCTGCAAAACCCTGAAGCAGGCAAAAAACAGCAATCTGGACTGGGCCTTTGGGTTAGTAGATTAGTCCCAAAAATGATATAAAAGTGTATGATAAAGCCCATTAAACATCCAAGACTTCATAAATAATAGCATGGAACAATAAAAAATTATAGATACGTTGGAGACGTATCAAGCATCCCCAAGCTTAATTCATGCTCGTCCTCGAGTAGGTAAATGATAAACAAAGAATTTTTGATGTGGAATGCTAACCAATATAGTTTTTCAATGTAATTCTCTTAATTGTGGCATGAATGTTCAGATCTGAAAGATTCAAGATAAAAGTCTATATTGACATAAGAAATAACAATACTTCAAGCATACTAACAAAGCAATCATGTCTTCTCAAAATACTATGGCTAAAGAAAATTATCCCTACAAATCATATAGTCTGGCTATGCTCCCTCTTCATCACACAAAATATTCATATCATGCACAACCCCGATTTCAGCCAAGCATTTGTTTTCATACTCTATCTTTTCAAACCTTTCAACTTTCACGCAATACATGAGCGTGAGCCATGGACATAGCACTATGGGTGGAATAGAGGTGGTTGTGGAGAAGACAAAAAGGAGGGAGATAGTCTCACATCGACTAGGCGTATCAACGGGCTATGGAGATGCCCATCAATAGGTATCAATGTGAGTGAGTAGGGATTGCCATGCAACGGATGCACTAGAGCTAAATATGAATGAAAGCTCAACAAAAGAAACTAGTGGGTGTGCATCCAACTTGCTTGCTCACGAAGACCTAGGGCATTTGAGGAAGCCCATCATTGGAATATACAAGCCAAGTTCTATAACGAAAATTCCCACTAGTATATGAAAGTGACTAAACATGAGACTCTCTACAATGAAGAACATGGTGCTACTTTGAAGCACAAGTGTGGAAAAAAAGATAGTAGAAATTGTCCCTTTTTTTCTTTTTTTGGGCCTTTCTTTTTTTTCTTTGGCCTTTTTTTTGTGGAGGGGCTTTATAGATTTAGCCTTTCCTCCAATGGGACAATGCTCTAATAATGATGATCATCACACTTTCATTACAACTCGATATTACAACTCGATACTACAACAAAGTATGACTCTATATGAATGCATCCGGCAGTGTACCGGTATGTGCAGTGAAACAAGAGTGACATGTATAAGAATTATGCATGGTGGCCTTGCCACAAATACGATGTCAACTACATGATCATGCATGGCAATATGACAATATGATGTGTGTCATTCGAACGGAACGGTGGAAAGTTGCATGGCAATATATCTCGGAATGGCTATGGAAATGCCATGATAGGTAGGTATGGTGGCTGTTTTGAGGAATATACATGGTGTCTGTTTTGAGGAAGGATATATAGTGGGTGTATGGTACCGGCGAAAGTTGCGCGATACAAGAGAGGCTAGCAATGGTGGAAGGGTGAGAGTGCGTATAATCCATGGACTCAACATTAGTCATAAGAACTCATATACTTATTGCAAAAATCTACGAGTCATCAAAACAAAGCAATCAACGCATGCTCCTAGGGGGAGGTTGGTAGGAGTTAACCATCGCGCGCCCCCGACCTCCACACAAAGGTTGGCACTCTACAAATACCTCATGCTCTAACTTCGTCACATAGCGCTTCACCATACGTGCATGCTACAGGAATCACTAACCTTAACACAAGTATTTCTCAATTTCATAATAACTCCACTAGCATGACTCTAATATCACTATCCTCATATCTCAAAATAATTATCAAGCATCCAACATCTCATTCTATTCAATGCACTTAGTGTGAATTTTTTTACTGCATTGACATTGGATGTTTATCATGTGAAGACTAGTTTCTTTAGCCTAAACACATTACCATGCTGTTTTAATAGACTCTCAAATAGATATAAGTGAAGCATGAGAGTTCAACAATTTCTACAAAATATTACCACCACCGTGCTCTAAAATATGTAAGTGAAGCACTAGAGTAAAAACTATTCAACTCAAAAGATATAAGTGAAGCACGTAGAGTGTTCTAACAATTCCTAGGCCATATTTAACTCTCTCAAATAGGTGTGTACAACAAGGATGATTGTGGCAAACTAACAAGCAAAGACTCAAATTATACAAGACGCTCCAAGCAAAACACATATCATGTTGCGAATAAAAATATAGCTCAAAGTATAGTTATCGATGGATGAAGACGAAAGAGGGAATGCCTTCCCGGGGCATCCCCAAGCTTAGGCTTTTGATTATCTTGAAATACTTGGCGTGCCATGGGCATCACCAAGCTTAGGCCTTTGCTACTCCTTGTTCCATAGTCCATCAAAGCAATACTAAAAACTTGAAAACTTCACAACACAAAACTTAGACCAAAATTCTCGTGAGCTCCGTTAGTATAAGAAAGCAAACCACTACTCAAAGGTGCAGCAATGAATTCATTCTTTGTTTATATTGATGTTAAACCTACTATATTCCAACTTCTCTATGGTTCACATCCTCCAATACTACTCATAGAAGCATTGAAATAAGCAAACAACACACGAAAAACAGAATCTGTCAAAAAACAGAACAATCTGTAGTAATCTGCAGGTTTCGCCTACTTCAGGAACTCCAAAAAACAAACTAAATTGTTAAATATGCAGAATTTGTCTACCAATCATATGCAAAAAGAATCAACTAAAAAGCACGCTCCAGTAAAATCTGAAGACCACTTTAGCGAGCGCTAACGATTCTGTTTTTCACAGCAAGATCATATAAACATCACACAAGTCTTCCCAAAGGTTCTACTTGGCACAAACACTAAACAAAACATGGAAACACATCTAATCAGAGGCTAGATGCAATATTTATTCCCTAACAGCAACAAAAACAAAAAACTTAAAATTGGGTTGCCTCCCAACAAGCGCTATCATTTTATGCCCCTAGCTAGGCACGATACAAGATAGATCTTGGTATTGCCATATTTGATCTTCACCCTTTTGATGGTGTCAAGCTCAAATCCGGGAGGTTCTTTACGTTTCCCTTCATATTCGGAAATCTTTAGATCTAAAGCATCCAACTGCTTATTACAAAAAGTAATCAACATATTCATGCGGTGGAGGTTCCCACTAACACTTTTAAGAGGTTCAAGAGACTTTTGAAATATTTTTGTTACTTCACAAATTTTCTCAAAAACTTGCGTCCCTTCCGGGGTTGAATTTGACCCTTTTTGGGAAGGTAGTGTTCCCACTATTCCCTCTATAATTTCATGCGCGATACTAGGATCAACTTCGATAAAATTCCCTTTGGCAACGCAATCCAAGAATTGTCTATGAGACATGTTAAACCCAACATAAAAATTGCGAAGCAAGATTCTAAAATTCACCTCTAGGGTGCACTTACGATAAGATTCCATCATCCTAAACCAAGCATCTTTTGAATTTTCTCCTTGCTTCTGCTTGAAGTGAAGTACTTCAAACTCGGGAGACAAAGGAGCGGATAAGGGACTAGCCATAATGACAAGCAAGCTATCCAACACACACAAGCAAACAAGAAGCAAGCGAACGATAAACACACGGCAGAAAAAGGGCAAATAAAACAGTGAGGGTGAAGTGGGGGAGAGCAAAACGATAGGAAAATAAATGTAATGCGAAGGATAAGGGTTTGTGATAGGTACTTGGTATATGACTTTTACGTAAGCCTCCCCGGCAATGGCGCCAGAAATTCTTCCTGCTACTTCTCGATCTTGCGTTGTATTCCCTCGAAGAGGAAAGGGAGATGCAGCATAGTAGCATAAGTATTTCCCTCAGTTTTTGAGAACCAAGGTATCAATCCAGTAGGAGACCACGCGCCAGTCCCCCGCACCTGCACAAACAAATAAGAACTTCGCAGCCAACGCGATAAGGGGTTGTCAATCCCTTTACGGTCACTTACGAAAGTGATATCTGATAGAGATGATAGTTTATATTTTTGGGTTATAAGAACTGCAAATAAAAGCGATAAAAGTAAAGTAGATGTAGATTGATATGTTGAGAATTGTGGCACCCCGGATCAGAGCGACCGGTTTACCTTGCATTGCCAGCCCAGAGACCTTGTCTTCTGGCAAGACACAACATCTTGGTACAGAAAGCAACCGCTTTATTGATACTAGCGGACCATAGTCATATAGTACAACAGGTAGCGAGGCCGAGCAACAAACACGGTGCCGCTGGACAATATGTACAATATTTAATGGACATAAAAGGCCTCGGGCATAAACTACGCAGCAGTGGAACGACGTCGTAGCGGGACTCCATCTCACAAGGACACCGATGTGGATACAAACTAGACTCAGACGGCACTCCTTTCCAGCGGAACTTTCCTGAAATCTGGCATGACATGCCAGGTCAGTACTTTGAATGTACTTGCAAGCTTACAGCAAAACAAAAATCATAATGACAAACAATATCATGATAATTAATCAATATTAAATATGCAGCAACAAACTTAAATGGATATTCACTAACATGTTGTGCTCATGCCTTTGCATAAATAAAACCTTGGTCTATCCTACTCATGATAATTTATTATAACTACGAACTTATTCATTTCAACAAGATATAAATCGTGACCTTTCCGGTGATCACAAACCTGTCCATACTGGGTCGCAAAACATCTCGGTGGCTCTTCCACCAATTTATTATAGCACCAAAATTTTAGAACTTAGTGAGCAAAATTTTATTATCTGTTGACTCATGGTGTGACCTACTTTCGAGCGTGTCCGTGACCGTGGACTCAACTATCGATAGATTAATTACACTCTGCAGAGGTAGTGCGCTGTACCCACACCACGGAACCCATGGACTCGTTCTCCCATTCGGGTGGACCAACGGCGTTCCGACGAAACCCGTCCATTGCCATGACACTCCTCCGGCCACTCCGACTCATTTCCTACTAGAACAGTCCTGGGTGGCCTTGTGCCTACCAAAGGCACACCGACCACCGTCGTGGCCAAACTAAATTTGTCCAAAATGGGAACTCGGTACCATAGAATTAACAACGGGTACACAAGGTTATGTCTGCTTACCGGGCCAGGGTACTGCATGCCCATAACGAGTGCCATACCATACCATGCAATATACCAAAATGCAGCTCATAAACAAGTAAAATGCCATAAAAAATATAACTGGGTCAACATTACTTTTATCATCTTAACTTCATTATTATTCTGGTTATGCTTTACTTTCAATTCAAAACAAAATTTTATCTTAGCAAAATTTTATCATAAGTACTTATGTAAAAGAAAGTAACTTCACATATGCATGTCCATAATCATTCTCAATATCACAACTTTATTTTAACTATCTTAACCCAAACTCCAACTTTCTGTAAAGTGAATGAAACCAATAACTACAGCAACCAAAATAAATTATTTAACGAAACAAATAACATGCATAATATAAATAATTTGTTCAAGTAGGAAAAATCACAAATATTGAAATGGCACTATGAAAATGTTGCTGTGGCTTGCCTTAGTTCAAATGAGGCTCACAAGCCTCCTGGTGATCCTCAAGACAAGTTTCTTCTTCTGAAAATAAATAAAAGTTCAAAAAGAAACTATCAAGAATCATTCAAAAATTCACCAGAAAATCTACACAGCACCAAATAGTCTATTTTTTGGTGTGCTGCAAGATTTCTTTACAAAGAACACAAAGCAAAAAGAATCAATTCATTTGGACTTATGGTTAAAAAGTTACTGCAATTTGAAGTTCTCTGGAAATTTATTCAAATTTAGAAATTTAAATAAATAGAATAGGGGGGGTGACGTCGAATGCGTAAACGCCCAGAGCGCCACCACTCATACTGCTTCGCGCGGGTATGGAGAGGGTGACTAGCGGGCCCCGCTAGTCAGGTGAGAGGGAGAGAGGGGGATGGGCAGAGGCGGCCGCTGCTTCGCCGGAGCACACGCCGGCGACGCTGCCCCTTGGCTCAAACGAAAAGGATAGATCGACGGAGGGGGTCGAGGCGCACCTGCCCGTACCCGTAGGGTAGCTAGAGGTGGATGGACGGCGTCGGAATGGAGCTCGGAGGCGGAGGCAGAACAGGGGGCTCCCCGGAGTTGAAGAAGACGGCGAGCTACGGCGCCTTCAGCAGCTCCAGCTAGGTGAAGTGGCTCCACCAGAGAGTGGCGGAGGCTCTGGTGAGGTCGCCTTGGGCAGAGAGGGCTTGGAGCTACCCCGATGACCCGAGGGGGATCGCCGGTGAGCTCGAGCTCGGGAATGGTGGCCTGAGGCCTGCCCGTTCGGGCCACGGGGGTTCTACTCGATCTGTGGTCGTGTGGGAGTGGAGCTGGGTGCTCGGAGCGGCTAGGAGAGGGTCTACTTATAGGCGAGCGAGAGGGGGGAAACGGTGCTCCGCCGGCGACACCTGGCTGCGCCCGGTGACGAATTGGCGTCAGTGAGAGGGGGGAGAAGAAGACCGAGTCACGCGGGAGCTGTGGCCGAGCGGGGACGAGCACAGGGGCGCTAGGGGTGGCGACGAGCAGAGTGCGCACCGCACTGTGCCTTGGCCGGACCGCGCCCGTGCTCGCTGCGGCGAGCTCCGGCGTCAGCGAGCGCCAGAGGTGGACTGTGGAGATGAAGACAACGATGGTGGCGAGGTTTGGCGCGCTTGGGCAGGCGCGGAAGCAAGCACGCGCTCTACAGAGCGCTCGACGGCATCCAGAGCGCGCCGACTGACTGCCATGGCATGGTTTACACGCGTGATCACCGTGCGAACTCTGCCTGCTGGATGACTTGGTGCCAAAAATCATGTGTTGCGTGTTGTTCGTGGTAGATAGGAGAGTTACCCGTGGTTGGTTTATTTCCAGACGCAGTTGAATGAAAGTAACTAGCCTGGTAAGTTTCTGGACAAAAACTTTGAGAGCTTACTGAGGTAAAATGGTGAATAGTTGGAGGCTGTGCTTTGGAGCCTAGTCAAGAGTTGCTAAGGTGAAGATGCATAAGGAGTTTCAGAAGGAGTGGAGCAAGTAAAATGGTAGTTGCTGTAGAAACTACCATTTCTGTCCAGAATAGAAAAGATTTTCTGTAGCAAAAATATTCCAAAAATTAGTGCAATATTTTTGCTCAGGAATGTGTCTTAGGGTCCAAAGAATATTTAGGAATTTCCTTAGAATTTTATGAGCCAGAAAACTAGGGGTTGCGTTGGAGCACGAAGAATTTAGCTAGGGTTTTGGGGAGTAAAATGAATATTTTTCAAATAAGAAAAATATTCCATGAAGTATATTAGAGTGGTCCAGAGGTATATGATAGTTTGAGATGGATAGGAGGCACTTGGGTGAAAGTCAAGGGTACCCAAGTGTTTTAAGTCCATATGAAATGATTCAAAAATCCCAATGTTTGAAATAAATTCAAATAAAGCTTTGGCAAATAAAAGAGGGCAAAAATCAGGCTGCCACAAACCTCCCCCACTTAGAATGAATCTCGTCCTCGAGATTTGGTTACTTGGGAAAACCATTCCGGATAATATGTCTGTAGGAACTCTTCTCGTTCCCAGGTTGATTCTGACTCGGTGTGATGCTCCCACTGGACTTTATAAAACTTCCGTACTTTACTGCGGGTGACTCTTTCCATCTGATCTATAATTTTGACCGTCCTTTCTTCATACGTTAGATCCTCTGCCAATTCTATGTCGGTTACAGCAGTCTTTTTCTCAGGCAGGGATATGCATCGCCTCAACTGTGAGACGTGGAACACGTTGTGCACATCAGACAATTCCGGGGGTAATTCCAACTGATAAGCAACAGTGCCCACTCGAGAAATAATTGGGAAGGGGCCAATAAATCTGGGTGCCAACTTCCCACGAGTTTGGAATCTCTTGACTCCTTTCATAGGAGTGACTCGAAGGTATACATGCTCTCCAGGTTCAAAACTGATGTGTCGGTGCTTCGCATTGTAATAACTCTTTTGTCGAGACTTGGCCAATTGTAGTATGTCTCTGATTTCCTTGACTTGTTTCTCAGCTTCCATCATGAGGTCCGTCCCGAAAATATTTCTATCTCCCGTCTGAGACCAGTTTAGCGGGGTACGGCACTTGCGGCCATACAAAGCCTCGTATGGTGACATCTTTAGGCTGGTTTGGATGCTGTTGTTGTAGGAAAACTCGGCGTAAGGTAGAAAATCTTCCCATTTAGATCCTTGGGCCAAGATGCAAGCTCGTAGCATATCTTCCAGTATTTGGTTCACCCGCTCTGTCTGTCCATCTGTTTGAGGGTGATAGGCTGTACTATAATTTAGGGCTGTCCCCAAAGCTTGATGGAGACGTGTCCAGAAAGCGGAGGTAAAGAGTGAACCTCGGTCAGAAGTGATGGTTCGAGGTACTCCATGCAAACTGACTATTCTGGACACATACAGTTGTGCAAGTTGGTCTGCTCGATAGGTGGTCCTGATTGGAATAAAATGGGCTACCTTGGTTAGGGTGTCCACGATGACCCATATTGCATTATTGCCTCGCTGAGTCTTGGGTAGTCCCGTGATGAAATCCATGCACACATCATTCCACTTCCACTGTGAAACTGGCAACGGTTAAGAAGTCTGGCTGGCTTCTAATGTTCTGCCTTTACTTTGTTGCATATGTCGCAACAAGCCACAAAATAGGAAATATCCTTCTTCATTCCATCCCACCAGAATATTTGACGAAGGTCTTCATACATTTTTGTACCCCCAGGGTGAATGGAATATGAGAACTCGTGTGCTTCTGACAAGATTTTCCTTTTTAGGTTTGACTGATTTGGTACACAAATTCTTCCGCGGAATCGGAGAGTCCCAAGGTGATCTCTTGAGAAGTCTAGTTCACGCTCTGCCTGCATATTCTGGGCATGCTTTTGTAGGACAGGATCATCTAGCTTTGCCTTGCGGATTTCTTCCTCAAGTGTGGGGGTAACTTCCATTGTGTTAGCGAGACCAGCCTCGACGATGTTCAGGTGGAGTTGAGCAATCTCCTCTTGAAGTTCAACGCCCAAAGAATTTAATATGGTATTTAAACTGACCGTCTTTCGACTGAGTGTGTCAGCCACTACGTTGGCTTTACCCGGGTGGTAGTTTATTCCCAAATCATAATCTTTAACTAGCTCAAGCCACCTTCGCTGTCGGAGATTCAAATCGGGCTGAGTGAATATATACTTGAGACTTTTGTGATCCGTAAAAAATTGGCACTTCTTCCCAATGAGATCATGCCTCCATATTTTGAGAGCATGCACTACCGCGGCCAATTCCAGATCATGTGTATGGTAATTTCCTTCATGCCGTCGCAACTGTCGTGATGCATATGCCACTACCTTGCCGTCTTGCATGAGTACGCAGCCAATTCCTTGTCTGGATGCATCACAGTAGACATCAAAACTGCGATAGATGTCTGGAAGAGTTAATACGGGTGCGGTGGTCAGACGTTTCTTTAGCTCACTGAAACTTTGATCACAGTCTTTTGTCCATTCAAACTTCTTGTCCTTTTTGAGTAGCTCGGTCATGGGCTTGGCAATCTTGGAGAATCCTTCAATGAAACAACGGTAATATCCCGCCAGTCCAAGGAAGCTCCGGATCTGAGATACGGTTGTGGGTGGCAACCAATTGAGCACATCCTTCACCTTGTTGGGGTCTATGGCTATACCTTCGGCGGATAGCACTTGTCCAAGAAATCCGACTTGTTTAAGCCAGAACTCACATTTGCTGAACTTGGCATAGAGCTGATGGTCTCTGAGTCGCTGCAACACTGCTCGAAGATGTCCCTTGTGATCCTCTTCACTTTTTGAATATATAAGTATGTCATCGATAAAGACCACCACGAACTTATTGAAGAAGTCCATGAACACTTTATTCATCATGTGCATGAAGAAGGCAGGGGCATTGGTGAGACCAAAGGACATAACTGTATATTCGTAAAGACCGTACCGAGTGGTGAATGCGGTCTTAGGAATATCCTCCTTTTTAATCTTGAGCTGATGGTATCTGGTCCGTAAGTCAATTTTGGAGAATACCTCGGCTCTACTGAGCTGATCGAACAAATCATCAATCCTTGGCAGTGGGTATTTATTTTTGATGGTCACATCATTCAGCTGCTGATAATCTACACACATGCGGAGGCTGCCATCCTTTTTGCTTACAAAGAGTGCAGGCGATCCCCATGGTGAGGAACTGGGACGGTTATACCCTTTCTGGAGCATTTCATCGACCTGCTTCTTTAATTCCACTAACTCAGATGAGGGCATCCTGTAATATTTCTTGAATAATGGTGCGGTTCCGGGTACCAGATCTATTTCAAACTCAACTTCTCGGTCTGGCGGCATGCCTCGTAGTTCTTCCGGAAATACATCAGGAAATTCACTGACCACAGGAATTAATTCCAACTTAGCCACGGCGGTGAACATCATCCCCTTCTTTGGTATGCTTTTGCGCGAGTGGAACTTTGTAACTTGCCCTTCTTGATTGATCAAAGTGACTTCTCGGGTTGCACAGTTTATGCATACTTGGTATTGAGTCAGCCAATTCATGCCCAAAATAACATCCAACTGTGCTGACTCGATGAGTATCAAGGAAATTGGAAAGCTTATTCCGTTAATATTGATTTCCAAGCCACGGCAGACCAGACTACTCTTGATTAAAGATCTCGGGGTTTGTACCAGCATATTTTTTCCCAAGAGAGAACAAGAAAAATTGTTTTGGGCAACAAAACTCCGAGAAATAAAAGAGTAGGAAGCCCCCGAGTCAAATAAAATTACTGCAGGTATGCTATTAATAGAAAACATACCGATGACTACTTCGGGGTTTTCCTGGGCTTCATCTGCGGAGAGGTGATTGACGTGCCCGGCGATGTTTTGCTGGTCCGGGTATGACCCCATGAAGTTGACTTGTGGCCGGAATAAGGCATTCGCCTTGCTGTTCATGGGACACTGACGGGCATAATGTCCACTTTGCCCGCAACTGAAGCAAGAATTATTGCGCTGACGCTCCTCATGCACTGGGTTGGTGACAACATTCTTGACTTGGGTAGTAGTCTGGTTAACATTTTGTTGCCAATTGGGCTTGACGTCTACCCGAGTTTGCTGCCAGGTTCGAGCCTTCTGCACCGGTGGTCCTTCTTTTCTTGGTTCAAACTTGCGTTGGTGCTTGTTATTAGGGGACCGGTTGTCCAACACGAGCTTGTGTTCTCTTTCTGCAATGAAAGCTTTATTTACCAAAGTTTGGAAATCTAGAAAATCAAGCATGCTGAGGGTGCACCTGAGTTGTGAGTTCGATCCTCCAAGAAACCTGTCAATCTTTCTCTCTTCCGTGGCCACGTCATACATGGAATAACGGGCCAGATGGTTGAATTGTTGCAAATATTCTCCCACAGATAGATTTCCTTGCGCGAGGGTGAGAAATTCACGCTGCTTGGTCTTCATTACTCCAGTAGGGATGTAATATTTACGGAACTGATCCTTGAATTTGGTCCAGGTGAGTGCATCATCTGCAGGCCACATGGCTTTTGTATTTTCCCACCATACGGCAGCAGCGCCTTCAAGATAGTGGGTTGCATATGGAACTTTGTCATCTTCGGCTGTACGGGCAATCTCAAGCTTCCTCTCAATGCTTCGCAACCAATCATCGGCATCCAACGGGTCAACTGCCTTAATGAAACTGGGAGGTTGAGTTCGCTGAAAATATGATAGCTTGTAGTGATCACCATTCTGTTGTCCATTTTGGCCAATCATAGCTTGAACACTTTTTAATACTTCCAGCAGATCATTGTTTCTTCTTTCTTCAAACATACGCAGGATTTGTTCAGTGGTAGGCAGATGTGGCGGTGGAGGCGGTGGTATGAATGGCTCGGGGGATTGTCCTGCTTGTTGGGCGGAGCGACGAACAGGAACATCCTCGTGAGCGTTGTTACTGTTGCCTCCCCGCGTCATCCTATTATGGATTTTTCCCAAGACAACGCAATCGAGATGAGAAGCATTCAAAAACAAAAATAGGTGTGGAAAGCCAGCAACAAAATTCGAGGAAAAACAAAATTGTGAAGAAAACAAAGAGTAGAAGATACACAACTTTAGCATAATTATACAAGGATGCATACATGAAAAGAAAATCAACATGCCCGATTACACTACTCTCATATATAAAACATCACGACTCATACATCATACATCACTCTGACAACTGCTAATACTCTGGAGCTCTACTGCTCTGCGGGTGCTGCGGGGTTCTCTCCTGAAGTTGACTCAGATCCAGAACTGATGAGATTAACGGAAACCTCAGGGTTAAAGGTAACACGACGACGCTGCCTCGGAGGCTCTCCTTTCGGGGCGGGAGTAGGGTGGATCATAGGAGCTGCAGGGGTAGTGAGGAGTGAGATCCACTCAGCAGGGGCACTAAAAGGAGTTATGGTTGAGGTGCCTGAGAAACTAGGAGGGGTTACTGGTGAATTAGGGGAACCGAAACTGGGGATGTAAGAGGTGAATCCCAAGGAAGCGGGAATGGTGATAGACCTAGTAGTGGCTAAAGCAATACGAGCGTGAGTCAACTCGCGTGCTAGCTCATGGATCATGAGATAACTAGCAGTGATATAATGGGAAAGATGGCTAGCAACGCTATCAGACTCCGGATCAATTTCAGGGAAATGAATACAACCGTTGTCGTGCAGAGAAGGGTAGTACTGGAAACCTGGGTGGTTCTGCATGCGGACCTCGCTGTGATGAAGCTCAACAAGGATCTCGAATGCAGCAAATTGGACAGCTAGCAAAGCGGTAGAAGCATGACCGCTTCGAGAGGTACGAGTATAGGAGCTGGAGTCAGAACGAACGCGCAGAGTCACCACTGCCTGATATTCATAAACTGAGTCAGCTAGACGCTCCCGGTACACATGATAAACTGGGTCATCTCCATGAGAGTACATCCGACGCCACACATTGCGGAGGAGGTGCGGTGACGTGTACGGCATCAGCTGCAACTGGCACGGATACGGCACCGGAGCCATCTACACTCACAACCATTAGTGGGTTAGCATAAAAATAATACAAGTATAGATAAAGCAATAACCAACTAGACAGACTACTGGCACTCAACCTAAACGTGTATCTTGCGTTTAAACAACACGTCCTAGTCTAACGCATCCTACAGTCAGCGCGGCTCTGATACCAAGCGTTGTGGCACCCCGGATCAGAGCGACTGGTTTACCTTGCATTGCCAGCCCAGAGACCTTGTCTTCTGGCAACACACAACATCTTGGTACAGAAAGCAACCGCTTTATTGATACTAGCGGACCATAGTCATACAGTACAACAGGTAGCGAGGCCGAGCAACACACACGGTGCCGCTGGACAATATGTACATTGTTTAATGAACATAAAAGGCCTCGGGCATAAACTACGCAGCAACGGAATGACGTCGTAGCGGGACTCCATCTCACAGGGACACCGATGTGGATACAGACTAGACTCAGACGGCACTCCTTTCCAGTGGAACTTTCCTGAAATTTGGCATGACATGACAGGTCAGTACTTTGAATGTACTTGCAAGCTTAAAGCAAAACAAAAATCATAATGACAAACAATATCATGATAATTAATCAATATTAAATATGCAGCAACAAACTTAAATGGATATTCACTAACATGCCGTGTTCATGCCATTGCATAAATAAAACCTCGGTCTATCCTACTCATGATAATTTATTATAACTACAAACTTATTCATTTCAACAAGATATAAATCATGACCTTTCCGGTGATCACAAACCTGTCCATACTGGGTCTCAAAACATCTCGGTGGCTCTTCCACCAATTTATTATAGCACCAAAATTTTGGAACTTAGTGAGCAAAATTTTATTATCTGTTGACCCATGGTATGACCTACTTTTGAGCCTGTCCGTGACCGTGGACTCGGCAATCGATAGATTAATTACACTCTGCAGAGGTAGTGCACTGTACCCACGCCACGGAACCCATGGCCTCGTTCTCCCATTCGGGTGGACCAACGGCGTTCCGACGAAACCCGTCCATTGCCATAACACTCCTCCGGCCACTCCGACTCATTTCCTACTGGAACAGTCCTGGGTGGCCATGTGCCTACCATAGGCACACCGACCACCGTCGTGGCCAAACAAAATTTGTCCAAAATGGGAACTCGGTACCATAGAATTAACAACGGGTACACAAGGTTATGTCTGCTTACCGGGCCAGGGTACTGCATGCCCATAACCTTCCGTATTTGGAGGTACCGACGGGAGGCATGTCAATGGATAGAATCAAGACCTTCCCATAAAGGTAAATGTGGTTGCACTGGGAAAGACTCGATTCAGTGGCACCATGACCCGATCAACAATTTATTCAAGTTAAGTTATTAACAGTTTCAACTTAAAGAAGAATAAATAACCGGTGTCATACCATGCCATGCAATATATCAAAATGTAGCACATAAACAAGTAAAATGCCATACAAAAATATAACTGGATCAACATTACTTTTATCATCTTAACTTCATTATTATTCTGATTATGCTTTCCTTTCAATTCAAATAAAAAATTTATCTTAGCAAAAATTTATCATAAGTACTTATGTAAAAGAAAGTAACTTCACATATGCATGTCCATAATCATTCTCAATATCAGAACTTTATTTTAACTATCTTAAACCAAACTCCAACTTTCTGTAAAGTGAATGAAACCAATAAACGGCAACCAAAAGAAATTATTTAACAAAATAAATAACATGCA
This sequence comes from Secale cereale, assembly GCA_902687465.1. Classification (NCBI taxonomy): domain Eukaryota; kingdom Viridiplantae; phylum Streptophyta; class Magnoliopsida; order Poales; family Poaceae; genus Secale; species Secale cereale. Next base: position 312,941,266 of record LR738715.1, on the reverse strand, counting down.
TAATATAAATAATTTGTTCAAGTAGGGAAGATCACAAATATTGAAATGGCACTATGAAAATGTTGTTGTGGCTTGCCTTAGTTCAAATGAGGCTCACAAGCCTCGTGGTGATCCTCAAGACAAGTTTCTTCTTCTAAAAATAAATAAAAGTTCAAAAAGAAACTATCAAGAATCATTCAAAAATTCACCAGAAAATCAACACAGCACCAAATAATCTCATTTTTGGTGTGCTGCAAGTTTTCTTTACAAAGAACACAATGCAAAAAGAATCAATTCATTTGGACTTATGGTTATAAAGTTACTGCAGTATGAAGTTCTCTGGAAATTTATTCAAATTTAGAAATTTAAATAAATAGAATAGGGGGGTGATGTCGAAGGCGTAAACGCCCAGAGTGCCACCACTCATACCGCTTCGCGTGGGTATGGAGAGGCTGACTAGCGGGCCCCGCTAGTTAGGTGAGAGTGAGAGAGGGGAATGGGCAGAGGCGGCCGCAGCGCACGCCGGCGACGCTGCCCCTTGGCTAACAAAAAGGATAGATCGACGGAGGGGGTCGAGGCGCACCTGCCCGTACCCATAGGGTAGCTAGAGGTGGATAGACGGCATCGGAATGGAGCTCGGAGGCGGAGGCAGAACAGGGGGCTCACCGGAGTTGAAGAAGACGGCGAGCTACGACGCCTTCAGCAGCTCCAGCTAGGTGAAGAGGCTCCACCAAAGAGTGGCGTTGGTTCTAGTGAGGTCGCCTTGAGCGGAGAGGGCTTGGAGCTACCCCGAGGACCCGAGGGGGATCGCCGGTGAGCTAAGGCTCAGGAACGATGGCCTGAGGCCTGCCCAGCCGGGCCACGGGGGTTCTACTCGATCTGTGGTCGTGTGGGAGTGGAGCTAGGTGCTCGGAGCGGCTGGGAGAGGGTCTATTTATAGGCGAGCGAGAGGGGGGGGGAACGATGCTCCGCCGGTGACACTTGGCTGCGCCCGGCGATGAATTGGTGTTAGTGAGAGGGGGAGAAGAAGACGGAGTCACGCGGGAGCTGTGGCCGAGCAGGGACGAGCACAGGGGCGCTGGGGGCGGCGACGAGCACAGTGCGCACCGCACTGTGCCTTGGCCGGACTGCGCCCATGCTCGCTGCAGCGAGCTCCAGCGTCAGCAAGCGCCAGAGGTGGACTGTGGAGATGAAGACGACGATGGTGGCGAGGTTTGGCGCGCTTGGGTGGGCGCGGAAGCAAGCACGCGCTCTACAGAGCGCTCGGCGGCATACAGAGCGCGCCGATTGACTGCCATGGCACGGTGTACACGCGTGGTCACCGCGCGAACTTTGCCTGCTGGATGACTTGGTGCCAAAAATCGTGTCTGGCGTGTTGTTCGTGTTAGATAGGAGAGTTTCCCATGGTTGGTTTATTTCCAGATGCAGTAGAATGAAAGTAACTAGTCTGGTAAGTTTTTGGACAGAAAGTTTGAGAGCTTACTGAGGTAAAATGGTGAATAGTTGGAGCCTGTGCTTTGGAGGCTAGTCAAGAGTTACTAAGGTGAAGATGCACAAGGAGTTTCAGAAGGAGTGGTGCAAGTAAAATGGTAGTTGCTGTAGAAACTACCATTTCTGTCCAGAATAGAAAAGATTTTCTGTAGCAAAAATATTCCAAAAAGTAGTGCAATATTTTTGCTCAGGAATGTGTCTTAGGGTCCAAAGAATATTTAGGAATTTCCTCAGAATTTTATGAGCCAGAAAACTAGGGGTTTCTTTGGAGCACCAAGAATTTAGCTAGGGTTTTGGGGAGTAAAATGAATGTTTTTCAAATAAGAAAAATATTCCATGAAGTATATTAGAGTGGTCCAGAGGTATACGATAGTTTGAGATGGATAGGAGGCACTAGGGTGAAAGTCAAGGGTACCCAAGTGTTTTAAGTCCATATGAAATGATTAAAAAATCCAAAAGTTTGAAATATATTCAAATAAAACTTTGGCAAATAAAAGAGGGCAAAAATCAGGCTGTCACAAGAATAGACCCGGAGGCCATAGTGTTCTCTAGTGGCTTCTCTCATGATAGCGATATTCTACGGCGGGTAAACAAATTACTGTCGAGCAATTGATAGAAAAGCGAATAATTATGAGACTATCTAGGCATGATCATTGTATATAGGCATCACGTCCGAGACAAGTAGACCGACTCCTGCCTGCATCTACTACTATTACTCCACACATCGACCGCTATCCAGCATGCATCTAGTGTATTGAGTTCATAAGAACAGAGTAACGCCTTAAGCAAGATGACATGATGTAGAGGGATAAACTCAAGCAATATGATATAAACCCCATCTTTTTATCCTCGATGGCAATAATACAATACGTGCCTTGCTGCCCCTACTGTCACTGGGAAAGGACACCGCAAGATTGAATCCAAAGCCAAGCATTTCTCCCATTGCAATAACTATAGATCTAGTAGGCCAAACCAAACCAATAATTCGAAGAGACTTGAATGGATATTATGAGCACACATAAAAAGTTCACATAAGAACAAAATATCTTTCATAGATAACCTCGATCAGAAACTCACAATTCATCAGATATCGACAAACACACCGCAAAAAGAGATTACATCGAATAGATCTCCTCGAAGACCAAGGAGAACTTTGTATTGAGATCCAGAGAGAGAGAAGAAGCCATCTAGATACTAGCTATGGACCCGAAGGTCTGTGATAAACTACTCACAACTCATGGTGAGGGCGATGATGATGATGATGAAGACCTACGTGATGGATCCCCCTCCAGTGGAGCACCGGAACAGGCTCCAAGATGGGATCTCACGGGAACAGAAGATACGGCGGTGGAATTAGGGTTTTCTCCCTGTTCACGGAGGTTTTGGGGTACGTAGACTTATATAGGAAGAACGAGGTCACCGGGTGGACGCTCGAGGGGGCCACGAGGCAGGGGGCGCGCTCTGGGAAGGGGGGCGCGCCCCCCACCCTCGTGGGCCAGCCCTCGATCCCCTGACGTGGTTCTCAAGCTCCGCGTGCGTGATTTTCTCCAAAAATATCTCTCACGAAGGTTTCATTCCGTTTGGACTCTGTTTGGTATTCTTTTTCTGCAAAACCCTGAAACAGGCAAAAACTAGCAATCTGGACTGGGCCTTTGGGTTAGTAGGTTAGTCCCAAAAATGATACAAAAGTGTATGATAAATCCCATTAAAAATGCAAGACTTCATAAATAATAGCATGGAACAATAAAAAATTATAGATACGTTGGAGACGTACTAGTTAGCTGTTGCATGTATATTTAGTTCAAATTCGAATTACGGTCATTAAATGGCTAAAAAATTACTTAAATGTCTTAAAAGGGTCAAATGACCCCTGAAATTTTCCAAATTTTGACATGATAGTTATATCAGTGCATGTAAATTGTAGAATTATTTTAAGGACATAAGACTAAGCTATCAGCGAATTGTCATCAAACATGCATTGTTCCCTCTCATAACCACAAGCCTTCTAGTGAGTTGCTCCGGTGAGTGAGGGGTGTGTGTCCAAACTTTCGTCAAACATGCCAATTATTTTACCACAACATCTTGGTGGCATTGGAGTATCTAGGTGACATTAGGGTTTATTGATGTGTGTCACATGGTGTTATTCTAGTACGAACTCTAGGGCTGTTTGTGGCACTTTTAGGAATAGCCCAATAGATCGATCAAAAAGAATAACTTTGAGGTGGTTTCGTACCCTACAAGAAATTTCTTCTTATGTTCTCCGCGATAGGAACTTCGGGGTGATTCTTCATTGCACGTTGAGGGGTTGTTATATGATCCAATTATATTATCCTTGTTGAGAGATTTTGCGCTAGTGAAAGTATGAACCCTAGGCCTTGTTTCCAAGCATTGCAATATTGTTTATGCTTAGTTTTATCATTAATTACCTTGTTGTTTTTATATTTTCAGATTACAAAAACCTATATCTACCATCCATATTACACTTGTATCACCATCTCTTCGCCAAACTAGTGCACCTATACAATTTACCGTTGTATTGGGTGTGTTGGGGACACAAGAGACTCTTTGTTATTTGGTTGCAGGGTTGTTTGAGAGATACCATCTTCATCCTACGCCTCCCACGGATTGATAAGCCTTAGGTCATCCACTTGAGGGGAAATTGCTACTGTCCTACAAAACTCTGTGCTTGGAGGCCCAACACGAGTCTACAAGAAGAAGGTTGTGTAGTAGACATCAAGCTCTTTTCTGGCGCCATTTCCGAGGAGGTGAGTGCTTGAAGGTATATCTTTAGATCTTGCAATTGAATCTTTTAGTTTCTTGTTTTATCACTAGTTTGGTTTATAAAAGAAAAGTACAAAAAATGGAATTGAGGTTGCCTCATATTATTCATCTCTATAATATCTTTCATGAAAATGATGGAAAGGAAAATTGTGCTCAATTGATAGAACAAGAAGTCAATAAAATGTTTGGCCCTAAATTTTTGAATGATGAGCATGATTGCAATATTGTTAGTATGAATTTCTTTGAATATCCATGATGCTAACGATATGCAAAGCCACAAGCTTGGGGATGCTATGTTTGATGAAGATGATATTTTTAGTCCCCCGAGTTTTGATGAGCAAAATTATTATGATGAAAGCATGCCTCCTATTTATGATGATTGTTGTGATGACATGTATGATATAATGTATAATGATAACCATGAAACTTGTCATCATGATTTTATTGCTCAAATTGATTATGCCAATCAAGTGTCACATGATAGTTATTTTGTTGACTTTGCTCCCACTACTATTCATGAAAATAAAATTTTTATGTGGAGAGCGATAAAATGTCTATGTATATAGATCATGAAAAGAATGATATATGTGATGGTTATATTGTTGAATTCATTCATGATGCTGCTGAAAATTATTATGAGAGAGGAACATATGCTTCTACCTATCGCAATAATATCACATTTCTTCCCTATATGTTGAAAGTTGTCACAGCCCTAGCATACTCCTTATCTGTCATTGCTTAAGCTTCCATGCATCATGTTAATTTATCTGAAACTTGAAATGGGGACTGATAAACCCTAGCAGCAAATGAAATTCAACTAGGGTCAAAAATAAAATATTTTTCAATGAACCCAAAATGCCTTTGAAAATGTTCATAATTTCTCCTATGCCAAAAATTATGAGCATATTTCTTGGACAATTATGGATTTTTGAATTAACCCATACTTTATTTGAATTGGGGCACTTGAATTCTATAAATAAACTTAAATGCTCCAAATATTCTGGAATCATTTGTGAGCTTTTGGAATAATTCAAATAGTGTCCACAATTTGTATCACAAGTTTTAAAATTGAATTAGTATTTTCTTACTAATTCAAAACAGAATAAAAGAAATACAAAAACTGAAACAAAAGAAAAAGAGAGAGAGAAAGGAAAACTTACCTGGCAGCGCACTGGCCTGCCTAGTACTGTGCTGGCCCAGTGCTAGTCGTCCTCCTCCTCTCGCTAGAAGGACGAGAGGCGTGTGCTGGCCGCGTTCGCGCACATGCGCACCACGTCCTGCTTGCCGCCTCCTCCAAGGCGCGCCTAAATGGAGCAATGCACCTCTCTGGCTCTCTCCCTCACCTCCTCGTTCTCCTCCTCTCGCCTGGCGCTCTCTCTCTCTCGCACACCCAAGCTCCACCATCACCGCCGCTCGCCGCTGTCGCGCCCTAAGCCACCTCCTCGCCTCCCCGACGTATCCATCGGCTCCGCCGCATGGCCCTGAAGCTCTCTGCCAATGAACATGAGGTCGGAACCCCGTATCGTCGTCCCCAACCTCTTCTCGAAGCTCCGGCCGCTGGAGATTGTCGTCCTCGATTCGCCGACTCCAGCGCATCCCCGCGTTCTCTGATGACGCCATCGGATCCGCTTTGAGCTCCTGCTCCCAACCCCTCTCTCCCTGTGTTCGATTTCCTCCTCTAGCCCCACTTACAACCATGGCCGATGCTCGCCCCCGCCATGCCATGTTGCTGTCGTGGCCACAACCATCTCCGCTCGCTTTTGAGCGCGTCGTCGTGCTCACCGTGCACCCAGGAGCCGAACACATGCACCAGCTTCTCCTATCGTGCTCCCTAGCACTAAGCTCCGGCCATCGCCTGGCTCGACGCCGGCGTCATTTCCGGCCACTCCAGCACACACCGCTTCCACCAATCGATGCGCGTGATCGTGAGTAGCACGTAGGTGCTCTCCGCCATCCTTTTGACCGCCGGGGCATGAAACCCGCAGCTCACCGCCGCATTTGGCCTCGGCAGCGGCTAAACGCCGGAGTGTTTTACCATTTTGACCTGGGGTTTGACTCCCTTGGGACACCGACATGTGGGGCCAGCCCATGACTAATCCGAGATTAGGTTTTTAGTTAGCACACTGTTAATTAGTTAGGTCACTAACATGTGGACCCCACGGGTCAGGTTTGACCTGGACCGACCCTGTTGACTCGCTGACGCAATGTTGATGCAGTAATCATTTTCTGGATTATTTCCAATTCAAAAATGATTTGGAAATTCCAGAAAACGCTTTAAACTTTGAAAAATCATATAAATTCAATCGGAACTCCAAATGAAATAAATTATATATGAAAAATTATCAGAAAAATATGAAGAATCTGTTTATGGCATTCTCATGCATGTTTGAACAACTTATGCCTGCTGATCAGATCAAATCAATTAAATGACATTTGAATAATCACATATGGAGTTTGAATTTTAATCTTTGATTCAAACGGACTTCATTTAAATTGTTGCTAGCTGCATTAGCTCAAATCACAGCATATTGCCATCTCACATTCATGCATCATATTGTTGCATTGCATTGATTGTGTTCCTTTTTTGTCTGCCAGTGTTTGTTCCATCTCAGTGGACGTAATTCCGACGATGAGTTTGATGTCACTGATGAAGAGATGTACTATCTTCGGAAGTGCCAGGAAAGCAACCCCCATTGAATATTCCGATACAATCCCACTTTCTCGATCTTGCTCTCTTTTACAGCATTAGGACAACAACGAATCAACTATTACATGATGCGGTAGTTGAATCCCTTTCCTCTGCATGACCTGTCTTTGCCACAGTAAATAGTTGAAACCCACTAGCATGAGTAGGAGTTGTTTGAGCCATGATGTGCCTACTCATTCTTGCTTGCTTGTTATGCCTGCTATGCTTAGAGTTGTGTCAGGTCTGATTCATCTGGGATGAATTGGAATGGTGTGAACATGTCCCGCTGTGTGAGAGCTAAGTGTGTGAACTTGATTTGGTAAATGTAGCGATGAGAGGCCATGTAGGAGTACATGGTGGGTGGTCTCATTGGGACCATCCTCGGGAACTTAGTTATGTGTCTGTGATCCAAGACAGTTACTACCAGACATTGGGTTCCGGTAACTCGACCTCTCTTGGCTTACTAATCGCCTCGATCTCTATCTAGGAGTTGCAGCTAGTTTCTGGTGTTTGTAGGTAGTGCTAGTAGTCTACCAAGTGGCACCCGGTACATGTGGGCTTGGGATAGACTAGGTGAAGTGGCACAATGTACGAAGTGGCAACCGAATGGTGAGCGTGGGAACCCTGCTCACATAGTTTGGGGGCATGATGGAAACCTCGGTCGGACTCCCTTGCGGATGGAACCCGAATAGGCGATAAACCTGGACTAGAGTCTTGCGTGGTTACTCAGGTCATGGCCGACACCCTCGCCAGGCTTCCGCTTGAAGGTTGCCGAGATACATGACGTGTACATGGCGGTAAGTGGCGAGAGCGTGTGCAAAGAAGTCCACCCCTGCAGGGTTAACATGACCTATTCGAATAGTCGCGTCTGCGATAATGGACTACTGGGTTGCTTATACAGTTCATAGACAAGTGAAAGTGGATACTCCAAAATGCGCAAGATAAGCGTGGGTGCTATGGATGGCCTTCTCGTAGGGAGACAGGAGCGGATCCATAGTGGTGTATTGTTATGGTCAATATGTGGACTCGTGTGCGCCACCTCAAAAGAGTTACCAACAGTCCTAGTACATGATAGCCACTGAGTCAAAGCTGGCTTGCTGCAGTTAAACCTTACAACCCCCTTTGTTGATAATGATGCATATGTAGCTAGTTCTGATGTAAGTCTTGCTAAGTACATTTGTACTCACATTTTCTTAATTTATGTTTTGTAGAGAGACTTCAGTCTCACTAGTGGTTCCGCGTGGACTTCGATGTTTAGCTTGTTACCTCAGCTACGATCTTGTACCCTTGGGAGGGTCTTGTAGATAGTCAAGATTGATAGCCTCCTTCCTTTTCAGATGTCTGTACTCAGACATGTTTATGCTTCTGTTGCCCATATGCTTTATATGTTGGGTCATGAGACCCACTGCTTGTAATAAATGCTATGATGGCTCTTCTGGGCCTTCGACGTTTAGCTTATTACCTCAGCTACAATCTTGTACCCTTGGGAAGGTCTTGTAGGTAGTCAAGATTGATAGCCTTCTTCCTTTACAGATGTCCGTACTCAGACATGTTTATGCTTCCATTGCATGTATGCTCTGTATGTTGGGTCATGAGACCCACTGCTTGTAATAAATGCTATGATGGCTCTTCTGGGCCTTCATCTATATGAGTTGTTGAGTTATGTTGTGATGCCATGTTGTACAGCACATACTTGCATGTTATGCATACGTGTAATGTGTATTGCTATGTGTGGGATCCGACACCTAGTTATTTATTCTTGGTAGCATATCTTATGGGGGAAATGCCTCCTAGTGTTTCCCCTGAGCCTTGGTAGTTTGCTACTGCTCCGGAACACTTAGCCTGGACGGCATGTGTCCTTGTTCGTTCCTGTGTCTGTCCCTTCGGGGAAATGTCACGCATTGTTCCTTTAAGTCCTTGTAGCTTGCTGCGACTTGGGTTCATACGTTGATGACCGAGACATTCGTTGTTAGGTCATGTATGCATGTCCCTGTAATTTATTGCCACCTTGGGTTTATGACTAGTCATGTTGGCCTGGGTCCTCTGTCATATGGATGCTACTGACACTATCATATACGTGAGCCAAAAGGCACAAACGGTCCCGGGCTAGGTAAGGTAGCACCCTTGGGGATACTGTGCTTGAGGTCGCAAAGTGATATGATGTGTTACATGCTAGATCGGTGTGACTTAGGATCAGGGTCCCGACAGCTTTGGTATCAGAGCCTAACTGCCTGTAGGATTACCAAGCCAACTGGTCGAAGTCGTGTCTAGAAACTCTGTAGTTATAACAAGGGAATTGATTGTGGAAGGGAACGTAAGGCTCTTTTTACTCATTTACCTGATGTCCTTCTGATCTAAGTCACACTCTTATTTTCCACGAGGATTAAGAACTAGGCTTGTCATCAAACTATCAGGATCACGTTAATGGTGGATTCAACCCTCAGTTCAGTTCCTACTACTTTTGTATGTTCACAGTTGATCTCAGAACCTTGACATTATGATGTTGAGTGGTTATGCTACCTTTTTGCATGAATCTCAAAGTAGTTTCAGCTTTTACAGTCATTATGTTGTCCGAGTCATCCCAGGTTTCTAAACAATCTGATGCATTTGCAAATCTTTTCTCCCTGTTCCCGATGTCCTTTTAGGCCCGATTAACCACACTAATTGGTGTGTTGAGGTACTCAGTTGCCTCGACATAATTGTTGAAGCTATTAGGAAACTAGGATATCATAGATAGCTACCCAGTAAACCAACCTTGTGTTGTGTTCTCAGTGTGATGATTCTGGCCACCCTTCTCGAAAGCATCTCGTGATGCCATTTAGATGCTAGGTATTCTATTTATGGGTTCTTGAACCCAAGATTCATTCTACTTCCTTCATGTGATTGTGTTTGCTCATTCCTTTAGGATATTAGTAACCATGTGATAGTTCTCGAGGTCCGTGGTATATCGTTCTTCCAATACCATGAATCAATATGGCAGAAGTTCTTTTGAACCAAAAGATCACAACCAGAGTGCTCTTGATGAGTTCTCCATTCTACATTGTGAATCTGCCAGTCCTTCCTCTTCTGCATGGGTTATTCGGAAGACATATGTTGAACTTGTTTGACATGCGAATCCATGCATCCACAACTCAGAAAGTTATATGTTCCTTTGAGTTGTCCCTCTTTAGTTGTATTATGACCTCCGTCTATCAGTTGATAGTCAGGAGTAGTTGTGCATTCGTGCTCATCGGTGCCTATTGTTCATGTGGTCCGTCAAGTCGTTCTATTTCAGAATGACTAGGAGAAATAAACTCTAGTGCCTCTTCCATATCTAGGATTGGGTCAAAGTAGATGTATTCCGCAGATCAAAATGCCAACCCAGCTTTTGCTCTACTCTACCTTGGAGTGTTACCCTCTTTTATATCAAGAATGTCATGGGAATTGCACCACTTCCTGTGAACTCTTGATACAGTGATACTTCTCGCCATCATCGTTGATTCCTCGGTCTCTGTGTTACTGTAACAGGAATGCTGACAAGTGAATAGTGATGTGTGAAATCCATACTCCAAGCAACCCTGTTGCTTGGTAGTTAATGGACAGTAATATCATTCTTAGCGTGTTGCTTATTGAATCATCATTATAAGATTGATTGTGCTACCTAGTCCAATCTTCCTGGTGCACCTTTCGATCAATGAGTTAGGATCGTATCAATCCCTCGCTCTTTTGATCATATCTTCTTGCCCTAAAAAGCAAGATTGTTCTCGAGCTTAGTAACATATCGGTGGTTCGTGATTTTCCGAATATCTTCTCAGAAGTATCACCAGGTTGTTCCATGACCGTTATGTTGAGCTCGAGATCGAGTTGGTTTTCCTATGAACCACTCCTTCCCTAAGAACATGTGTTGGATACCCTGAGCTAGTTGGTTAAGCTAAACAACAACTTGGAGAGTTGGAAGATAGAAGCTTGATCTGACGTAGTTCGTTTTGAAGGGATATATTTTGTGTGTGTGTGTGTGTTGAAGAAAGATGATATTTTCATCAATTGATCTTCGTGTTCATTTGTTGGACCTATCGTCTTACGCAATCTTTGATTTGAGTGTGGGCTATCATCAAATCAAATCAGAACCAATGATGTTCGTAATGTTGTCTTACGCGTGGTTGTTTCCTCGAGGACACACTATTATATCTTTTGGGTCTGAGCAATGCTATCACCTTGTTCACATAGTTATGGAATTCCATCTTTATGAAATTTTTATGAATCATCGTCGAGCCCATCGGCAACATTTTTATCTTCTCCATGAGTCTTGATGAACATCAAGCTAGTGTTGGAAACTTTTCAAGGCATTTTCTTCGTGTTAGCTCATGAAGTATATGCTTGGTGTCAGAAGTGACTTCCTCTAGTTCATGTGCACTTGGTGCAAGTTGCCGCCGTGAATCCGAGAAAGATTGTTTTTGCTTCATTTGGAATTGTCCCAAGTCAGTCATGCATGTGCGAAGTATTCTGTAGTTTGGAGATTTGCAACCTTCACTCTATATGTATCCCTAGCACGCCAAGCAACTGGTTGACTTGTTCAAGGAGAAGAAGTTCCTTCTTATGACCATGCCTTATGTAAGGACTTCGATATCCTCGATGATGGTTCCCTACCAGAACTCGATAGTTTTTTGTTGTAAGAATACCATGTGCTCATGCTTGTCTGGGAGAACGTGTTCACATATGTGTAGCAAAACTAGCTCATGTTTTGGAGCTTGCTATCGTAGTTCATTTCCCGAAAATGTTGCAACATCATCTCGTCAATTTGTGTTGCAACCTTTCTTTTTCAGACATGATGAGTCTGGAATATCTGAAACCAATCGAATTTGATTCTCAGGCAGATATGATGGTTGGAACATTCCCAACATTTGCATTTTGTTCCCAACTTGCACCGCCATTGTGCCAATTTCGGTTTGCCCTTCTCCGTAATTGATGTTCAGGATCATCTTCAAAAGTGGTCCTACCATGGGTCCCATCCATTTCAGATGAAAAGCAAAAATTACTCATTGCATCATCTTCAACAAGGTAGTCCATATCATCCATTCTAGTCTCGGTATGCCATCCTTCTAAACTCCTTCAAATGATCGGTTGTGGTTTGCCTTAGGTTGGTAAAAAGAGTTCCAATGATCTATGTATCAACTGTAATTCTTTTTGCCACTTAAGGGAATACTTCTACGAGTCACCTTCCCTAAGGTGCCCCGTTATGGAATTATGGAAATTCTATCCTCGCTATCTTGGAACCATGCACCATCTTACTTAAGCGTGGTAGTGTTGCCTAACCATTTGTTCTCTCCATCCCTCTGGATGTGTGTTATGTGTCTCAGCTCAAGAGATGTTTCAATGTCTCATCTCATGAGTTGATCTTAATTGCTTGATCTTGGAGGAGATTGTTTCCTATAGAATTTCTTTTCGTCGTCATCGAGTTGAATGAAGATCTCGAAAGCAAGGATATCAAGATCAACATGAAGCAAGGAATGAACATTCGCATGAAGTGTAATTAGAGCGAGAAGATTGTGATTGCTTGTGTCCCCTCTGTCTCCTTACCTCATGTCTTCAATACTGGGACGAGATTCTTGTTTAGTGGGGGTGAGTTGTCACAGCCCTAGCATACAACTTGTCTGCCGTTGCTTAAGCTTCCGTGCATTATGTTAATTTATCTGAAACTTGAAATGGGGACTGATAAAGCCTAGCAGCAAATGAAATTCAACTAGGGTCAAAAATAAAATCTTTTTTAATGAACCCAAAATGCCTTTGAAAATATTCATAATTTCTGACAAAGGTGAAAGCCTCTGCCAAAAATGATGAGCATATTTCTTGGACAATTATGGATTTTTGAATTAACCCATACTTTGTTTGAATTGGAGCATTTCAATTCTATAAATAAATTTAAATGCTCTAGATATTCTAGAATCATTTGTGAGTTTTTGGAATAATCCAAACAGTGTCCACAATTTGTCTCAGAAGTTTGAAAAATGAATTAGTATTTTCTTACTAATTCAAAATAGAATAGAAGAAATAGAAAAACTGAAACAAAAGAAAAAGAGAGAGAGAAAGGAAAACTTACATGGCAGCCCACTGGCCGGCCCAGCACTGTGCTGGCCTAGAGCCAGTCCTCCTCCTCTCGCCAGAAGGACGAGAGGCGCGTGCTCGCCGCGCGCGCACACACGCGCGCCATGTCCTGCTTGCCGCCTCCTCCCACGCATGCCTAGATGGAGCCACGCACCTCTCTATCTCTCTCCCTCACCTCCTCGTCATCCTCCCCTCCCCAGGCGCTCTCTCTCTCGCACACCCGATCGCCGCCGCTCACCACTGTCGTGCCATAAGCCACCTCCTCGCCTCCATGATGTACACATTGGCTCCGCCGCGTCGCCTTGAAGCTCTCAGCCAATGAACATGACGCCGGAAGCCACGTATTGTCGTCCCCGACCTCTTCTTGAAGCCCCGGCCACCGGAGATCGTCGTCGTCGATTCGCCTACTCTAGCGCATCCCCGAGCTCTCTGACGACGCCAACAGATCCGTTGTAAGCTCTAGCTCCCAACCCCTCTCTCTCTGCGTTTGATTTCCTCCTCGACCACCATGGCCGATGCTCGTTGCCGCCGTGCCATGTCGCTGTCGTGGCCACAGCCGTCTCCGCTCCCTTTTGACCGCGTCGCCATGCTCACCGTGCACCCAGGAGCCGAACGCATGCACCAGCTTCTCCTGACGTGCTCCCTAGCACCGAACCCGAGCTCGCTCGAGCTCTGGCCGCCGCCTGGCTCGACGCCGGCGTCATTTCCGGCCACCCCAGAACACACCGCTTGCACCAATCGATGAGCCAGATCGTCAGTAGCACATAGGTGCTCTTCGCCTTCCATTTGACCGCCGGAGCACGAAACCCACAGGTTTGGACTTGCCGGCGGCTAAACACCGGCGTGTTTGACCCATTTGACCTGGGGTTTGACTCCCTTGGGTCACTCACATGTGGGGCCAGCCCCTGACTAATCTGAGATTAGGTTTTTAGTTAGCACACTGTTAATTAGTAAGGTCACTGACATGTGGACCCCACGGGTCAAGTTTGACCTGGACCGACCCTGTTGACTCGCTGACACAATGCTAACGCAGTAATCATTTTTTGGATTATCTTTAATTCAAAAATGATTTGGAAATTCTAGAAAATGCTTTAAACTTTGAAAAATCATATAAATTCAACCGTAACTCCAAATGAAATAACTTATATATGAATAAATATTAGAAAAATATGAAGAATCTGTTTATGGCATTCTCATGCATGTTTGAATAGCTTATGCCTACTGATCAGGTCAAATCAATTAAATGACGTTTCAATAATCACATATGGAGTTTGAATCTGAATCTTTGATTCAAACCAACTTCATTTAAATTGTTGCTAGCTGCATGAGCTCAAATCACGGCATATTGCCATGTCACATTCATGCATCATATTGTTGCATTGCATTGATTGTGTTCCTTTTTGTCTGTCGGTGTTTGTTCCCTCTCACTGCATGTAGTTCCGACGATGAGTTCGATGTCACTGATGAAGAGTTGTACTATCTTCGGAAGTGCCAGGCAAGCAACCCCCATTGAACATTTCGATACAATCCCACTCTCTAACTCTTGCTCTCTTTTATTGCATTAGGACAACAATGATTCAACTGTTACATGGTACGGTAGTTGAACTCCTTTCCCCTGCATGACCTGTCTTTGCCACAGTAAATAGTTGAAACACACTAGCATGAGTAGGAGTTGTTTGAGCCATGATGTACCTACTCATTCTTGCTTGCTTGTTATGCCTGCTATGCTTAGAGTTGTGTCAGGTCTGATTCATCTGGGATGAATTGGAATGGTGTGAACATGTCCCACCGTGTGAGAGCTAAGTGTGTGAACACGATTTGGTAAAGGTAGCGATGAGAGGCCATGTGGGAGTACATGGTGGGTTGTCTCATTGGGACCGTCCTCAGGAACTTAGTTATGTGTCTGTGATCCAAGACAGTTACTACCACACATTGGGTTCCGGTAACTCGACCCCTCTCGGCTTATTAATTGCCTTGATCTTTGTCTAGGAGTTGCAACTAGTTTCTGGTGTTTGTAGGTAGTTCTAGTAGTCTACCAAGTGGCACCCGGTATAGGTGGGCTGGGGACAGACTAGGTGCAGTGGCACGGTGCACCAAGTGGTGCCCAGATGGTGGGCTTGGGAACCCTGCTCACATCGTTTGGGCCCATGATGGAAACCTCAGCCAGACTCCCTTGCGGTTGGAACCCAAATAGGTGATAAACCGGGACTAGAGTCTTGCGTGGCTAGTCAGGTTGGGGCCGACACCCTCGCCAGGCTTCGCTTGAAGGTTGCCGAGATACATGACGTGTACATGGCAGTAAGTGGTGAGAGCGTGTGCGAAGAAGTACACCCCTCCAGGGTTAACATGATCTATTCGAATAGCCGCATCCGCGGCAATGGACTACTGGGTTGCTTAGACAGTTCATAGACAAGTGAAAGTGGATACTCTAAAATGCGCAAAATAAGCATGAGTGCTATGAATGGCCTTCTGTAGGGAGACGGGAGCGGATCCATAGTGGTGCATTGTTATGGTGAATATGGGGACTCGTGTGCGCCACCTCAAAAGTGTTACCAACAGTCGTTGTACATGATAGCCAATGAGTCAAAGCTGGCTTGCTGCAGTTAAACCCCACAACCCCCTTTGTTGATAATGATGCATATGTAGCTAGTTCTAATTTAAGTCTTGTTGAGTACATTTGTACTCACGTTTGCTTAATTTATGTTTTGCAGAGAGACTTCAGTCTCACTAGTGGTTCCGCATGGACTTCAATGTTTAGCTTGTTACCTCAGCTATAATCTTGGACCCTTGGGAGGGTCTTGTAGATAGTCAAGCTTGATAGCCTTCTTCCTTTTCAGATGTCTGTACTCAGACATGTTTGTGCTTCAGTTGCCTGTATGCTCTGTATGTTTTTTTGACCGTAAACAGTAGGGGAACCCCTTATTGTGAAAGAATGTAATTAATGAAGGTATAAGGTTACATGGTTAGATTACAAGTCCATTTTCCCTTTGGGACTGCTTGTAATAAATGCTATGATGGCTCTTCTGGGCCTTCAACTATATGAGTTGTCGAGTTATGTTGTGATGCCATGTTGTACATCACATACTTGCATGTTATGCGTACGTGTAATGTGTATTGCTATGTGTGGGACCCGACACCTAGTTATTTATTCTTGGTAGCCTATCTTATGGGGCAATGCCTCCTAGTGCTTCCACTAAGCCTTGGTAGCTTGCTATTGCTCTGGAACACTTAGCCTGGCCGGCATGTGTCCTTCTTCGTTCCTTTGTCTGTCCTTTCGGGGAAATGTCACGTGTTGTTCCTTTAAGTCCTTGTAGCTTGCGGCAACTTGGGTTCATACATTGATGACCGACACATTCGTTGTTGGGTCATGTATGCATGTCCTTGTAATTTAGCACCACCTTGGGTTTTTGACTAGTCAGGTCGGCCCGTGTTCTCTGTCATATGGATGCTAGCGACACTATCATATACCTGAGCCAAAAGGCGCAAACAGTCCAGGGCTAGGTAAAATGGCACCCGTGGGGATACCGTGCGTGAGGCCGCAAAGTGATATGATGTGTTACATGCTAGATCGGTGTGACTTAGGATCAGGGTCCCGACAGAAGTTTTGAAGCTATGCTTGTTTTGCCTTCCTATGCTGGTTGATTCTTGCTCCCATAAATTGTGTGTTCACAAAATACCTATGCAAAGGAAGTGGGTTAGACTTAAATGTACTTGCAATGTGATTCATGATGCTTCCTTTTATATTTCAATTATTATATTTATGTGAGCATCATTGAAATCTTCATGCCTAGCTAAAAAGGCATTAAAGAAAAGCGCTTGTTGGGAGACAACCCAATATTTATACCTAATGTTTTTGTGTGTTCACATGATTAAGCTATTGTATTAATCATGTTTTATAGCTTTTGTTTCCATAAAGTGCTAAATAAAGCCTTTGGGATAGTGTGGATGATAGTTGACTTGATTCTTTGGAAAAATAGAAACTTTTGCGTCTAGTGTTGCAATTTCTGTGCTTCACTGGAACGTGATAAAATTCTGAAATATTTACACATCGTTGATATGAAAATTGCCTACTTGGTCCTAATTTTTCAGAATTTACAAACGTGCAGAACTAAGATCAAAATTCAGATCTTTATAGATTGTTCTGTTTTTGACAGATTCTGTTTTCAATGCATAGTTTGCTTGTTTTAGTGGATCCATAGCTTATATTAAGTGATATAAATTGTGGAAATGATAAGGTACAATAGGCATTATACGAGAACAATTATGAATATTGTCTTTGACGGTACCCAAGTGAACGATTTGCTTTATTATACTAATGCATCTCACGAAGTTTCATTAAGTTTTATGTGATTAAAGTTCTCAAGTTTTGGGTGAGACATCGATATGAGGAGAATAAGGAGTGTCAAGTCCCTAAGCTTGGGATTCCCAAGGCACCCCAAGGTAATATTCAAGGAAGATCCAAGCAACTAAGCTTGGGGACGCCTCGAAAGGCATCCCCTCTTTCGTCTTCGACATTATCGGTAATCTCACTTGGAGCTACATTTTTATTCGTCACATGATATGAGTTTTGCTTGGAGCATCGTTATCTTTTGTTTTTATTTGCTTGATGTTATTTAGAATAGTGTTTTGCAAATTTTATTTTAATAAAAAATACAAGTTTAGCCTTTACCATGCTTATTTTGCAAGTATATGTTGTTGTTTGAAAACAGAAAGTTTCTACCATTATTTGAATTCTTCTGCATAGTAAGTACGTGATAAAATCTTGAAATTTTTACACAGTGGGCATGAATAATTTCTGAACGTGGTAATTTTTCAGAATTTTTAGAGTTAGGTAAGTATGAGCACAATTGCACTCTTTACAGACTATTCTGTTTAGACAGATTGTTGTTATGTTTGCATTGTTTTGCATACGTTTGCGTGTTTAATGATTCTATTTGAGGATAGGAGTATTAAATATGCAGAGGAATTTATTATGCGATGTTAAATTATAATTTTAGTGATTTTCTACAGTACGGAATGATAAGGTTTTGAGTTGATTTATACTAACTTATCTCATTAGTTCTTGTTGATTTTTGTGTGGATGAAGTTTTTGAGATTTAGGAAAACCGCGACATGAGAAGAATTAAGGAGACCAAAAAGTTCAAGCTTGGGGATTCCCAAGGCATCCCATTTTAATATTTCAAGAAGTCTCGGGCATCTAAGCTTGGGGATGCCCCGGTAGGAATCCCACCTTTCTTCATCAACAATTATCGGATAGTATCGGTTGAGCCTAAGTTTTTGCTTCTTCACATGACATGTGCTACCCTTGCAATGTCATTTTATTTTGTTTTGCTTGATATTTGAATAAAGTACTTAAGATCTGAAATTCTTAAATGAGAGAGGGTCTTCTCATAGCTAGTTAATTATTTGACTACTCATTGATCTTCACTTATATCTTTTCGAAATAGTTTGCTAATTGCTCTAGTGCTTCACTTATATCTTTTCAGAGCACGGAGGTGATTTTATTTTTATAGAAATTTATGAACTCTCATGCTTCACTTATATTATTTTTAGAGTCTCTAAACAGCACGGTAATTTTCTTACGTTATGAATTTAGTCCTAATATGATGGGCATCCAAAGAGGGTATAATAAAAACTTTCATATAGAGCAATGAATCTATGAGAAGTTTGATTCCTTTCAATTGTTTTGCGATATAAAGATGGTGATATTAGAGTCATACTAGTGAGTAATTGTGGATTGATAGAAATACTCGTGTTAAAGTTTGTGATTCCCGTAGCATACATGTATGGTGAACCGTTATGTGATGAAGTTGGAGCATGATGTATTTATTGATTGTCATCCTTTGTGTGGAGGTCGGGAGCGCGAGATGGTTAAATCCTACCAACCTCCCCTAGGAGCATGTGTATAATACTTTGTTTCGATAGCCAATAAAAATTTGCAATAAGTATGTGAGTTCTTTATGACTAATGTTGAGTCCATGGGTTGTACGCACTCTCACCCTTACACCATTGCTAGCCACTCTAGTACCGCGCAACTCTCGTCGGTACAATAAACCCACCATTTACCATTCCTCAAGATAGCCCCCATACCTACCTATTATGGCATTTCCATAGCCATTCCGAGATATATTGCCATGCAACTTCCACCGTTTTGTCATATGTTCTAGTATCAAGTTGTAATTGTTGAGATGTAAGTAAATAAAAGTGCGATGATCATTATTAGAGCATTGTCCCATGTGAGGAAAGGATGATGGAAGCTATGATTCCCTCACAAGTTGGGATGAGTCTCCATAATTTACAAAATATAAAAGAGGCCAGAGAAGCCCAAATAAAAAAACAAGGCCATATAAGCCCATAAAAAAGGGGGAAAGAGAGAGAAAAGAGAGAAGGGGCAATGGTACTATCATTTTTCCACAGTTGTGCTTCAAAGTAGCACCATGATCTTCATGAAATAAAGTCTCCTATGTTATCACTTTCATATACTAGTCATAATTTTCATTATAAAACTTGGCTTTTATATTCCAATGATGGGCTTCCTCAAATTGCCCTAGGTCTTCGTGAGCAAGCGAGTTGGATGCACACCCACTTAGTTTCTTTTTAAGCTTTCATACACTTATAGCTCTAGTGCATCCATTGCATGGCAATCCCTACTCACTCACATTGATATCTATTGATGGGAATCTCCATAGCCCATTAATATGCCTAGTTGATGTGAGACTATCTCCGTCATTTTGTCTTCTCCACAACCACCATATTCTATTCCACCTATAGTGATATCTCCATGGCTCACGCTCATATATTGCGTGAAAGTTGAAAACGTTTGAGAATACTAAAATGTGAAACATTTGCTTGACTAATACCGGGGTTGTGCATGATCAAATACTTTGTGTGATAAAGATAGAGCATAGCCAGACTATATGATTTTGTAGGGATAACTTTCTTTGGCCATGTTATTTTGAGAAGACACAGTTTTTTTATTAGTATGCTTGAAGTATTATTGTTTTTATGTCAATGAACTTTTTTTGAATCATATGGATCTGAACATTCATGCCAATAAAGAAGATTACATTGATAAATACGTTAGGTAGCAATCCACATGACAAAAAATCTGTTTTTATCATTTACCTACTCGAGGACAAGCAGGAATTAAGCTTGGGGACGCTTGATACGTCTCCAATGTATCTATAATTTTTTATTGTTCCATGCTATTATATTATCTATTTTGGATGTTTTTATATGCATTGATATGCTATTTTATTTTTTATTTTGGGGACTAACCTATTAACCCGGAGCCCCGTGCCAGTTTCTGTTTTTTCCTTCTTTTTGAGTTTTGCAGAAAAGGAATATCAAACGGAGTCCAAACGAGCTGAATTTTTACAATGATTTTTTATGGACCAGAAGAAGCCCATGGAGCATCGAAGATGGACCAGAAGCTTCATGAGGAAGCGGCAAGGGTGGAGGACGCCCTCCCCCTAGGGTGCGCCCCCTGTCTTGTCACTGCCTTGTGGACCCCCCCCCCTTGACGTGAAACCGACGCCAAAAATTCCAATAAATATAGAAACCCCCGAAAAGAAACCTAGATTAGGAATTCCGCCACCGCAAGCCTCTGTAGCCACGTAAAACCAATCGGGAGCCCATTCAGGCACCCTGCAGGAGGGGGAAACCATCACCGGTGGCCATCTTCATCATCCCGGTGGTCTCCATGATGAGGAGGGAGTTGTTCACCCTCGTGCTGAGAATATGTACCAGTAGCTATGTGTTTTATCTCTCTCTCTCTCTCTCTCTCTCTCTCTCTCTCTCTCTCTCTCTCTCTCTCTCTCTCGCACGCGCGTGTTCTTGATTTGGCACGATCTTGATGTACCGCGAGCCTTGTGATGAATTGAGTCTTTTCCATGAGGTTTTGTTATGTCAGATTGAATCTTTGGATGTGAGAGCACTAGATGTATGTCTTGCGATAGGATATTCGTGGTGACAATGGGATGTTCTATTGATCCACTTGATGTATGTCTTGGTTATCATCTTGTGGATTCCCGTGGTGACATTGGGGTAATCTATGCATAGGGGTTGGAACGCATTTTCATATTCCTTCATCCGATAGAAATCTCTAGATGCTCTTGAAGTTCTTTGTGTTGGATTGAATATTATGAATCTGAAATTGTGTGATGCATATCGTATAATTGACCCACGGACACTTGTGGTGACATTGGAGTATCTAGGTGACATTAGGGTTGATTGATGTGTCTCACGTGGTGTTATTCTAGTACAAACTCTAGGGTTGTTTGTGACACTTATAGGAATAGCCCAATAGACCGATCTGAAAGAATAACTTTGAGGTGGTTTCGTACCCTACGAGCAATTTCATCTTATGTTTTCTGTCATAGGAACTTTGGAGTGATTCTTCGTTGTGCGTTGAGGGATTGTTATATGATCCAATTATGTTATCATTGTTGAGAGATTTTGCGCTAGTGAAAGTATGAACCCGGGACTTGTTTCCAAGCACTGCAATACCGTTTGTGATCACTTTTATCATTAGTTACCTTGCTGTTTTTATATTTTCATATTACAAAAACCTATATCTACCATCCATATTACACATGTATCACCATCTCTTCGCCGAACTACTGCACCTATACAATTTACCATTGTATCGGGTGTGTTGGGGACATAAGAGACTCCTTGTTATTTGGTTGCAGGGTTGTTTGAGAGAGACCATCTTCATCCTACACCTCCCATGGATTGATGAACCTTAGGTCATGTAACATCCCAATTTTCAATTTGGATGTTAACATAGATCATTCATATGCATTCATCAATTGAGCATTTTTGGATTTGAGATTATTTGAAAATTGATCCAAAAACTTTAAGCTACTCCAGGACCCAAGTGAGAGAGTTGGAAGTTTTCCCGAAGAGGACCCACTATTTTATTATTCATCTATGAGGTTGGATCAAATAATTATTTTGTCAATTTTCATTTTCAATATTTTAAAATAAATGAGAGAAGATAATATGACTTCTTCAAAAAATAGAGTAAAACTATTGGAAGTTGAATTTTGAGTAAATTTAATTTTATTGGATTTTTAATTTGTAGTTTATTATTTTAAAATTGCATTAAAAAGTTATTTTATTTTAGGCATTTTATTATAAAAAAATAATTCATTTTGTCCCAAATATTAGGTGGGAACGAGGGAAATTGTTTCTGGAATTTTTTGGATTTTTTATATTTTATTTTGAATTTTTTTTGTTCGACGGATTTTATAAAAAAAAGTTACTGGGCCAGCCGAGCCGAAGCCACACCGCGGCCCAGCTCGCCACTGCGTCTCCCTCCCGTAGCCGGCTCGGACTCCGCCAAAGTCCGACACAGACACGCAGACCAGCCACTCCCTTCCCTAAGGCAGGTCGAGCCCCGGCCCCATCATATAGCCGGTCCCCCCCTCGAACCCACACCGGTCGCCGCTGTTTCCACCGCCGCCGCCACACGCAGCGCAGTCGCCGCCGCCTGCGCCGTCGCTCGCCGTAGCCGTCGCTGCCAGCGCCCCGCCTCACCGCAGCCGCAGCCGCCGCATCGCCATCGCCCGCCGCCCTCCGCCGACGTCCGACGCCGCTGACTGAGACCCGACCCGCGGACCCGACACGATCCGCGAGGTAATAAAAACATGCCTGGTTTTTCTTCGGTTTTTATTTTCGTTTTTTCAACCCACGATCGTTTTTTTAGAAAACCTAGTTTTGTTTTTTAGGGTTTATTTAACAAGCGAACGTCCGCTGTTTAGTTTCAGAAAACGAACGTTCGCTATTTAGATTTTTCTTTTCTATTATTTTTTCAATAGGGACCTATCCGCGATTAAAGTTTTTACCGATCAGTCCCTGGTTTTCAAACGATCGTTACTTTTTACTCGTTAGTCGGAATTAGATTAAACCAACGCCAATTTCTTCGTTTCGATCTTATCTTTCCAGTAACGCAACTCAAATTTGATTTTGAAAGTTTTTAAATTTGAATTCAAATAGATTTGTATTTGAACTTCTTTTGATCGTAACTTGAGTTTCGTAACTCCATTTGAGTTGATTCTTTTTGCAAATCGAAGCTCTTGAACTAAACTTTTTGATAAGGCCAAATTCCCTTAATTTGGTGTTGTTAGAAAAATAAATCAGTTACAAGAGTCGTTTGCTCGTTTTCGAAGTCTTTCGAGTTTTGTTCTTCGATTATGTTGCATGATTGCTTATGTATGCTATTGTTTGAATGCGATAGAATTTCCGGAGTGCAAAGCGTGCTACTACGAGTCACTAGGTTTCAATGATCGTCAGCAAGGAAAGTTCATACTTTGATCATACTTTCCAATACCCAGTTTTTATTGCATTAGTTCTATCCTCCAAGATTGCATGAGTAGGACTTGATCACATGTGGTATTGCTTAGTAGTTCATGAGGTAGGAACCCAATGACCTGAGATCAACCCAAGGGAATATACGCTTTGTTAATTACTGCTTAGCCATGCTTGTAGATGTGGTTTTGTATGTGAGAATTCATGAATGTTGTGAGTGTAATAACAACTAAGGGAATGATTAAGGTGGTAACTTTAATACACCACTAAGTGGATTGGTTGCAGGGCACCTGGAGAATCCAGTGTTGTCCTAGGAAATCCTGGAGGACCTGTGTGATTATCCTATGGAATGCCACCCAGGCTCAAAGGGATCATATATCATTCATGCCTAGAAACTTCCGCGTGCAGCCACATGCCATTATGGGCTCTAGCATAGTTGAGCATGTTGTGTGAGCTCTTTCAATGGTGAACTAGCAGATGTAGGGGAAACTAGGTGTAGCTGTTCATCCGGGGTAAGGAGTAAATGCTTCTGAAAGACTGTGTCTCGATCATCCGTTTCTCAAACACCATGCAGTGCGAGAAATCAAACGGAGGAGATTGAGTCTTGTGGGCAAAAGTGCACAAATCTATGCAGAGTGTACAAACTATTCATGAGTAGTCGTGTCCTCGGTTATGGACAACTTGAGTATCCTGGTATTTGAATTATGGACTGATATGAACACTCTATTAATTTAACTTGTTGGGTTATTAATGATTTTGGTAGTTTGGGATAGAGATGGAGGGACAATTTCTCAATATTGCTTAAAACAACCGAGTAGTAAAGAAAAATTTATTCCTTTGTTGTAGGGAAAAATTAGCTTTATGCAAAAACTACCCTTACAGCCTCCACCAGCCATATATGCATATAGTTGTAGGCATTTGTTCTTCATTACTTGCTACAGTGTGTTCTAGCCAGCATATTCAATGTGCTGACCTACACGTCTGCAACGTCTCATGTTGCAATGTTTACCAAGGTGCGATTAGGTCGTTGTCATGCACTCAATGTTTGTCGTGGAGTTGGATGTACTCAACTTATCTTCGATGCTTCCGCAAGATTTCATATTAGTTTATGGCCTTTAGCCATCTTATTGTAATAAAGACTCCTTATGAGGATTTTTTGATGTAATAAAGTGTGATTGAACTCTGTGCTACTTCTTGAGCTTGCGTTGTTTTCCCTCGAAGAGGAAAGGGTGATGCAGCACAGTAGCGTAAGTATTTCCCTCCGCTTTTGAGAACCAAGGTATCAATCCAGTAGGAGACCTCGCACGAGTCCCTCGTAACTACACAAACAAATAAGAACCTTGCAACCAATGCTATAAAGGGGTTGTCAATCCCTTCACGTCCACTTGCAAAAGTGAGATCTGATAGAGATGATAAGATAATATTTGTGGTATTTTTGATATATAGATTGAAAGTAAAGATTGCAAAACAAAATTAAAGTAAAGATAAATAGTTGATGGAAGATTAATATGATGAAGATAGACCCGGGGGCCGTTGGTTTCACTAGTGGCTTCTCTCATGATAGTAGATTTCTACGGTGGGTGAACAAATTACTGTCGAGCAATTGATAGAAAAGCGAGTAGTTATGAGAATATCTAGGCATGATCATTGTATATAGGCATCACGTCCGTGACAAGTAGACCAAAACGATTCTGCATCTACTACTATTACTCCACACATCGACCGCTATCCAGCATGCATCTAGAGTATTAAGTTCATAAGAACATAGTAGCGCCTTAAGCAAGATGACATGATGTAGAGGGATAAACTCATGCAATATGATGTAAACCCCATCTTTTTTATCCTCGATGGCAACAATACAATACGTGCCTTGCTGCTCCTGCTGTCACTGGGAAAGGACACCGCAAGATTGAACCCAAAGCCAAGTACTTCTCCCATTGCAAGAACTACCAATCTAGTAAGCCAAACCAAACTGATAATTCAAAGGGACTTGCAAAGATATTTAAATCATGCATAAAAGATTTCAGAGAAGAATCAAATATTGTTCGTAGATAATCTTGATCATAAACCCACAATTCATCAGATCTCGACAAACACACCGCAAAAAGAATTACATCGAATAGATCTCCAAGAAGATCGAGGAGAACTTTGTATTGAAATCCAAAGAGAGAGAAGAAGCCATCTAGCTAATAACTATGGACCCGAAGGTCTGCGGTAAACTACTCACAACTCATCGGAGACGCTATGGTGTTGATGTAGAAGCCCTCCGTGATCGAATCCCCCTCCGGTGGAGCTCCGGAACAGGCCCCAAGATGGGTTCTCACGGGTACAGAAGGTTGCGGTGGTGGGATTAGGGTTTCGTGGTGCTCCTCGATGTTTTCAGGGTACGTAGGTATATATAGGAGGAAGATGCACGTCAGGGGAGCCACGAGGGTGGGGGGCGTGCCCCCTGCCCTCATGGTCGCCTCGTTCGCTTCCTGGCGTGTACTCCAAGTCCTCTATGTTGCAATTGTTCCAAAAAATGACTCTCCCGAAGGTTTCATTCCGTTTGGACTCCGTTTGATGTTCCTTTTCTGCGAAACACTGAAATAGGCAAAAAACAGCAATTTGCACTGGGCCTTGGGTTAGTAGGTTAGTCCCGAAAATAATATAAAAGTGTATAATAAAGTACATTAAACATCCAAAACAAATATTATAATAGCATGGAACAATTAAATATTATAATTACATTGGAGACGTATCAAGCATCCCCAAGCTTAATTCTTGCTCGTCCTCGAGTAGGTAAATAATAAAAACAGAATTTTTGATGTGGAATGCTATCTAACATAATTCTCAATGTAATTTTCTTTATTGTAGCATGAATGTTCATATCCGAAAGATTCAAGACAAAAGTTAATATTGACATAAGAATAATAATACTTCAAGCATACTTACAAAGCAATCATGTGTTCTCAAAATAACATGGCCAAAGAAAGTTCATCCCTACAAAATCATATAGTTTGGCTATGTTCCATATTCGTCACACAAAAATTGTCAAATCATGCACAACCCCGGTTTCAGCCAAGCAATTGTTTCATACTTCAATTTTTTCAAACGTTTTCAACTTTCACGCAATACATGAGCGTGAGCCATGGATATAGCACTGTAGGTGGAATAGATTGGTGGTTATGGAGAAGACAAAAAAAGAGGAAGATGGTCTCACATCAACTAGGTGTATCAATGGCCTATGGAGATGCCCATCAATAGATATCAATGTGAGTGAGTAGGGATTGCCATGCAACGGATGCACTAGAGCTATAAATGTATGAAAGCTCTACAAAAGAAACTAAGTGGGTGTGCATCCAACTTGCTTGCTCACAAAAACCTAGGGCATTTGAGGAAGCTCATCGTGGGAATATACAAGCCAAGTTCTGTAATGAAAATTCCCACTAGTATATGAAAGTGAAACAAGAGACTCTCTATTATGAAGATCATGGTGCTACTTTGAAGCACAAGTGTGGAAAAAGATAGTAGCATTGTCCCTTTTTTTCTTTTCTTTTTCTTTTCCCTTTTTTGGGACTTTTTTTATTTGGCCTTTCCTTCTTCTTTTTTATTTGGGACAATGCTCTAATAATGATGATCATCACACTTATATTGATTTACAACTCATTTATTAGAACTCGATACTAGAACAAAGTATGACTCTATATGAATGCCTCTGGCAGTGTACCGAGATGTGTAATGAATCAAGAGTGACATGTATGAAAAATTATGCATGTTGGCCTTGCCACAAATATGATGTCAACTACATGATCATGCATGTCAATATGACAATGATGAAGCATCTCATAGTAAACGGAACGGTGGAAAGTTGCATGGCAATATATCTCGGAATGGCTATGGAATTGCCATAATAGGTAGGTATGGTGGCTGTTTTGAGGAAGGTATATGGTGGGTGTATGGTACCGGCAAAAGTTGCGCGATACAAGATAGGCTAGCAATGGTGGAAGGGTGAGAGTGCGTATGATCCATGGACTCAACATTAGTCATAAAGAACTCACATACTTATTGCAAAAATCTACAAGTCATCAAAACAAAGTACTACACGCATGCACTTAGGGGAAGGGTTGGTAGTAGTTAACCATCGCGTGATCCCGACCTCCACACAAAGGATGACAATCAATGAAATACCTCATGCTTCAAATTTGTCACACAACGGTTACCATGCGTGCATGCTACGGGACTTGCAAACCTCAACACAAGTATTTATCAAATTCACAAATACTCTACTAGCATGACTCTAATATCACCATCATCATATTTCAAAACAATCATCAAGTATCAAACTTCTCAAAATATTCAATGCACTTTATATGAAAGTTTTTACTATACACATCTTGGATGCCTATCATATTAGGACTAATTTTATAACCAAAGCACATTAACATGATGTTCTAAAAGACTCTCAAAATAATATAAGTGAAGCATGAGAGATCAATAATTTATACAAAATAAAACCACCACTGTCGTG
Organism: Secale cereale; assembly: GCA_902687465.1. NCBI lineage: Eukaryota > Viridiplantae > Streptophyta > Magnoliopsida > Poales > Poaceae > Secale > Secale cereale. The sequence goes on along the minus strand of LR738715.1, from coordinate 312,913,424 downwards.
GAAATAACACGGCAGATGTCCGGTTTAGCGGACTTGATGATGGAACCATCGCACGGGTTAGCTTGAAAGGATTCATGGCACACAAAGGACACAAAGGATTTATACTAGTTCGGCCCCTTCGGAGAAGGTAAAAGCCTACGTCTAGTTGGTTTGGTATTGCTTGGGCGTCGGTTTACAGGGAGCGGATTCGCTTTGCCTGTGTCTCAACGGATTGTTTGTTGCTTGTCCTTGAACCGTCGCCGGGTCGTCTTTATATAGAGGTGACGCCTGGTCCGGTTTACAGAGTCCCGAGGCCGGCTCATAATCGTGTCCGCCCCGGTCTCTGTCTTTCTTTCTTATCTCTCAAGTTACATCTCTTGGCGGTTTACAAACCATACTTCTATACATGGGCCTTAAAATCTCACGGGCCGTAGTCCCTACTAAAATATGACACCAAGTATAATATAACCAAGCCGGTTTACAATAGCCGGTTTATACCTGCTAACCATATCCCTGACATTAGGCCCCAGAATGATTTGAACTTGTTCACATCAGTCTTCCTTGTCTTGTATAATTTTCTTCTGTCTTCATCTTTTTGTAAACCGGCTCTGACGTCATCCTCCAAGATCATTAAAGTCTGACAATGACATCATCTCCGTATTTAACGCCGTGAGCTGTACTGTAGCGTATTTTAAGGGTTATCCCGAAGATCGAGGCATCATGGGATCTTTATCCGATTTTCTGTCTCCTCGATTCTCGCACCTGTCGCTTCAGATTTGACTCCTGGCTATAAATACTGCCACCCCCATTCATTATCTCCTTCCCACTTCATCCTCTTCCTGCGTCTTCTTCCTCCGTCGCCGTCCGAGCTCAAACCGCCGCCGACGACTGCCGGATCTCTGGTCCCCGCCTGGCCGCTGCATCAACCTGAGCTTCGACCAGATCAATCTCCGCCGCCGATTCTCGCCGTCCCAGGTATGTTCATCCTCCGTACTGTTGATCTGCATCTACCGGCGCTTCGCCTTGTTCTTCCGCCATTAGGGCTTCCAATGAAGCTTCGCCTCTTCGTAGATACGTTCCTCATAGAAGATTTGTGACCTTTAGGCCCTAGTCAGCAGATCTTCCGCTTAGTACTAGCTTAGATCTCACCGTCATAATGCTGTAGATTTATCCGTTCCGCCATTAGAACTTTCAGCAAAGCTTCGTCTTGTTCGTTCCTTGAGCCCGTGACTCGTAGTAATTTTTCTTTTCGATCTTCTCCATTTTTACCCCGCTGTAGATGCGTCGAATCTTTATTGCTCCTGTCTGACATGTAAATCCATCTTTTTAGTATAAAGTCTGTGTAGCTTTTCTTTGAGTCTCTTAGATTAGTTTCTTTTTCCTCAGCATATTCAGATCTTTCCCCCTTAGCAATCATTTGGAAACCTGTTTTTCTCCTCGGTAGATTCGCCAAGTATGTTCCGGTTTAAATTGATATGCCATAAACCGGAAATGATATAAACTGACGCAATGATTTGAACTGTTCCTCTTCAACTGCCATTTAAACCGGAAATGATATAACTTGTTTTATGATTGCCGGTTTAACCTTGCCAACTAGTTCTCAGTTTCAACCATTGTATAATTTTCATAAAAAGATCCCGGATCATTGTACGTTCATAATCCGTTTCTGTACTTTATCTTCTTCAGCACTTTGTTCAATGGCTAAGCAGTATGTTTCCTGCGATTGGGTCCGTTCCGTCGTGACTGAGGATGACTTAATCAAGCTGTCGAAAATCGGCACATTAGGTCCTCAGGCTGAGTTAAAATGGCGTGCTCCGGGTAATGAATGTCCTCCTACTCCTAGATCCGGGGAAGTCATCGTATTTCTGGACCACATCTCCAGAGGCTTCTCTCCCCCTGGTTCAAGATTTTTCCGGGATGTTCTGGCCACCTTCCAGCTGCACGCACAGGATATTGGGCCCAATTTTGTTTCCAATATTTGCGATTTCCAAGTATTTTCTAAAGTGTATCTGCAAGAGGAACCTTCAGTTGATTTATTCCGGGATTTCTTCCATGCAAACCGGCGCACTGAATTTACCAGCGGACCTCACCAAGAACTTGGTGGGATTAGTATTCAGAAAAGGAGGGACGTAGTCTTTCCTCACGCTGCTTTACACACCCATCCAAAGGATTGGAACAAATCCTGGTTTTATTGTGTAGACACTTCTCCTGAAGGTGAAAATCCTTTGCCGGGTTATCGTGAAACTCGTATTCCGGCGAATCACCCCTTGCCACAACGGCTTAGTGCTGCTGAACGGACCCGATTTTCATCACAGCTGTCTAAACTGAGGGCTTTTATGGCAAATGGTCTGAATGGTACTGATTTCCTTCGCTGCTGGCTATCTTGGAGCATCCTTCCCTTAAGCCGGCGTCCTAAGCTAATGTGCAAATACTCTGGTAAACCGGATGATCCTCAGAGGTTTACCAAGGATAAGCTTTCTGAATCGGAGGTAGTGGAGTCAGCCAAGAAGATTGTCAATCCTTCCTTAACAGACTGCTCTAAAGTTGGCTTGGCCCCGTACTTTAAGAAGAATAAGCTGCCCGAAGTAAGCTTTTCTTTACCCTGTACTTGTAAACCATCCTCTTTGAACCGTCTTTCACTTGCCTTTGCTTTTTTTTTAATTAGGCTGATGACCCCTTCTGGAGGAGAAAACCTCAGGAGAAAACCGTAAAGCAGGCTCGCCGGAAAACCCCTGCAAACAAGAAGAGGAAAGCAGCCGTCGATGTCGGTTCTCCTTCTGAGGATGATGATCCGGACTCCGAGGTATGCCTTACTCCGGTTTAAGTCTCGCTTTCATGTACTTGTAATCATATCTAATGATACCTTTTCACAGGAACCGCTTGAAGGTGCTAACCCGACTGAGATTGAGGTAACCCTTATTTCTTCTGATTCAGAACCTCTTCCTCAAAAAAGCCGTCGGACCGTCAGGAAATATCAATTTTCTCATCCTTATGCTAAGTTGGATCCTAACTTTACTTTGAAGAAGCAACAGCACGAAGCCTTTCGCCGGACCACTCGCCACAGTGGCCTGGCGATGGAGTCATCTGGAATCTCATTAACTCCGGTTCGAAAGCGCCGTGCTGAGGTGATACTCTCTCCGACTCCTCTTCATCCCAAGGCCGGACTTATCCGAAAACCCCTTAAACCGTCTGATCCTGACTATCAGGAAACTCCGCTGTCTTCTTCCGGCGAATCGACCGCTACACAGCTTCCTCCTTTGAAGACCGTTCCGGGGTAACTTTCTTCACCTCTTCCGGTTTATGACACCCCCTTTTCCTTTATAATGCTAACTTATTTTGCCTGTTTTCCAGCAAACCGAAACCCAGCAAAAAACCCAAGGTGAATAAGCCTGTTACTGATCCTTCTGCTGATGAACCGGTGATTGATCCGTCCACAGCTGTTCCTCCCGAAAGTACCCCTGCAGCTCCGGTTGAAGAACCTGCTCTTGAAGCTCCTGTTGCAGAAAATGTCCAAGATCCACCAAGTCTGGCCCGGGTTAATTCTCCTCAAGCTAACCCGGCGTCTCCTGATCCGGCTCAAGTTGAAGTTATTCCTCCCAATGAACCCACTTCTCCTGATGTCGTGGTTACTGGTGCTGCTTATGTTGCTCCAGCTGAACCCACCGTTTTAGCAAAGCATACAGCTAAAACGGAAAAAATAGCTCAAGAAAAAGGGAAATGGAGTACTGATATATCCAGTCTTTCCAGTATGAGCGCTCAAGATATTTATTCCGGATATTTGAACCGGCTCCACAGTAGTCGGGATTATGAAGCCAGCTTGGTGAACCTGATGAGAGAAAAATATGAAGTAAGTTTCTTCTTCTGACTTTGCTTTTTTGACGCATCTTTATCTCTTAGCAGCCCCCAAGTTCCGGTTTAGCTGCTTTATTGAAGGTGATCCGGAACTTTGTAGTTTGAACTGCTGTTCCATACATTAGCCCCCAAGTATCAAGTAGATAACTTGGTTATGTAGTTGATACTTGTAACTTCAAATTGCCTTTGGTGCACTGCTTCAACTGCCATTAGCCCCCAAGTGTCAAGTAGACAACTTGGTTGTGTGCTTGAGACTTGTATTTTCAAATTGTCTTTGCTGTATTACTTCAACTGCCATTAGCCCCCAAGTGTCAAGTAGACAACTTGGTTGTGTGCTTGAGACTTGTAATTTCTAATCTTGCTTTTGAACTTTGTCTGCAGGCTGAGCTGAACCGGAATGCTTTGGAGATCAATGAACTTCGAAGCCGGCTTACGGAGACTGAGTTAGCCGCTTCAAAGGCTAAGACGGAACTTCAAGTGAGTTTAAAGACTGCTGAAGACTTGAAGAGGTACTTTGACGAGGAGCGGACTACTTTTGAAGTCCAGAAAAAGATCTTGAGAAACGTGTTCAGGATGCCGAAGGAGCCCTTAATCCGGTTACCAAAGAATTGACCGGGTTAAAGCGCCAAATTGACTTGATGACCTCTGCTATTTTTGGTAAGTATAATTTGAACTCCTCTCCTTATCTTTGTAACATGTGACCTGCACCGGTTTAACTTTCATTGTTGTATGTAGGACGCCGTGTCTCCCATCTTGGGGATGACTTACGGAAGAAACTCAAGGCCTGCTACACCTTGGTCGAACAGTTGTACTCCGGAACGCAAAGGATTATCAGTGCCACTTCATTTGGTAAACCGGCTCCTTCAACTATCAAAGATACTTTGAATAGTTTGTCCATTCTACCGGCTCGTCTTGAAGAGGTTAAGAAATCGGCTGCTCGAGGAGGTGCTCTTCTGGCCCTTACGAGGGCTAAAGCTTGGGTCCCGGACATTGATCCGGAGGAGGTGTTAACCGGATTTCCTGATACCAAGGAGGACGGTTCAATGTTTAATGAAAAAGATCTTTATGCTCTGACAAAGGAGATGCGTCCCCTCGCCAGCAAGCTTGCGGTGGAGTCTGACTTGTCGCGATATCATCCATCATATAACCTGCAGAACGAGCGGGTGGAGCGACCGGTTTACGATATTGTAAACTTAATTCCGCCGGTTCGTCCTCACACCTTTGCTCCTGATATTGATCCTGTTGAGCTTATCAACGATGAAGTATATTTCCGTGCCTTGGCAAAGATTGACTGGCGTGCACCGGACTTCCAACCGCTTCACGAGGATGAAGTCACTCCGGATCAAGACGGTGGCCAGCCATCTCAGCAAGGAGATGCACAATCTTAAATGCCATTGCTGTAACCATGATTGTTATTCCGTCAAACAATGTCTCCAACTATTGGGCTTTTATGCCTTGTAATAGGTTTAGCTGAACCTTATTGTGCTATGATCCGACATTTTATCTTTATGAAGTATTCATCCGTTGATCCGTTGCCTGATGCGGCTGCTTTCTTCTGTTCATAAAAATATCGAAAAATATGTCCTAGTGGCTTACCACTGAACGGGTTAACTTGTTCTCTTGAAAACATCTAATAAGCATATCTTAAAAATAACTGTTATACCTGAGATGTATGTAACCAATGTACCTTAAACCGGTCAGGATGTTAAAGTTACCTTAAAAACTCTTGATCAATCCTAATAAACACTTGAAACTCTTCGGTCCATCTTGTTTCAGAAAGTTGTAACTTGTGCCCGATACGCCATCCGGGTTTTAATGAACACCGGGCTTGATCATAACTGGGCCGGGTTAATAAACTCCGGTCATTGTTTTGTCTCATACTCGTGACTTATAGTCAAAACCAGGCCGGTTTAAAAAACACCGGTCATTATAATTGATCATGTACTGCCAACCTGTTGGCTCATCACGAAGGTCGATCCGGGTTATGATGAACGCCGGTTTAATTCTCGCTGGTGTTCATGACCCAGACTTATAACTTCATAGATAGATGGTCAACTTCTGGAGCTGTTCCACTCGGTTTAAAAGGTTATGGAACACAAAAAACATCAAGAAACACACAATTCTTGTAAATCAGACCATGTAGTCGAGGCTTTTTCAAAGAGCTGCCAGGCTCAAAACAAGGTTCAGCCAATCAATGGGACGTGGGCAAACCTACTGTCCCAAGGAGCCTAGCCAATCACTGAACGTGAGCGTATCGACTGTTCAGAGGGCCGATAGAACCGCAAATAAAAACCGAGCCAATCATTGGGACGTGGGCAAACCTGACTGTCCCAAGGGGCCTAGCCAATCACTGAACGTGAGCGTATCAACTGTTCAG
>LR738715.1:312873817-312904047 GCA_902687465.1 Secale cereale | reverse complement strand
CTCCGGAATGGTCCGGAGACGAAGATTGATATATAGGATGAAAGGTTTCGGAGTCCGGAAGTGTTCCGGGGAGTGTCGGGAAATCGGTGGATGACCGAAAGGGGTTTCGGGGGTCCCGGAAGGGGTTTCGGGCCTAATGGGCCACAAAGGGGGACACAACAGCCCTCATAGGGCTGTGCGCCCCCCCCCCCCCTGGGCCCTCTCCTCTTGCGCAAGGGGTGGTGGCCCCCCCTAGGGCTGCCGCACCCCCCTAGGCTTGGGGGGCAAGGCACTTGGGGGGGGAACCCTAGCCCCAGGGGGCGCCGCCCCATCCCCATCTGCCGTGGCCGCCGGCCCCTAGGGGAAACCCTAGGGCGCCCCCTCCCCTCTACTCCCCCTATATAAAGAGAGGCAGAGGGAGGGCAGCCACACACGTTCGTGCCTCGGTGCTGCCCTCCCTCTCCCACTACAATCTTCGTTTTCCCGCGGTGCTTGGCGAAGCCCTGCTGGAATCCTCCTCCACCATCACCACCACGCCGTCGTGCTGCCGGTGTCTCCATCAACCTCTCCTTCCCCCTTGCTGGATCAAGAAGGAGGAGACGTCCCCGAGCTGTACGTGTGAAGAACGCGGAGGCACCGTTGCTTCGGTGCTAGGATCTTCGGCGATCTGAATCGCGACGAGTACGACTCCATCAACCGCGTTCTTTAACGCTTCCGCTTAGCGATCTACAAGGGTATGTGGATCCAACTCTCCCCTCGTAGATGCATCTCCTAGATTGATCTTGGTGAACATAGGAAAATTTTTTGTTTCCCATGCAACGTTCCCTAACAGTTAAGACAACTCCAGCCCCTGAACCCTCCAATTGCTTTGAACCGTCGAAGTGAATCGTCCAATAAGTAAGATCCGGCTTCTCCTCAGGAGTCTGCAATTCTGTCCAGTCATTGATGAAGTCGACCAATGCTTGAGATTTTATAGCAGTACGTGGTGCATACTTCAACTCATGCGGACTGAGCTCAATGGCCCACTTGGCTACCCTGCCTGTAGCTTCCCTATTCTGGATTATGTCTCCCAACGGAGCTGAACTAACCACAGTTATTGGATGCCCTTGGAAATAATGCTTCAGTTTCCGGTTTGCCATGAACACCCCATATACCAACTTCTGCCAATGAGGGTACCTTTGCTTAGACTCGATGAGTACTTCACTCACATAATAAACCGGGCGCTGAACCGGATGTTCCTTCCCTGCTTCCTTGCGCTCAACCACAATCGCAACGCTGACTGCCCGTGTATTCGCAGCAACATATAACAGCAAAGGCTCCTTATCCATGGGAGCAGCTAAAACCGGTGGTTTTGCTAGTTGCTGTTTCAGATTCTCAAACGCTGTATTTGCCTCATCACTCCAAATGAACCGGTCCGTTTTCTTCAACATTTGATAAAGCGGGATCGCTTTTTCTCCTAAGCGACTGATAAACTGGCTCAGCGCCGTGATCCGGCCAGCTATGCGCTGAACATCATTGATGCAAACCGGTTTTGTCAAAGATGTGATAGCCTTGATCTTCTCCGGGTTGGCTTCTATTCCCCTGTTTGAGACCAGGAATCCCAGAAGCTTACCAGCCGGCACACCAAAAGCACATTTCTCCGGATTAAGCATCATCATGTAAGCCCGAAGATTATCAAAGGTTTCTCTGAGGTCTTCTATCATTGTTCTTTCCTCCTTTGATTTGACCATGATGTCATCCACATAAGCATGCACGTTCCTTCCTATCTGCCCTTTCAAACAATTCTGAACGCAACGCTGATAAGTTGCCTGTGCACACTTGAGCCCAAAGGGCATAGACACATAGCAAAAAGCACCAAAAGGGGTTATGAAGGCTGTCTTCTCTTGATCCTCAACTGCCATCTTGATCTGGTGATAACCTGAATACGCATCCAGAAAACTCAGCCGCTCACACCCTGCTGTGGCATCAATAATCTGATCAATGCGAGGTAGAGCAAAAGGATCAGTCGGGCAAGCTTTATTGAGGTCTGTGTAGTCCACACACATCCTCCACTTCCCATTCTTCTTTAGAACCAGCACCGGATTAGCCAACCATTCCGGATGAAAAACTTCCACTATGAACCCTGCCGCCAAAAGTCTGGCCACTTCTTCTCCTATAGCCTTGCGCCTCTCTTCATTAAAGCGGCGCAGATACTGTTTTACCGGTTTAAACTTCGTATCAATATTCAACTTGTGCTCAGCGAGTTCCCTCGGTATACCTGGCATGTCAGAAGGTTTCCATGCAAAGATATCCCGGTTCTCACGGATGAACTCGATGAGCGCGCTTTCCTATTTAGGATCCAGGTTAGCACTGATGGTGAATTGCTTAGACGAGTCTCCAGGCACAAAATCAACCTGCTTAGTCTCTTCCGCTGACTTGAACTTCAAAGCCGGATCATGCTCGGTAGTTGGTTTCTTCAGCGGAGTCATATCTGCCGGATCAACATTATCTTTATAAAATTTTAACTCTTCCGTGGCACATACCGCTTCTGCATAAGCTGCATCACCTTCCTCGCATTCCACCGCTATCTTTCGACTGCCATGAACCGTGATCGTGCCCTTATGACCTGGCATCTTAAGCTGCAAATAAACATAACATGGTCTAGCCATAAATTTAGCATAAACCGTCCTCCCGAACAGAGCATGATACGGACTTTTAATTTTGACTACTTCAAAAGTGATCATCTCCGATCTGGAATCATGCTCATCTCCAAAGGTAACTTCTAAGTCAATCTTACCAACTGGATAAGCTGACTTACCTGGGACCACCCCGTGAAACACTGTGTTTGATGTCCTTAACTTTTTATCTGTCAGACCCATACGACGAAAGGTCTCGTAATATAATATATTGATACTGCTACCTCCGTCCATGAGGACTTTAGTAAACTTGTATCCTCCCACCTGAGGTGCTACCACCAAGGCTAAATGTCCCGGATTATCTACCCGTAACGGGTGGTCCTCTCTGCTCCATACAATGGGCTGCTCTGACCATCGGAGAAATTGCGGCGTCGCCGGTTCTACTGCATTAACAGTCCGCCTTAAAACCTTCTGGTCTCTCTTACATAAACTCGTGGTGAAAACATGATATTGACCGCTGCTCAACTCCTTCGGATTACTCTGGTATCCGGATTGCTGCTGTTGTTGCGGACGCTGTTGCTGCTGGTTTCCTTGGTTACTGTAACCTCCTTGGCCCTGCTGCTGATTATTCTGACTGTTGTAACCACCTTGATGATGCGATTGATTTCCCTGACCATGATAACCACCTTGATGATGTGATTGACTTCCCTGACCATTGTAACCACCTTGATGATGCGATTGATTTCCCTGACCATTGTAGTTCCCTTGACTATTTTGGCCGCCTGGCCGGGATTGATAACCGCCGTTATTGCCCCTATATCCTGATCCGGAGTTGTTCCCTTGATAACCCGGACCATAAAACCCGGGCCCTGAACCGCCGTTCGGGGGCCGGCTAGGAGGATTAAAACGGCCATTCCCTGCTTTCATAAAGGGTATGCATTCTCTTATAGTATGCCTTGCAATCCTCCCTCTTCCGCTATGCTTTAGACAGGGTTGATCCAAATCCTGCTCCCAACCCGGGTTTCCTCCGCTGGTTTGGAGAGTGGAATCCTGCGGATTAACCTGAATACCGCCTTGAGCCTGTGTATTAGCAACAAAATCGGAACTATTTTCTGCCTTCCGTTTGCCCAAAAAGCTTGAAGTAACCGGATTAACCGGCGCCGGTTTACCAGACTTGCTGGCCTTCCCCGTTTTATCTCCTTCTGACTCCGGATACTTGGTATTATCTGAGTCTCCGTACTTCACTAGGGCACTCATTAACGTCCCCATGTCATTGCAGTCCCGTTTAAGCCGTCCGAGTTTTAATTTTAAAGACTCAAACCGGCAATTGTTTTCCAACGTCACTATTGCCGTACTAGGATTAATACCATTCGAAGAGTGTAGGATCTCTGCCACTCTGCGTACCCAAGCTGCTGTAGACTCCTGCTCGCCTTGCACACAGGCTGCTAAATCTATCACCGACATCGGTTGCTTGCATGTATCCTTGAAGTTTTTGATGAACTGACTGCGCAGCTCCCCCCATGACCCGATAGAATTCGGGGGTAGCGCCTTTAGCCAGGTTCGGGCCGTGCCCTCAAGCATCATAGTGAAATATTTGGCACAAGCCGATTCATCCACATCCAGCATCTCCATGGCCATCTCATAACTCTCCACCCAAGCTTCGGGTGGTAAATCGGCTGTGTAGTAAGGTACCTTGCGAGGCCCTTTGAAATCCTTGGGCAACTTAACACTCCGTAGGGCGGGGACAAGACATTGTATCCCAAAACCGCTCGCGGTAGCTCCTGTCCCTGTAGGGGCTGTGTGAACCGGCGTCGACTGACGAATTTCCTCTCTGGCTTCCGATCTAGGCCGGTTTAGGTCCGGGGCTGGCATCTCCGCCCTTGCCGGATTATCCTGCCTGTGCTGATGTCTCCTGCGCTCACTGCTAGACACTTCTGGCTCCTCCCAATGTCTAGAATAACTTCGGTTGGGGCGTGGTGTCGAATGTAACTTTTCCCTGCTATGAGAGTACGCTTGCTGCTGTATTAACGTAGTATTAAGTAGCTTCTGGGCCATGCGCGCCTCTATCGCCACCGGGGACGTTTCTTCCACGGGTAAAGCGGCCAACCGCGCTGCCGCTGCAGCAATATTATCCAAAGGGTTTGAATAGTGTCCTGGAGGGACAGGAACATAAGGCGCCGATGTAATCCGACGCTCCCGTTCTGTGGCGGGCTGCTGAACCGGCTCATCCCGAGCCGGTGGGCTTCTCCGGTTTAAGGCCGGATTATTACTGGCCCCAGCCCTAGGTGTTCTGAACAAATTCGCAGATTCGTAACCCGGCGGCAGGCGGGACCGATATTTTTGCCCCCTTACTCCTTCCACAGAAGCCTGCTCCATCCTCAAATGAAAGGCTTGATCATCCAACTCTGCTTGTCTTATGGCTAACATCTCTCCTTCCGCCTTTAAATCCTCCTTTAACTGATCGATCCGGGCTTTCAACTGAAGAAGCGCTGCATCATGTTGCGCCTTGTTTGCTGGAGCTACGACCTCCACTGCCTTAGCTGTGAACTCCTCGATCAAGGTGGATAGAACTTCAGTAAGGGAGGGATTTGAACCGCTTCCCCCTGCACCAGCCTCTGCTGTCGTTCCGTTCATCGGGGGTTGTGAACCGGCCATGAAGACCGCCACCCGGTTTGGCGGGCCAAAGGGGTCTGGAATACTGTTTCCATCGGACTCGCCCTCAGACCGGCCGTCCCGCAACTGATACAGAGATTCAGTTTCCCCGGATGAAGATTCGTCATCTGAGTAGACGACGGTTGCACCATCAGATTCCGATCCGTCCTCGGCTTGGCCTCCGTGAATTGCTCCAACGAACACATGCTTCATGGCAGGCTGAATCCGGGTCGATCTCGCACGCTGAGCCGGCTCGACGATGTTGGGGAGGGTGTCCAACTCAGGTCCCGGTTCACCAATTTTGCCGATGAAGACTTGGATGCTGCCGAAGGGGACCCGGTACCCGTATTCGATCGAATCGGCCTCCGGTCCCCAGCCCGCGTCGTCGATGTAGATCCGGCCACGACGACTCTTGGTCATCTGGCCGACTGTGTACCCCTTTAACCCTTCGAAGCCGCCTTTCAAGAACTCGAAACCATCGTGCGCAGGCCCCACGGTGGGCGCCAACTGTCGTGGAAATAACACGGCAGATGTCCGGTTTAGCGGACTTGATGATGGAACCATCGCACGGGTTAGCTTGAAAGGATTCATGGCACACAAAGGACACAAAGGATTTATACTAGTTCGGCCCCTTCGGAGAAGGTAAAAGCCTATGTCTAGTTGGTTTGGTATTGCTTGGGCGTCGGTTTACAGGGAGCGGATTCGCTTTGCCTGTGTCTCGACGGATTGTTTGTTGCTTGTCCTTGAACCGTCGCCGGGTCGTCCCTTTATATAGAGGTGACGCCTGGTCCGGTTTACAGAGTCCCGAGGCCGGCTCATAATCGTGTCCGCCCCGGTCTCTGTCTTTCTTTCTTATCTCTCAAGTTACATCTCTTGGCGGTTTACAAACCATACTTCTATACATGGGCCTTAAAATCTCACGGGTCGTAGTCCCTACTAAAATATTACACCAAGTATAATATAACCAAGCCGGTTTACAATAGCCGGTTTATACCTGCTAACCATATCCCTGACAACCACCGTGCTCTAAAAAGATATAAGTGAAGCACTAGAGCAAAACTATCTAGCTCAAAAGATATAAGTGAAACACATAGAGTATTCTAATAAATTCCGATTCATGTGTATCTCTCTCAAAAGGTGTGTCCATCAAGGATGATTGTGTTAAACTAGAAAGCAAAGACTCAAATCAAACATGACACTCCAAGAAAAACACATATCATGTGGTGAATAAAAATATAGTCTCAAGTAAAGTTACCGATAGACAAAGACGAAAGAGGGGATGCCTTCCCGGGGCATCCCCAAGCTTAGGATTTTGATTGTCCTTGAATTTTACCTTGGGGTGCCTTGGGCATCCCCAATCATAGGCTCTTGCCACTCTTTGTTCCATTGTCCATCAAATCCTTACCCAAAAACTTGAAAACTTCACAACACAAAACTTAGCAAAAATCTCGTGAGCTCCGTTAGTATAAGAAAACAAACCACCACCCAAAGGTACTGTAATGAAATCATTATTTGTTTATATTTGTGTTAAACCTACTGTGTTCCAACTTCTCTATGATTCATATCCCCCGATACTACTCATAGGTTCATCAAAATAAGCAATCAACACACGAAAAACAGAATCTGTCAAAAACATAACCGTCTGTAGCAATCTATAACTTTCGAATACTTCTGTCACTCTAAAAAACTTGAAATAAATTGGTGGATGTGAGGAATTTGTCTATGAATCATCTGAAAAAAGAATCAACTTAAAAGCACTCTCCAGTAAAAGATGGCAGCAATTCTCGTGAACGCAAAAGTTTCTGTTTTTTACAGCATGATCGCATAAACTTCACCCCAAGTCTTCCCAAAGGTTCTACTTGGCACAAACACTAATTAAAACACAAAACCACATCTAACCAGAAGCTAGATGAATTATTTATTACTGAACAGAAGCAAAAGCAAATAAAATAAAATTGGGTTGCCTCCCAACAAGCGCTATCGTTATAGCCATTAAGATAGGCTTGAGAATTCAATGATGCTCACATGAAAGACAAGACTTGAAGCACAAAAAGAGCATCATGTAGCATGTGAAAATCACATCTAAGTCTAACATACTTTCTATGCATATTAATTTTATAGTATAACAAATTAGCAAGAAAAGCAAGATCTAACATATGCAAGGAAGAAGAAAGAAACAAGATCAATCTCAACATGAAGAGAGGTAATTTAGTAACATGAAGATTTCTACAACCATATTTTCTCTCTCATAATAATTGCATGTAGGATCATAAGAAAATTCAACAATATAGCTATCACAAAACATATTCTCAACACGATCCACATGCATACGAAGTTGACACTCTTCCAAAATAGTGGGATCTACATTAACTACAGTCGTGACCTCTCCAAACCCACCTTTATCAAAAATTTCATAAGATTGAACATTCTCCAAATATGTGGGATCTAAAGTTGACACTCTTCCAAACCCCCTTTCAATACTATTGCAAACACTATTATCAATCTTATATTCATCATGGGGATTAAATAAATTTTCAAGATCATAAGAAGAATCACCCCAATCATGATCATTGCAACAAGTAGTGGACATAGAAATACTAGCATCCCCAAGCTTAGGGTTTTGCATATCATTAACACAATTGACATCAATAGAATTTATAATAACATCATTGCAATCATGTTTTTCATTCAAAGAGCTATCGTGAATCACTTCATAAATTTCTTCTTTCAACACTTCATCACAAATTTTAGATTCACGAATTTCAAGCAAAACCTCATAAAGATAATCTAGTGCACTAAACTCACTAGCAATTGGTTCATCATAGTTGGATCTCTTAAAAAGATTAGCAAGTGGATGAGGATCCATAATTTAGCAAGCGAAGATGCAAGCTTATAGAGGGCACATGGCAACACAAGCAAACAAAATGGCGAATGGAAAAAGGGCGAATAAAACGGCAAAGGTGAAGTAGGGGGAGGAAAACGAGAGGCAAATGGCAAATAATGTAATGCGAGGGATAAGAGTTTGTGATGGGTACTTGGTATATGACTTTTGCGTAGATCTCCCCGGCAACAACGCCAGAAATTCTTCTTGCTACTTCTTGACCTTGCGTTGTTTTCCCTCGAAGAGGAAAGGGTGATGCAGCACAGTAGCGTAAGTATTTCCCTCAACTTTTGAGAACCAAGGTATCAATCTATTAGAAGACCACGCGCGAGTCCCTCGTAACTACACAAACAAATAAGGAGCTTGCAACCAACACGATAAAGTGGTCGTTAATCCCTTCACGGCCACTTGCAAAAGTGAGATCTAATAGAGATGATAAGATAATATTTTTGGTATTTTTGATATATCGATTGAAAGTAAAGATTGCAAAACAAAAGTAAAGTAAAGATAAATAGTTGATGGAAGATCAATATGATGAAGATAGACCCGGGGCCATAGGTTTCATTAGTGGCTTCTCATGATAGCAGATTTCTACGGTGGGTGAACAAATTACTGTCGAGCAATTGATAGAAAAGCGCATAGTTATGAGAATATCTAGGCATGATCATTGTATATAGGCATCACGTCCGTGACAAGTAGACCGAAACGATTTTGCATCTACTACTATTACTTCACACATCGACCGCTATGCAGCATGCATCTAGAGTATTAAGTTCACAAGAACAGAGTAACGCCTTAAGCAAGATGACATGATGTAAAGGGATAAACTCATGCAACATGATGTAAACCCCATCTTTTTATCCTCGATGGCAACAATACAATACGTGCCTAGTTGCCCCTGCTGTCACTGGGAAAGGACACCGCAAGATTGAACCCAAAGCTAAGCACTTCTCCCATTGCAAGAACTACCAATCTAGTAGGCCAAACCAAACTGATAATTCGGAGAGACTTGCAAAGATATTGAAATCATGCATAAAAGATTTCAGAGAAGAATCAAATATTGTTCATAGATAATCTTGATCATAAACCCACAATTCATCTGACCTCGACAAACACACCGCAAAAAGAATTACATCGAATAGATCTCCAAGAAGATCGAGGAGAACTTTGTATTGAGATCCAAAGAGAGAGAAGAAGCCATCTAGCTAATAACTATGGACCCGAAGGTCTGTGGTAAACTACTCACAACTCATCGGAGAGGCTATGGTGTTGATGTATAAGCCCTCCATGATCGATTCCCCCTCTGTGGAGCTCCGGAACATGCCCCAAGATGGGATCTCACAGGTACATAAGGTTGCGGCATTGGAATTAGGGTTTCGTGGTGCTCATGGATGTTTTCAGGGTACGTAGGTATATATCGGAGGAAGAGGCATGTCAGGGGAGCCACGAGGGTGGGGGCGCGCCCCCTACCCTCGTGGCTGCCTCGTTTGCTTCCTGGTGTGTACTCCAAGTCTTCGGTGTTGCAATTGTTCCAAAAATGACTCCCCCGAAGGTTTCATTCCGTTTGGACTCCGTTTGATATTCCTTTTCTGCGAAACACTAAAATAGGCAAAAAAAACAATTTGCACTGGGCCTTGGGTTAGTAGGTTAGTCCCAAAAATAATATAAAAGTGCATAATAAAGTCCATTAAACATCCAAAACAGATAATATAATAGCATGGAACAATCAAATATTATAGATACATTGGAGACGTATCACTCTGTTATAAATCCTCGAAGTACTGTGTGTGTCAGCATACCGATCCAAGGATGACACTGAGCACAGAGACTTGAGTCCATTCGGATCGAGGTCGCTATGGAGATGGTATCAGAGCACACGTTGATTGTAGGACATGACCACTAGGATAAGCCACATGATGTTCTTCTCTACACATTCTACTTCTTCTCCACTCATTCTAATTCTTCTCTATTTCTATCCTATAGATGTCAGACCCAGGGAGCAAGTTCACTCATCCAGACGATGACACCCCTTTTGAAGGACACTTGGAGGAAGTCACGAGGTACCTACGCATTGGAATACCATGTATCACTGGAGATCTCTATGCAACATTACCAGAAGAGGGGTGCTGGAAAATCAAAGTTAGTGTTCCTGGGAGGACTATTGCACCATTCATGGAACCACTTGGGCTTGCCTTTGACGCACCGACTTGGAGCTTGGGAAAGAGTATGGAAGCTCACATCACATTTGGACGCATGATACGTCCAATACGTATCTATAATTTCTGCTTGCTCCATGCCTCTTTTGTGTGATATTGCTATGATATTTATACACTTCAATACACTTTTGATCATATTTGGACTAACCTATTAACTCAGTGCACCCCAGTGCCAGTTCCTGTTTTCTGCTGTTTTTGTATTTCAGGTTTTCCCATTACGTAAACTGCCAGAAAAATTCCGGGAAAAATATATAAAAAATCAGCGTTCTGGAAGCTTCCATGCGGCCAAAGTAGGGCCGGAGGGGGGCCACCAGGGCTCCAGGCGGCCTGCCCACGCGGCCCCCCTTCTGGCCGCGCCGGGGGGGCGCCTGGGCCCCCCAGGCCTCCGCTGATGCCCCCCTTTGGCATATATTTAATACCCGTCGCAGAAACCCTGATTCCAGACCCCTTTTCTCTAGACGCAATTCCGATCTCCACCGCCATCGCCATCAAGCTTCGGGGGACCAGAATTCCTGTGCCGGCACCCTGCCGGGGCGGGGAAGTGCCCCCGGATTCATCTCCATCGACGTTGCTTCCTCCCTCCATGATGCGGGAGTAGTTCCTCCTCGAGGCTGAGGTTTCTACCAGTAGCTATGTGGTCAATTCTCTCTCCCATGATGTGATCTTCGTTGTGATCATAGGCTATGTTAATCTAGGGTGATCCCATGATATTTCCCCTTCCTCTATGTATTGGATTGATGTACTCACTTGTCTTTATCTAGTATAATTCCCGAGACCAAGGTGACAGCGGTCTATTGGACATGGATTAGAAAAATATTTTCATGAGTGATTTCCTCTCTTGTGTGTTGATTGAAGATTGAGAGTCTCTTGGTGCTTGTCTTCGACTATCCTTTAGATATGTTGTGGTGATTGTGGGACTCTCTTTGGATGGCCGCGGTGACATTGGGAAATCCTTAGATTGAGAAC
The DNA here is from genome assembly GCA_902687465.1 of Secale cereale. Classification (NCBI taxonomy): domain Eukaryota; kingdom Viridiplantae; phylum Streptophyta; class Magnoliopsida; order Poales; family Poaceae; genus Secale; species Secale cereale. Next base: position 312,892,738 of record LR738715.1, on the reverse strand, counting down.
TACAAACTTTGAGGTGTGCTTTTGTAGCCCTACATAATTCTCGTCCTCTCTTGACCACGAAGGAATGACCTCCGAGTGTGTCCCCTTTGCATGTTTTATGGGAAATATCATGTGATTCGATTATGTTAATGTTGTTGGGAGTTGCCACTAGTGAAAGTATGATCCTTAGGCCTTGTTTCCACCATTGCAATACCATTTGTGCTCACGTTTACCACTTGTTTGCTTGCTGCATTTTTTATTACAGATTTATATTACTTTGTTTTGTCATCCATATCACTTGCCATTTAACATCTCTTCGCCAAACTAGTGCACCTATACATCTAACAAGTGTATTAGGTGTGTTGGGGACACAAGAGACTTCTTGTATCTTAGTTGCAGGGTTTCTTGAGAGAGACCATCTTCAAACTCTACTTCCCTGAGTTCGATAAATCTTAGGTCATCCACTTGAGGGAAATTGTTGCTGTCCTACAAACCTCTGCACCTGGAGGCCCAACATAGTCTACAAGAGTAGAAGCGTGTGTAGACATCAAGCTATTTCTGGCGGCGTTGCCGGGGAGGTGAGTGCTTGAAGGTATATCTTTAGATCTTGCAATTAAATCTTTTTGTTTCTTGTTTTTATTTCACTAGTTATGCTTATGGACAACCTTGCTATTGGATCGTTGCTTGCGGGAAGACGCCCCACACCTGTGGTGGTTGCTCCTCCCCCTACTGAAATTGTGCCCTATAAAATACCAGCTGGTATTATCGATTATGTTTTGGCTAATCGTTATGCAGGAGACAGACATCCCGGTGAACACTTGCTATATCTGTCACAACTATATTCATTATTTAAGCTTGCAGGTGTATCAAGGGAGTTTGTCATGAGGAAATTATTTGCCTTGTCACTGAAAGGAAAAGCATTGGAATGGTATAGGCTACTAGATGACTCTCACCTGCTGGATTGGGAAGAGATCCAATCTCTCTTTTACTCCAAGTTTTATCCTCTTCATGAAGTCCATGAGAATAGGAATTATGTTTATAATTTCTATCCTCATGACGGAGAGAGAATAGCTCAAGCTTGGGGGAGACTGAAAACGTTAATGCTAAAATGTCCTAACCATGGGCTCCCCAAAGATATGATTATTACTAATTTCTATGCGAGGCTTTCTCGACAGTATAAAGATTTGCTCGACGCTTCCTCTATGGGTTCTTTCACAAACGAAAAGATTGATGCTAAATGGGAGCTCCTTGAAAGAATTCAACGCAACACTGAAAATTGGGAGATCGACAAAGGTAAAGAGTCAGGTATAATTTATGAGTATGATTGCATTAAGTCCTTTGTTGAAACTACAAGTTTTAATAAGTTTAGTGCTAAGTTTGGGCTTGATTCTCAACTCCTTGTTGATTTCCTCAAATCTTTTGCTTCACATCTTAATATGCCTAAGGAGGATTGGATCAAGTATCATAAACCTTTTAAAGAAACTTGCAAAGAAAATGAGATTGTTCATGATGATTGCAACATGCATGATCCAATTCCTAAAAATGAAGTTTTATATAGCATGTTAATTTTTGTGGTGTGGATAGACCTTGTGAAAGGCCTATGATTGAAGAAGAGAAGTATTGTAAGCAACATAAGCATGAAAGAACAATCACTTGGGTCAGAGATTTAAATGAAATTGCTAGAGAATTGTGTGACCTTTATCCTTTTACTTGTGAACTTTGCTGTATAGAGGATCACTTTAATTTTCAATGCATGAACTTTCAAAACATAACTGTTAACCAGTTGTGTGATAACATGATCACCTCTGATCTTTATGATGAGCTTATGTTATTTTTGATGTGTGAGGAGTTATCAGAAAAGACTTCTTGGCTAGATGTTAATGCCATAGGAATAAAAAACACTTTGCAAAATTGTCATCTCTATTGTGTTGTTAATTGCCATGAAAATGATTACATAAGTAAGATTTGAAAGGAGGGGACTTTACCAAAGTATAAAAATGTCTCTTATATTTCTGCTAATAAAAAGGAGAGTTTCTCCCAAGTTTCCCCTATTGTTTCTAATGATAAACCAGGATATGTGGAGAAGCTTCATCTCCAACCACTCCGTCCTAAGATGAAGAAGAAGAAAAAGAAGAGGAGGAGGAAGAGGAGCAAGAAGGAAGATGAATGGGTATCAACCTGGCCTGAGCATATTCCTCCCATCAACTTTTATCCTAACGGTTGTAAGTCTAAAGAAGAAGGTGAAGTTTATTGCCTTAATTATCATCTTGATGATACGTCCGTAGGTACTATTGAAAATGATTTTGATTATGATATGCATGTTACTTATTGTGATTGGGAAAATGATGATAATGCTACTTATGATCTTGAAAATCTTTTTGGTACCAACTCTGAAAGTGATGATATGGAAAGCTCTAAGCTTGGGGATGATAGGATTGCAAATTCTTTACCCACTAGTAATGTGACAATTGATAATTCTTTTGCTAGTAAGAATAAAGACAACATGTTTACAAATATAGTTGCTAGCAATGATAATGCTCTTCTCTACTATGATGATGTTATAACTCCAATCTATAGTGATTATAAAGGTACCTATGACATAAGGAGAAATTATCCTTATGAAACTTGTCATAATCATGAAGGGAATTACTCCCTTGTTGAACACCATCTTCCTAATACACAATTAATCTACAGTGTTCAAGTTGTTTATGATAGTCCTACTCCCACTATTACCAATGAGAAAGATTATGCTTATGTGGAGAGTAAGAGTACCTTTTTGCATGTAGATCATGGTAACAATGCTTTATGTGATGCTTATATTGTTGAGTTTATTCGTGATCCCACTGAAAATTATTATGAGAAGGGAACATATGCTTATAGATATTTCAATAATATTAAGTTCCCTCTCTTTATGTTGAAGGTTTTGAAGTTATGCTTGTTTTGTCTTCCTATGCTTATTGCTTTGTGCTTCAATGAATTATTCTATTGCAATATTCCTATGCATAGGAAGCATGTTAGGCTTAAATGTATTTGGTATTTGCTTCTTGATGCTCTCTTTTGTTCTTCAACTCTTATTCCTACGAGAGCATCATTAAAGTCTTAAGCCTATCTTTATGGCTATAAAGAAAGAGCTCTAGGGAGAAAACCCTTGTTATCTTTGCTTTCAGTTTGTTCTTTCAGTTTTTAGTGGTCTTGATGTTTGTTACTACTGTAGCAACATCATTGTATCTTTACTTTTCAGCTTTGTGCCAAGTGTAGCCTCTGATTGCAAGAAAGTTCAAAAGTTGTGACATGCTGTCCAGGAAACAGATTCTGTCCTTGGACAGAAAAATTCGTATAAAATCACCAGATCATCTTTTTGGTCTGAATTTTTTCGACAGCGTGCCCTATACAATTGTCTTTCGGGCGTCTGTTCTGAGTGTTTTGATTAGAGTTGCAGAAGTGCCACGAAAAAATCATTTACTACCTGCTGGTCTGTTTTTCACGGATTCTGTCCTGTTTTGCCTTTCCTTCATTTTGCAAACCTTGAGCTTGCTTTTTCTTTGCAAAAACCTTTTGGCAATCTTGAGAAACAGTAGAACTTCAAGAATATCCTTATTTCCAGCAAGGAACAATTATTTTATTATGGGTACTAACCTCGCTAATCAGATTATGATGAGTTATGTATGAAGGTAGTTTTCAAGTGTGCGAGGGAAGATGATAAAAAGATTCAGGAGTGTCAAACGCTCAAGCTTGGGGATGCCCCCATGCACCCCCAAGAAATATTCAAGGAGACTCAAGCGTCTAAGCTTGGGGATGCCCCCGTGCATCCCCTTCTCCATCAACATTATCAGTTCGTCTTTCGTTCCACTATATTTTTATCACTTCATGTGTTATGTGTTATGCTTGGAGCGTCTTGCTTTCAGTTTTCCTTTTTAGTTTTCTTTAGCTTTGCTTTCTGTTCATAACGAGTTGGAACTCAGCTTTCTTTGTGTGGGAGAGAAACACGCTCCACTTCAACCTAGAACATAACATAGAATTTTCATGTCTATCTTTGTTGTGTGTGTTCTTGGTCTTTCAATAGCTACTATCATGCTTAGCTCTTAGTTTCCATGCTTATCTTTTTAAAGAGCTTTTGTTTAGTTGGCCGCTGGAACTCTCTTTATTTATCATGCTTATCTTGTTAAGAGAGTTGGCTTCTGTTGCACTGGTCGATATGTCTATGATAAAATGCTACGAGCATAATGGAGCGTAGTAGTTCATGTTTTCTTATGGTTAGTCTCAAATAGCTGGGGGGTTCCCAATGTGTTATTGGAGTACCAACATGATTTGTTTGCCTATGATGTGGTATGGTTTAGTGATATCTCCCTTCAAGAATTTATTTTGATTGACTTGGCGTATGCTCACGCATATTTAAGACTGTAAAGAAAGTCTGTCAAGCCTTGATGATCTTTTATTTCTGAGTAGCGATATAACTTCCATGCCTGATTCAATGTTGCTTTGTCGCTCTGCATGATTATGACCGTCATTGCTCTTTTAGTTGGTCGCTCCCAGTATATTGCTAACCTTTGCCTGTACTAAGCGGACTGACTGCTTGTGCATCCAAATCCTTTAAACCAGTTATGCCATATGAGTCCACCATACCTTCCTATACATGGTATTTACCTGCCATTCCTAACGAAGACTTTCATGTACCATCTCGAAATTATTCAAAAAAAAGCATTTCTCTTTTGTGCCTCTGTTTTAGTTCATGAGGAAGTAGTAGTTAATTCATGATCTTTTTAAGTTGGACAAGCTTCACCCCGGGATTGCATGTCTAATGTGCAAACCCATAATACGAGAAGGAACTGGCATAGAGTGCGCCCGGCTCATTAAAAAAATACAACAAACAAACCCTCCTTCATGCTTTGTTCATGAGAAATCAGAAAACTTTGGCAGTGATAAACAAAGGAGATTAAGAGGATGTGATCGTCCTCATTCGGGAGCCGTTCCTCGAAACTTGTCCAGCTCAAGAAGTGATTGAGTTATCTGCTAGCATTCGTTGACGGAAAATGCATATCAAAAAAATAATTATTACCTCTGTTTTTAAAACCAAGAGCTCTGGTACATGTTTAGTTTTTGTTTCCGACCACGGGTTTTCAACCTTGCCATCAAAAGCCACGGTTCGAGAGTCTCCACCTTCTTTAAAGCACCAACTATTGAGAGCATGATTGCCATTCTGAGTGTAATGTGCATTGTCCCAAAGTACCATTGTCTTTTGCATCATTATGATATCGTTTATTCTGAAATCATTGTATCTAGTCGTCACTTAAACCTTGGAGGTGCCCCTGCATTTATGTTTTGCTTCACTAATGGGGGCAAGCGAGATATCACTTTGTCATATTTGCACACCATGCTCACTACGAATCTATTGAGTGTTTCAGTATCATATTGTAAAACTTTCAGTTCTTTGTGATTTTCTCATGAGGCAACTTAACTACTACAGATTCATTGTCTCAGTAAGCACTTGTCATGTGACTATAAAAAGTCCTTATATGGTTAATAGCATGTCACCACAGAAATTATGCTTGTTATCATTTACCTACTCGAGGACGAGCAGGAATTAAGCTTGGGGATGTTGATACATCCAAAACGTATCTATAATATCTGCTTGCTCCATGCCTCTTTTGTGTGATATTGCTATGATATTTATACACTTCCATACACTTTTGATCATATTTGGACTAACCTATTAACTCAGTGCACCCCAGTGCCAGTTTCTGTTTTCTGCTGTTTTTTTATTTCAGGTTTTCCCATTACGTAAACTGCCAGAAAAATTCTGGGAAAAATATATAAAAAATCAGCGTTCCGGAAGCTTCCATGCGGCCAAAGTAGGGCCAGAGGGGGGCCACCAGGGCTCCAGGCGGCCTGCCCACGCGGCCCCCCTCCTGGCCGCGCCGGGGGGGCGCCTGGGCCCCCCAGGCCTCCGCTGATGCCCCCCTTTGGCATATATTTAACACCCGTCGCAGAAACCCTGATTCCAAACCCCTTTTCTCCAGACGAAATTCCGATCTCCGCCGCCATCGCCATCAAGCTTTGGGGGACCAGAATTCCTGTGCCGGCACCCTGCCGGGACGGGGAAGTGCCCCTGGATTCATCTCCATCGACATTGCTTCCTCCCTCCATGATGCGGGAGTAGTTCCTCCTCGGGGCTGAGGTTTCTACCAGTAGCTATGTGGTCAATTCTCTCTCCCATGATGTGATCTTCGTTGTGATCATAGGCTATGTTAATCTAGGGTGATCCCATGATATTTCCCCTTCCTCTATGTATTGGATTGATGTACTCACTTGTCTTTATCTAGTATAATTCCCGAGACCAAGGTGACAGCGGTCTATTGGACATGGATTAGAAATATATTTTCATGAGTGATTTCCTCTCTTGTGTGTTGATTGAAGATTGAGAGTCTCTTAGTGCTTGTCTTTGACTATCCTTTAGATATGTTGTGGTGATTGTGGGACTCTCTTTCATGGCCGCGGTGACATTGGGAAATCCTTAGATTGAGAACTACGAACTTTGAGGTGTGCTTTTGTAGCCCTACATAATTCTCGTCCTCTCTTGACCACGAAGGAATGACCTCCGAGTGTGTCCCCTTTGCATATTTTATGGGAAATATCATGTGATTCGATTATGTTAATGTTGTTGGGAGTTGCCACTAGTGAAAGTATGATCCCTAGGCCTTGTTTCCACCATTGCAATACCATTTGTGCTCACGTTTACCACTTGTTTGCTTGCTGCATTTTTTATTACAGATTTATATTACTTTGTTTTTCCATCCATATCACTTGCCATTTAACATCTCTTCGCCGAACTAGTGCACCTATACATCTAACAAGTGTATTAGGTGTGTTGGGGACACAAGAGACTTCTTGTATCTTAGTTGCAGGCTTGCTTGAGAGAGACCATCTTCAACCTCTACTTCCCTGAGTTCGATAAACCTTAGGTCATCCACTTGAGGGAAATTGTTGCTGTCCTACAAACCTGTGCGCTTGGAGGCCCAACATAGTCTACAAGAGTAGAAGCGTGTGTATACATCAACGCATATGTGAAGTCTACAACAAGGATCTTGAAGACACCATCTACCAGATTTGTGGACGCCGAGACAAGCAATGGGAGATGATTCGTACCAGGAAGGATGGATCCATTGCAGCATTCATCCAAGAGATGGACCAACACATTCGACGCTACGAGAACAAGTTGTGCATGCTCATGCAGAAGACCAACATGGTGATAACTCGGAACGTGGAGCTAGAAGAAGAACTCAAGATAGTACGTGATGCATATGAAGAGGAAATCGCCGTACTATTGGAGCAGAATGAAGCACTAAAGAAGAAGGTTGGAACGAACACGGTGAAGCCGGAACTAGAGATGGGTATTAATATGGAGAACTACATTCTGATAGACGACACCGACAGTGATGAAAGTGATTATGAAGACGAAGCTAGAGCAGATATCATGGAGTCTTCAGATGATAGTGATTAGATGACCACCTTGTAATCATTAGTATTATTCCGAGTAGATAGAAATCGTTCGCTAGCTATGTACTAGGATCTTTTATGTGACCTTGATTGAATTGAGTGATATGAATTGAAAAATTGTTTGTCTCATGTGCATATGGGTAGTGATTCCCCTAGACCTCATTCCATTCTAATCTCTCCCCTCTAAACCCCTCAGATGCCTCTGATACGTGAGCCCGGATTTGAGTTTCCCCCTGAGCTCACTAAGTTGATCTAGCAGCAGAACACTTTGATGCAACTACTTGTTCAGAACCAAGGCAACAAAAACAACAACCCACCTCCACCTCCCCATGACAACCTGACCCGATTCTTAAGGTTGAAACCGCCAGTGTTCTCTAGTAGCACCGAGCCGATTGTTGCAGATGACTGGCTCTGCAAGATGGGAAGAGAGCTAGCAACTACAGGATGCACAGATGCAGAGAAAGTGCGCTTTGCTACACATCATCTTGAGGGACCAGCAGCCGCTTGGTGGGAGAACTACACCGCTACCTATCTACTAGCTACAGTTACATGGGATCAGTTTCAGCAAGCCTTTCGCACTGCACATGTCTTAGCTGGAGCCATGAACCTGAAGAAGCGTGAGTTTCACAACTTGCACCAAGGAAACCGTACTGTGGGGCAGTACGTGGATGACTTCAGGCAGTTAGCTCGCTACACGCCAGATGATATAGCCACTGACGCCAGGAAGCAGGAGAAGTTTCTGGAGGGACTCAACGATGAGTTGAGCATGCAGTTGATGGTAGCCACCTACAACAACAACCAGGAGTTGGTAGCCAAGGCTACCATGATTGAAGGAAAGCAGCAGCAGCAGATTGACACCCGCAAGAGGAAGTATGGATCGGGGAAGTTTAACTCTGGAGCCCAGCAGAAGCCTCGTTATTCCGCATACTCAGGAGGACATAACCATCCCACCACTAGAGGTCATTCTCACAATGAAGTTCACACAACCATAGTGGCCCCAAGAATGGAAATGGGAATGGAGGAAACAACAACCAGAACCGTTCCACTCCATCCATGCCCGCAAAGAGAGATTTGAGTCACATTACTTGTTTCAAGTGCGGGAAGACTGGACATTATGCCACAGAGTGTCCTAAAGGAAAGAATGGAAATGGCAACGGAAGTTCAGGGAAGAAACCCAACCCTTTCACCAGAGGACAGGTGAACCACGTCAATGTGGAGGAGATTGACGAGCAGCCCGACGTACTGGTTGGTAAGTTTTTGGTTAATGCATTTACCGCCCTAGTTCTTTTTGACACTGGTGCATCTCATTCATACATATCAAGGGGTTTTGTGGAATAGTATCATTTGCCCATCGTAGCCCTTAGGACGCCGATGTTAGTAAGTTCCCTTGGTGCAGAGTACATGGCTAGCCGAGGATGTTGTCAAGTGCCATTGACCATTGGAAGACATGTATTTCCCACAGATCTCATCCTTTTGGAATCCCAGGGTTTGGATGTAATCATAGGTATGGATTGGCTATCCAAATTTGGAGGAAACATCGACTGCGCCAGTAGATCAATTCTTCTCACCACCCCGGAAGGAAAGAGGATCAAGTATGTGTCCAGGCACACGCCCCAGAAGACACACGTGAATGCACTCTCGGGAGTTGTTCAAGAAGAAGTACTGGTTGTGCAGGATTACCCCGATGTGTTTCCGGAGGAGTTACCAGGCATGCCACCAGATAGAGACATTAAGTTCTTAATTGAGTTGCTACCAGGCACCAGACTAATATCCAAGAGACCGTACCGGATGTCCGCGAATGATCTACAAGAGATCAAGAAGCAGATCAAGGAGTTAATGGAAAAAGGTTATATCCGACCAAGTTCGTCACCTTGGGGAGCCCCAGTACCTTTAGTTTAGAAGAGGAATGGTTCCCTAAGAATGGTTTTGGATTATCGTGCACTGAATGAGGTGACGATCAAGAACAAGTACCCTCTGCCCATGTTAAATGACATGTTTGATCAGTTGCAAGGAGCCAAGGTATTCTCTAAGATCGATCTACGATCTGGATATCACCAGTTGAAGATCTGAGAGCAGGATATACCTAAGACAGCTTTTACTACAAGGTACGGGCTTTACGAGTACACATTTATGTCATTTGGTTTGACTAACGCCCCTGCCTATTTCAGGAGTATGATGAACAAGGTATTCATGGAGTTATTGGATAAGTTTGTGGTAGTGTCCATTGATAACATATTGGTTTACTCCAAGAACGAAGAGGAGCACAAGGAACATTTGTGTTTAGTTCTAGAGAAGCTCAGGGAACATTAGTTATATGCCAAGTTCAGCAAATGTGAGTTTTGGTTGGAGGAAGTTGGAATTCTCGGACATGTTATATCAGGAGATAGTATAGCAGTGGACCCTTCCAAAGTAGAGGCCGTTACGGAATGGAAGGCACCCGCCTCAGTTGGAGAAATTCGCAGTTTTCTTGGACTCGCAGGATATTATCAGAGGTTTATTGAGAATTTCTCCAAGATTGCGAAACCCATGACGGAATTGTTGAAGAAGGAAAGTAGGTACAATTGGACCGGAGAATGTGAGGCCAGTTTTCAGGAGTTGAAGAAGCGGTTGGTTACAGCCCCAGCGCGGATACTCCCGAATATTCGTAAGGATTTTCAAGTGTATTGTGACACTTCACGTCAAGGACTTGGAGGCATACTCATGCAAGAAGGAAGAGTCATTTCATATGCCTCACGTCAGCTTCGCCCCCACGAGTTGAATTACACCACCCATGATTTGGAGTTAGCAACCGTAGTGCACGCACTCAAGACTTGGAGGCATTTTCTTATTGGAAACTGTTGTGATGTATACACGGATCATAAGAGTTTGAAGTACATCTTCACGCAGAAGGAGTTAAACCTCAGGCAAGGGAGATGGCTTGAGCTCATAAAGGATTATGACTTGAGATTGCATTATCATCCAGGAAAAGCCAATGTCGTGGCAGATGCGCTAAGTCGCAAGATTTATGTTAACACGATCATAACCGAAGGTTTACCATATGAGTTAGCAAGGGACCTCAGAGATTTACAGTTGGAGATAGTCCCTAGAGGTTATGTTGCCACACTGGAAATTCAGTCCACGTTGTTGGGTAAGATTCGAGAAGCCCAGAAGACGGATGAAGGAATAGCAGAAATAAAGGGCAGAATGGACAAATGAAAGGCAGAAGGATTTCATGAGGATGAACACGGAACACTATGGTTTGAAGAGCGTATTTATGTGCCCAATGACCCGGAGATCGGGAAGTTGATTTTTCAGGAGGCTCATGATTCTCCTTACTCCATACATCTAGGAAACACCAAGATGTACTTGGATTTGAAGCAGCGTTTATGGTGGACCGAAATGAAGAAGGACATTGTTGAGTATGTAGCAGTATGTGACGCTTGTCAGAGAGTCAAGGCAGAACATCAGAAACCAGTAGGGTTATTACAGCCATTACCTATACCAGAATGGAAGTGGGATAAACTTGGAATGGACTTTATCATAGGACTACCCAATACACGCTCAGGGTATGATTCCATATGGGTTATTGTTGACGCTTGACGAAAGTAGCTCATTTCATCCCTGTGAAGACCACTTACACGAGTGCTAAGTTGGCCAAGGTATACATGACCAGGATCGTATGTTTGCATGGAGTTCCGAGGACCATTGTATCAGATAGAGGAACACAATTTACTTCAAAATTTTGGAAGCAGTTGCACGAGACTTTGGGTACGAGTCTAGAGTTCAGCATAGCCTTTCATCCAAAGACCGACGGACAGATAGAGAGAGTCAACCAGATTCTGGAGGACATGTTGAGAGCTTGTGTGCTAGATTATGGATCTAGTTGGGAAGATAATTTGCCCTGTGCAGAGTTTTCTTACAATAACAGTTATCAGACCAGTCTGCAAATGGCCCCTTTCGTGGCTTTGTACGGAAGGAGGTGCAGAACACCATTGATGTGGGATGAAGTTGGAGACCATCAGTTATTTGGACCTGACTTAATTAGAGAGTCAGAATGGAAGGTAAAGTTGATCCGCGACACACTAAAGATAGCCCAGTCCCGACAGAAGAGTTATGCTGATACGAAACGCAAGGATGTGACCTACGAAGTTGGAGATAGAGCATATCTTCGTGTGTCCCCACTTCGAGGAGTTAAGCGTTTTGGAGTTAAGGGTAAGCTAGCACCACGATTCGTGGGACCGTACAAAGTTTTGGAGTGCAGAGGAGAAGTACCTTATCAGCTAGAGTTGCCCAAAACCTTGTCCGGAGTTCACGACGTATTTCACGTATCTCAGTTGAAGAAATGTCACGCAGAGATGGCCTAGATTCCGCTACAGGATACAATACCCGTGGAAGCAATTCAGCTAGAGAGTGAACTGACTTATGAGGAGAAGCCTGTCAAGATTCTCAAGTTTGCCGACAGAGTTACCCACATCAAGGTCATCAAGTTTTGCAAAGTTCAGTGGAGCCACCATACAGAGGATGAAGCCACCTAGGAACGAGAGGATGATCTACGCCAGGACCACCCACACATATTTTGTAGCCAACCCGAATCTCGAGGGCGAGATTCATCTTAAGGGGGGTAGGTTTGTAACATCCCAATTTTCAATTTGGATGTTAACATAGATCATTCATATGCATTCATCAATTGAGCATTTTTGAATTTGAGATTAGTTGAAAATTGATCCAAAAACTATAAGCAACTCAAGGACCCAAGTGAGAGAGTTGGAAGTTTTCCCGAAGAGGGCCCACTATTTTATTATTTATTAGTGAGGTTGGATCAAATAATTATTTTGCCAATTTTCATTTTCAATATTTTAAAATAAATGAGAGAAGATAATATGACTTATTCAAAAAACAGAATAAAAGTATTGGAAGTTGAATTTTGAGTAAAAATAATTCTATTGGATTTTAATTTATTATTTATTATTTTAAAATTGCATTAAAAAGTTATTTTATTTTTTAGGCATTTTATTTCAGAATTTTTTTTAACTTTGTCCCAAATATTAGGTGGGAACGAGGAAAATTGTTTCTGGAATTTTCAGGAATTTTTTATATTTTATTTAAAAAAATTGTTCGGAGGATTTTATAAAAAAATATTAGTGGGCCGGCCCAACTCGCTACCGCCTCACCCTCCCTTAGCCGGCTCGGACTTCGCCGGAGTCCGGCACGGACACGTCGGCCGGCCGCCCCCTTCCCAAATGCAGGCCGAGCCCCGGCCCCTTTATATAGCCGGCTGCCCTCCCCCCTCGAACCCACACCCGTCGCCGCCGTTGCCACCACTGCCTCCGCACGCACCGCAGTCGCCGTCGCCAGCGCCCCACCTCCTCGCAGCCGTAGCAGCAACCGCCACCGCCCGCCGGCCGACGCCACACCCGCGACGCCGCCGCCCGAGACCCGACCCGATCCACGAGGTAATAAAAACATGCCCGGTTTTTCTTTGGTTTTTATTTCGTTTTTTAACCCTAGATCGTTTTTTTAGAAAACCTAGTTTGTTTTTTTAGGGTTTATTTAAACAGCGAACGTCCACTGTTTAGTTTCAGAAAACGAACGTTCGCTATTTAGATTTTTCGTTTCTGTTATTTTTTTGCCAGGGACCTATCCACGATTAAAGTTTTTACCGATCAGTCCCTGGTTTTCAAACGATCGTTACTTTTTACTCGTTAGTAGAAATTAGATGAGACCAATGCCAATTTCTTCGTTTCGATCTTATCTTTCCAGTAGCGCAACTCAAATTTGATTTTGAAAGTTTTTAAATTTGAATTCAAACAGATTCGTATTTGAACTTCTTTTGATCGTAACTTGAGTTTCGTAACTCCGTTTGAGTTGATTCTTTTTGCAAATCGAAGATCTTGAACTAAACTTTCTGATAAGGCCAAATTCCCTTAATTTTAGTACTATTAGAAATTGTTTTCTGTTACAAGAGTCGTTTGCTCGTTTTCGAAGTCTTTCGAGTTTCATTCTTCGATTTTGTTGCATGATTGCTTATGTATTCTATTGTTTGAATATTATAGAATTTCCGTAGTCCAAAGCGCGAGTCACTAGGTTTCAACGATCGTCAGCAAGGCAAGTTCATACTTTGATCATACTTTCCAATACCTAGTTTTTATTGCATTAGTTCTACCCTCCAAGATTACATGAGTAGGACTTGATCACATGTGGTATTGCTTAGTAGTTCATGAGGTAGGAACCCAATGACTTGAGATCAACCCAAGGGAATATACGCTTTGTTAATTATTGCTTAGCCATGCTTGTAGACGTGATTTGGTATGTGAGAATTCATGAAAGTTGTGAGTGTAATAACAACTAAGGGAATGATTAAGGTGGTAACTTTAATACACCACTAGGTGGATTGGTTGCAGGGCACCTGGAGAATCCAGTGTTGTCCTAGGAAATCCTGGAGGACCTGTGTGATTATCCTATGGAATGCCACCCAGGATCAAAGGGATCATATATCATTCATGCCTAGAAACTTCCGTGTGCAGTCACATGCCATTATGGGCTCTGGCATAGTTGAGTATGTTGTGCGAGCTCTTTCAGTGGTGAACTAGCAGATGTAGGGGAAAGTAGGTGTAACTGTTCATATAGGGTAAAGAGTAAAGTCTTTTGAAAGACTGTGTCTCGGTCATCCGTTTCTCAAACACCATGCTTTGCGAGAAATCAAACGGAGGAGATCATGTCTTATGGGGAAAAGTGCACAAACCTCTGCAGAGTGTACAAACTATTCATGAGTAGCCGTGTCCCCGGTTATGGACAACTTGAGTATCCTGGTATTTGATTTATGGACTGATCTCAACACTCTATTAATTTAACTTGTTGGGTTATTAATGATTTTGGTAATTTGGGATAGAGATGGAGGAACCATTTCTCAATATTGCTTAAAACAACTGAGTAGTAAAGAAAAAATTTATTCCTTTGTTGTAGGGAAAAATTAGCTTTATGCAAAAACTACCCTTACAGGCTCCACCAGCCATATATACATATAGTTGTAGGCATTTGTTCTTCATTACTTGCTACAGTGTGTTCTTGCCAGCATATTCAATGTGCTGACCTACACGGCTGCAACGCCTCATGTTGCAGAGTTTATGGATGAAGAATAAGGTGCGATTAGGTCATTGTCATGCACTCAATGTTTGCCGTGGAGTTGGATGGACTCAACTTATCTTCGATGCTTCCGCAAGATTTCTTATTAGTTTATGGCCTTCAGCCATCTTATTGTAATAAAGACTCCTTATGAAGATTTTTCGATGTAATAAAGTGTGATTGAACTCTGCTATAAATAATCGAAGTATTGTGTGTGTGAGCATACCGATCCAGGGATGACAGTGAGCACAGAGACTCCGGTCCATATGGATCGAGGTCGCTACAGGTCATCCACTTGAGGGAAAATTGCTACTATCCTACAAAACACTGCGCTTGGAGGCCCAACAGAAGTCTACAAGAAGAAGGTTGTGTAGTAGATATCATGAAGTCACCCTCAAGAACTCTCTAATTCTTCTTCTTCGGGACCCACGTCAACTTGATGGGAATCCTTGGAGTTGTAGTAGTACTTGATCAAGTAGAACTTGATGAAGTCTTGGGAACCCATTTGACCAAATCTTGTGGTGGTTCTTCAAATGAGTCAAACTCTTCTTGAAGCTTGTCTTGGCTTTTTAACTTGTGGTATTGTGGTGGAAGATCATCTTGAGCTTGTGTTCCCCCCAAAGAAGTAGGATCGTACTACTCCTATTGAGGAACAAACTTTGTACTTGGGTATTGATCTTCTTATGACTCAACTCCATTGGCGTTCAACTTTCGTTCAAAACCATTACCTTGGTTCTTCTGGTCCTTTCCTTGCTTGCGCACAGTTTCCTCAAATTGCTTACTCCCTACAAGGTTCTTGTAGACACCTTTTTATATAATTCCTTTCAATAACTTTTTTTCTTGCTCAAGTGTAACTTGGATAAGAGAATCATTAGTGGAATCAATAGAACTACTAGAGCAACATTGGATTTAGCATTGTTATTGTTACTACTAGAGGTAGAACCTTTTTTACTCTTGTTACTAGTCTGAGTAGATTTAACTTGTGGCATAAAAGTAAACAAGAGAAGACATTCGGTTATGTAAGAAGAACTCTTCTTTTGAAGATCACCATTGATTGCTCTTAGAAGTTCATGCTCTTGCTCTAAATTTAGCTTCTCAAAGCGTAGCTTCTCATGAGTTCCTAGGATCTCTCTATGATCTTCTTGAGTTGTTTCATGAGCTAACTTTAGAATGTTTAATTCTTTGGTTAGACGCTCAATCTCCTTCTTAGCATTGTCACTCGTTTCATCTTGACTAGCATTATTACTAGCAAGTTCATTATAGCTGACATCACTAGTTTTATCAATATAAAATGATCATCACCTAGCAAATCATCCTCGTCGCTATTGAAATTAAGATACTCAGGATGTGATACCTTGGGGCCTTTAGCCATGAAGCATCTTCCATTTCCTTCATTTGGTGAATCAAATAGGTCATGGGAGTTCGAGGATACGAGAGCAAGTCTGGCAACACCTTCATCTTGAATATAGTTGGGGTCGGTGTGATAACTTCTCTCAGAGTGGTTGTCGGAGTCGAAACTGGAAACCCATTCACCGACATGAGCTTCATGTCTTCTTCTAGTACAACTCTTGGATGACTTGTCTTTCCTTACCGAATCCTTGTTTCTTCGAGAAGGTATATGACCCACAAGTATAGGGGATCAATTGTTGTCCTTGTTTCTTCGGTAAGTAGGAGTGTCGAACCTAGTGAGGAGCAAAACGAAATGATAAGTGGTGTTCAGTAAGGTATTCTTTGCAAGTACTGAAAATAGTAGTGATAGATAGTTTTGTAGCAAGATAATTTGTAACAAGTAGCAAGTAGAAATAGTAATAAAGGTGCAGCAAGGTGACCCAATACTTTTTATAGCAAAGGAAAAGTCGGCAAGTTCACTTATATAAAGCAAAGTGTTCTCTAGGACACATGGGAATTCTCGTCAAGTTACGTTCATCATGTTTAGTTGATTCGTGTTCGCTACTTTGATAATTTGATATGTGGGTGGACCGGTGCTTGGGTGTTGTTCTTACTTGAACAAGCAACCCACTTATGATTACCCCCTCTCGCAAGCATCCACAACTACAAAAGAAGAATTAAGATAATCTAACCATAGCATGAAACATATGGATCCAAATCACCCCCTTACGGAATAACACATAAACTAGGGTTTAAGCTTCTGTCACTCTAGCAACCCATCATCTAATTATTACTCCACAATGCCTTCCCTTAGGCCCAAGTGATCCGGCTCGCCCAATCCCGCCGGCGACCTCCGCCAGCCTCATCCTCCCGCCGCCGGCTTGCCTCTGCTCCACCTTCCCTGTCTTCGGTCACCATCTCCGATGAGTGCAGCCGCCAGTGAAGCCCCACAGCTCTGCCTCCGATCTTTCGCGCGCTCGCAGTCCAGCCGCGCGCCGCCCCGACCCCACGAGCTCCGCCACTTCGACCTCGCCATGGCACCCGCGACCCCCCTGCTCCAATGAGCTCTAGCTCCGCCGCCACCGGAGGTCCAACCCTCGTCGGCCGATCTGGCCTCGTCGCCCGGCCTCCTCCATGGCACCGCCGGGGCGAAGCTCCTTCTCCTGCAGGTCGCTCTCTCCTCGTCGGCTGCTAGCGCCTGCAGTTGCATCCGCAAGCTCATTGCCGTTTGCCGCCTCCTCTGATGTTGCTGCTTGCATCCTCCATGGCCACCCCAAGCCTGACATGGCAAGGCAGGGACTTGCCAACATGTTTGCTCCCTCGGCCTCCATGCACCTCCTGCTCCCGCCGGCCCTGCACCATGCCTCTACCGTCCATGAGATCGTCAAGACCAAAACCTCCTCGAATAGGGGCATTTTGGGTTGTCAAGAATAGTCTTCTGGGTATCCACCAAGTACCACTCTGAACCATGTACGACTACCCTCGCCGAAGGCCGACAAGTGAACCACTACCGCTGCATGATTTTGAAAAGAAAACGTGTACCACTACTATCGCCAAGTCCGACTATGACAAATGACTACTCGATGAGACACCAAGTACCACTACGCTCGGAGCCCTCGGATCCGTCAAGTTCGTCTATGAAAATGTGTACCACTACCTTCTCCGAAGACCCATGTAATGCAAGCGTCAAGTTCGACTACCGTCGCCGTGTACCACTACTTCCACGATGTCCGAGAACGACTACTTCCCACGACGACCCCGTGAACAACTACTTCCTCTACGACACATGTACCTCTTTCGCCGGACTCGTTCCGCCCCGAAAACGCACACTTCGAAGGTATACCACCGAGACGACGCCCGTGAACGAATGCATGTGTTGTATGAGATGTTCCGCTTGTAGCACCGTGTCCGAATTGTTGTTGCACGTTGACCTTCGTTGCCATGTCGTCGACCCGTGGGAACCCGGTAACCGGGATCACCCCACCTCCATTGCATGTCCCGCTCACATTCACCCTTTATCTTTTGCACCGACATCTCGACGAGTTGTCAGAACCGAGATGTTGCCGTGGCATCATTTTCGGATCGTAGCCGTGGCACCCTTTCTTTCCACCACGGTGACAAATGCTTCATATCTAGCTCATGTCCACTTTTAATAATAATTGCATAAAACTTGCATTTGTCATCCGCATCATGATAACAACCTTTAAATGCTTAAAATTGTTCTTTGCATTAATAATTGCTAAATATGCACATGGGGATTTTCTGGAATCGTTGTTGTTATTTCTGGCCTCATTTAAAATGCCTAGATAGTGTAGTTGCTCATGCTTCACCTCTTGCCATGTTAACAAACATTTAATCTTGTCTTATAAATGAACGAGAGTCAACTAAATAAATAGAATGTGGTGTTTCATCAATATGCAACTCGTTGCATATTGAGCTCCACTTAACTTGTAGTTTTGTTTGTGCACTTTGCCATGCCATGCATATTTAAACCGGACACGCATCATACTTGTTTGTGCATCATATGCCATGTTTATGCTTGTGTGTTTACCATGTTGTTTGGTTCTTTCCGGTATGCTTCTCTCGTTAGCTTCAGTTTCGCTCCGGAGTTGTGAGGATTCGTTAGACTACCTCTGTCTGTCTTCTTCATGGACTTATTCTTCATCCTTGCGGGACCCCAGGCAAGATGACTGTTCCCCGATATCACCTCCATATTTGCTTTGCTAGTTGTCTCACTCTATAGTTATACCTCGATGCCTGTTCTTGTCTTGTCAGCCTCCTATGTTGCCATGAAACACTCTAACCGCCTTCCTAGCAAATCGTTGATTGGCTAAGTACGCTTTTGCTTAGCCCCTCTTATAGCGTTGTTAGTTGTAGGTGAAGTTTGAAGATTGCTCCATGTTTGGACTTGTTTATTGGGATAACACAATATATATCTTAATTAATTAATGCACATAT
>LR738715.1:312796446-312873625 GCA_902687465.1 Secale cereale | reverse complement strand
ATATATATATATATATATATATTGGTAATGAGTGGAAGGCTTGGCCTCCTGCTTGGTGTTTTGTTCCACTCATGCCACCTTAGGACCCGATAAACCGGTGTTATGTTCCTTGATTTTGCCCTACATTTGCCTAACAACTAAAACTTGTCGAGGGAGTAATTAACCCAAGGATTTATTAATGAACCCCCGGGCCAGTGCTCATTCTGAGTGTTGGTCAAAACTAGAGCACTCTGCGGGTCCGCTCCTTGGCAACTTGGGGTATTTTGGCACCTGTACGCCTCGCTCATCCTGTCGTGGCCAGAGACGAGATACGCGCGGCTACTATCAGGGTGTCGGCACGCCGGGAGGTCTTGCTGGATTAGTTTTACCTTTGTCGAAATATCTTGAGCACGGGATTCCGAGAATACTCGGGTCTTCCCAACATGGAGTTGCGACTCCGCAGATCGTGAGCTTCTGATGGCCTAAGTTGGAACACCCCTGCAGTGTTATGAACTTTCAAAATCTGTGCCCGTTGTTATGTGGCAGATGGAAATTTGTTAATATCCGGTTGTAGATAACTTGACACCATATCCTTGAGAATACACTACATTTGTGAGTAACCGTGATGGTCTCTTTTCGAAGGGTTTTCGGAAAGTGAACACGGTGGGGTTATGTATGAACGTGAGTAGCTAGGATCACTTGTTGATCATCTTTGGCGACCGTTGGCACTTTTCTCTCCTCGCTCTAACTTCGTAAGCTAGTTGCTTAGTGCTTGCTGCAGCCACTTTATTACCTCTCCACACCTAAAAGGCTTTGTTAGTTTTGATACCCGGGAATGGGATTTCTGAGTCCTTGTGACTCACAGATTACGACACACACTAGATGGAGGTACAACTAAGTACGACACAGGAGATGGACAAGAACTTCAGTGGGAGTTCGATGAAGAGCGTGGCAGTCTGTATGTGACGTATCTCGATGATCAGTAGTGGTTCCTACTAGGGCGATAAGGACTTGTGGTTGTGGTATCTTTTCTCATTTGATTTAGTCCGTAGCCGGACCCTGTGTTATTTGGATGAATGTATGCTATTGCATTAATTGTGTGACGTGGCGAGTGTAAGCCAAATATTTGACTCTTTCATCCATGTTCATTACATGAGTTGTGCAAAGATACCACGCTTGTAATCATTCCAGAATGCGCTTATGTCTCTAACTCGTGCCTCGACACGTAGGAGATATAGTCGCAACCTGGGCATTACAAGTTGGTATTTAGAGCCTTCTCCGACCTAGGAGCCGCCTGATTGATCGAACTGTTGTTGGTTAAGTCTATGCACACACACACACACACACACACACACACACAATGTTTTGAGTCCTATATATATCGGAGAGTAGGATTTCTTTTTACTCCTCATCCCCTTCATCGCTCTGGTGAGGATTCCTGACGTTGTTTTAACATCACTATCCTCAATTTTCACCCAAAAAAATTTAGGATCACGCGGGTATTGTTTGGATTGTTCCGATATCTTTGTGACGAGAATTCTGTCTTGGTGCCTCCCGTCTGTTTAGGCTGAGTCCCGGGGAGTTGAGCTTTGAGGTATTGTCATCCCATTGTGTATTGTTACAGTTCTAGAATACCAGAGGCGGCCGACATCGAAAACTCTTCTATGTGTGTCTGGTGGTGAGATAACCTCGACGTCACCCAGTACTGGTGGGATAGTTCGGGAGTATTGCCACATCTAGTATAGCGGATGCGTTTCGAAGGTCCGAGGTAAACGGTTTCCGAAGGTGCCTGGTTATGTGTTGACGGATGGATACAGCTGGATGTAGGTATTGCTAGTTGGGTGAGATATTATTCTTCCCCTGTATCCCCAACACCAGATTGCATAACCGGAAAGCTTCGGGAATTAATAGGTGGGATTCAAGTAGCTCTTAGGTAATCTTACAACGGGTGCATGATATGAGGTTGGGGTTCAACATCTAGTGGAGAGGTTATCATGGTCTTTGTTACACTAGGGGGTGGAATCTTAAAGGATCCTTGGCTATGCTGATCCGGGGATTGCAAGGCCCTTTGTAACACGTGCCATGAGGCTTCAGCATGAACATGTGGGGCGAAATCTCTATTATGTATTTGTTCCATCTGTTACCTTGTTGTTTTATTCTACCATTTCATTCTCTCAAGTGGCTTCTCGACAAGTTGATGTACCATTAAGCTTACGGAATTCACTCGTTCAATTCTCTGTTCGAATGATATTGTGAAGATTATGTTGCAACATACCTATCCTTTGTTTTTGTTTTGATTCTGGTATTCGAGTTGCTTCAATGTCAAATGTTGATTCCATACCTTTCCTAATCGGGGTTCTCATAATTCTATGGGAGTGCTGGTCCTTCTTGATCATCAAGATTGTCATGCGAAATTCGTTTTCGACCGGAGCATTTATCTTCAAGTTAACCCGATCCTTTCAATATGTGCAAGACCAACTCTTGGTTTTTTCTCAACGGTGTATGTTTCATTCATCTCAAGTTGCCTTTGTTTTTCCCACCCTCCCACCCATTTTTCTTAATGGAGTCAGAATTCTTAATCAAGTATCCCTTATATTCATGTGAAGTTCTTCATTCTTTCCTGCAATGTTTCATCCGGTGATTTCTCGTGAAGATGCTAAGGAAGCTTCAAGTTTATCATTCTCCACTCTCGTTTCTTCTTCGGTGGACTAAATCCAAGCTTCTTGTTTCACATGTTTTTTCATATTGGAATTCTTGTCAAAGCCTCTCTTGTTTATTCAACTCTCTCTAATTCTTCTCCGGAGTGCTGAAGATATCTCGAAAGATTCGCGTTTCCATTCTTAATCTGTTCAAGCTATTTCAAGGTTGTTATCTCGTTCAAGCCATTTAATTCAACCAGTGCATTCTCTCTTTCAAGTAATCATTTCAACGGTGTTTCTTTTGAGTGGGCCCTAACCCACAGGTCTTTTTCCAGGATCTTACCCGACTCTCTAATTATCCGAAGTTATTGCGGAATTGTTTTCAAAGTGTGACGTAAGAATGATTTCCATCAGTCACATGCCTTCTCCAAGATTGTTTCCAATTATTTTCATCTTTAGCTCAACCTTTCCCCTTTTCATTCTTTCGGAGTATCTCGAATTCTTCACGGTGGTTCTCATTGTCATTCTCAGCATTTGAAGACCGAAGAAGAGTTTGTCTGAAATCTCGTCCGTTCTCGCGAACATTCATGATTCCAGCTTCATGTCATCCTCAAAATTGTTTCGATTGTGGGAATTGTTTTCATGCCCCCCAGAGCAATTCATGACTTCTTCTCATTTATCGATCCTCCGAAGGTCATCATTTCATAAGATTTCTGTCACATTCCTAGCTTCACCCTTCACTAGGCTAGCACTTGTCTGTTGCATCATGCTTAAATTTCAATTAAAGTTGAAATGGGGATGGGAGAAACCCCCAGCACCCCCCTTTAATCCAACTAGGGTTTACTTAAATACTTTTCAATGTACCCAAAATGCCCTTCACAAAATGTTCATCATTTTTGGTCTTGGCTAAAACCTCTGCCAAAAATGGTTTCATAATTTTGGGAGCCATTTTGGATCTTTGAATTAAGTCATAACTATTTGCCTTTGGACATTTAAAATGCTATAACTATTTTTAAATGTCCAAACAATTCTGAAACCAATTTAAGGGCTGTTGAATTATTTTCAAAAGTGCCCACAATTATTGTCAGGATTTTACAAAATGAATTAGTATTTTTTTACTAATTCAAAATAGAGTAGAATTAAATAGAAAAAAAAACGAAAAGCAGAGAGAGAGAGAGTTTACCTGGCACTCACCTGGCAGCCCACGTGGCCCAGCTCCTGTACAGCCCAACAGGCCCAGCCCGCCACCGCCTCCTCCCTGTCATCTTCCTCCTCTGCCAGGAGGACGAGCGCGTGTGCTCGCCGTGCGCCGGCACGCGCCCAGCCACCTCGTGCTTGCCGCCGAGCCTCTGGACGCGTGGATGAACGCCTCGGTGTCGTCCTAATCCGCCCGACCTCTCTCACTCTCCCCCTTAGTTCCCCCTCGCCTCCTTTCGCCATGGCCGAGAGCCGTGAGAGCTCGCCGCCGTGAACCTCGCGGCCACAGCCTCCCCCACGCCCCCGCGAAGTGACCAGAAGCTCCGCCGTGACCTATTCTCCCTCTCTGTAGAGCCACGCCCCGCCGGACGCCCTGGAGCCTCGCCAACACCGTCGTTTCCGACCTCGGGTGCCGAAGATTCCCGCCGTCGTTTCGCTGGACCCCGTGCCTCCCCTGCCTCGCCAGCAGCACCAGAAGAACCGCGGTGAGCCTCTGTATCGTTTCCCCCATGCCCCATTGCCTATTTCGTCCCCTAGCCGCATCAACCACCAGAGCCGAGCGCTCCTCGCCGCCGGCCATGTCGCCGTCGTGGCCATAGGTGCCGAAGCATGCGTCCAAGCACTCCTTCGCCTTCAGCGCACCTCCAGGAGGTCGTAGCAATCATCATCTTCTCCCCTCGTGCACCACAGCATCGATTCCGTCGATGCCCAAACTCTGGCCGCCGAGAAAGTCGATGCCGCCGTCGATTTAGGCCACCGGAGCTGCTGCTTCCTTCACCACTCGAAGCGGAGCACTCCATGCTTTCTGTAGAGCTTAGTCGCGCGTCAAACCATCGTCGGATGGCGATTTCCGAAGCCTCCCCCGTGGCCTTTGGTCACCGGTGGCTAACCGCCGGTGGGTTTGACCCAATCCCACCGGGTTCGACCTCCCCGGGTCGCCGACAAGTGGGCCCTCGCCCCTTTTTAATCTAGATTAGGGTTAGTTTAGTGCTAATTAATCCTGTTAACTAGAGTAGCCATTGACATGTGGGCCCGTGTCACACTAACACTTTTAGTTAGGATTAAATTAGAACTAACAATGTCTGTTAGTTAATTAGACACTGACTTATGGGTCCCACTGGTCAGGTTTGACCTGGACCGGCCCGTTGACCTGCTAACATCACTCAGACATCTTGCTGACGCAGTAAATGTTTTTTGGAATTTAAAAAAAATCTTAAATGATTTATTTATTTCAGAAAATAGCCAAAACTTCTAAAAATCACAGAAAATAATCTATAACTCCAATAAAAATAATTTATATATGAAAAATGATCAGAAAAATCCAAAGAATATGTTTATGGTATTTTCATGCATGTTTGAAGAAGTTAAACCTGATGATCAGGTCAAATCAATTAAATGACATTTAAATAACCACATGTGGAGTTTGAATTTGAACCTTTGGTTCAAACCAACTTCATTTAATATGGTTGCTAGATGCATTAGCTCAATCAACAGCATATTGCCATGTCATGATCATGCATTGATTGTGTTCTCTCTTATTTGTCAGTGTTTGTCCCCTGTCAGTAGACGCTATTCTGACGATATGATCGATGACACTGATGAAGACACAGTGATATCTTCAGAAGTGCCAGGCAAGCAAAACCTCATTGAGCATTCCGATACAATCCCGCTCTCTCGCCCTTGCTCTCTTTTACTGCATTAGGACAACAACGATTCAACTGTTATTTGTTGCGGTAGCTGAACTCCTTTTCCTCTGCATGACCTGTCATTGCCACAGTAAATAGTCGAAACCCACTAGCATGAGTAGGAGTTGTTTGAGCCATGATGTGCCTACTCATTCACGCTTTCTGGGTATGCCTGCTATTGCTTAGAGTTGTGTTAGGTCTGATTCATCGGGGATGAATTGGAATGTGGTCATCATGTCCTACTGTTGAGAGCTAAGTAGGAGTACATGGTGGGTTGTCTCATTGAAACTGTCCTCAGGAACTGAGTTCTGCGTTGGTTGATCCATGAACAGCTACTACCACACGTTGGGCCCTGAAATATGACCCCGCTCGACTTATTAACTGCCCTTGTCCTCTGTCCAGGAGCTGCAATTAGTTTCTGGTGTTTGTAGATGCTGGAGGTCGTGCACATCGCTAACCGGAGGGGTGGGCTGTGATGCGGTAGGCACGTGGCCCGGTGTACCGAGTCGCCCGTTTGGTGGCTCGGGAACCCTCTACACATCGTTTGGGGCCGTGAGCGACACCCTAGCCGGATCTCCCCACAGATGGAATCCAAATAGGCAATAAACCTGGACTAGAGACTTGAGTGGTTGGTTAGGTCGTGGTCTACACCCACGTCGGCTTTCGCTTGAAGTCTACCGAGCACATGTCGTGTACAGACACTAAGTGGTGGAAACACGTGTGAAGAAGTACACCCCTGCAGGGTTACAATTGATCTATTCGAATAGCCGTGTCCGCGGTAAAGGACTTATGGGTTACCTGTACAGTTCATAGACAAGTGAAAGTGGATACTCCAAAACGTGCAAGATAAGCGTGAGTGCTATGAATGGCCTTCTCGTAGGGAGACGGGAACAGATCCGTAGTGGTGTATTGATTGGTGAATATGTGGACTCGTGTGCGCCACCTCAAAAGAGTTACTTGCAGTCGTAGTTTCAGGATAGCCACCGAGTCAAAGCTGGCTTGTTGCAGTCAAACTCCTCCACCCCCTTTGTTGATACCGATGCATATGTAGCTAGTTCTGATGTAAGTCTTGCTAAGTACCTTTGTACTCACGTTTGCTTAATTTATGTTTTTGCAGAGAGACTTCAGTCTCACTAGTGGTTTCGCGTGGACTTCGACGTTTAGCATGTTACCTCAACTACGATCTTGTACCCTGGGAAGGGTCTTGTAGATAGTCAAGCTTCTCAGCCTTTTTCATTGTAGTTGTCTGTACTCAGACATGTTATGCATCCGTTGCATGTATGCTCTGTATGCTGGGTCATGAGACCCACTGCTTGTAATAAATGCTATGATGGCTCTTCTGGGCCTTATCTATATGAGTTGTTGAGTTTTGTTGTGATGCCATGTTGTACAACACATACTTGCATGTTATGCGTATGTGTAATGTGTATTGCTATGTGTGGGATCCGACACCTAGTTGTTTACCCTTGGTAGCCTATCTTACAGGGAAATGCCTCCTAGTGCTTCCACTGAGCCTTGGTAGCTTGCTGCTTCCCCGGAACACTTAGGCTGGCCGGCATGTGTTCTTCGTTCCTGTGTCTGTCCCTTGGGGGAAATGTCACGCGTTGTTCCTTTAAGTCCTTGTAGCTTGCTACGACTTTGGTTCATAAGTTGATGACCGACACGTTCGTTGCTGGGTCATGTATGCCTGTCTCTCTAATTTAGTGCCACTTTTGGTTTATAACTAGTCATGTCGGCCCGGGTTCTCTGTCATATGGATGCTAGCGACACTATCATATACGTGAGCCAAAATGCGCAAACGGTCCCGGGCCAGGTAAGGTGGCACCCGTGGGGATACCGTGCGTGAGGCCGCAAAGTGATATGATGTGTTACATGCTAGATCGGTGTGACTCAGGATCGGGGTCCTGACAGCTTTGGTATCAGATCCTGAGTGCATGTAGGATTAGTAAGCCAAACTGGTCGTAGTCGTGTCTAGAAATTCTTTAGTTATATAAGGGAATTGATTGTGGAAGGGAACGTAAGGCTCTTTTTACTCCTTTACCTTATGACCTTCTGATCTGTGTCACCTTCTTCTTTTCTACGGGGATTAAGAACTAGGCTTGGCATCTATCTATCAGGATCACATTAATGGTGGATTCAACTTTCAGTTCAGTTCTACTACTTCTGTTTGTTAAACTGTTGGTCTCAGAACCTTAGCATTATGATGTTAAGTGATTATGCTACCTTTTGCTTGGATCTCAAAATCTTTTTGGGCATTTGCAGCCATTATGCTGTCCGAGTCATCCCAGGTTTCTAAATAGTCTGATGCAATTGCAAATCCCTTCTTCCTATTCCCGATGCTCCTTTGGGTCAGATTAACCACACTAACCAGTGTGTTGAGGTACTTTGTTACCTCGAAAAATATGTTGGAGTTATTATTATGACCCTAGGTGTCTGTGATAGCCTGGCTTAATAGGGATGATAGACTACTCATATCAATAAGAAATTCCTTCTTTTCCGGAAGCCCATTCGGACAGAACTCCAAAGTTAAGCGTGCTCAGCTTGGAGTAGTTTCAGGATGGGTGACCGACCGGGAAGTTGCTCCCGGGTGTGCACGAGTGAGGACAAAGTGCGCAGAAAAGACTAGTATTGATATGTGAGGCCAGTCTAGATCCCGCCAGAAGTAACGACCATCGGCGGGTGTGTCCGGGGTGTTACAAGTTGGTATCAGAGTCGACCCTCACCCTTACATGGATGTTTGCGGACAGTTTGCAGTCATGTTGTGCATGACGTTTGTGACCCATCGTGGCACACGGCATGGCACATGTGCTGTCCTGGAAGCACAGACGTTTGTGCCAAGAGGGAACGTTCCTGTGGCCCGACGAGGACGTCAGTTCCTCTGAGTGAGGGTGTATGTGATAGCGTGGCTTAATAGAGATGATAGACTACTCATATTAATAAGGAATTCCTTCTTTTCCGGAAGCCCATTCGGACAGAACTCCAAAGTTAAGCGTCCTCAGCTTGAAGTAGTTTCAGGATGGGTGACCGACCGAAAAGTTGCTCCCGGGTGTGCACGAGTGAGGACAAAGTGCGCAGAAAAGACTAGTATTGATATGTGAGGCCAGTCTAGATCCCGCCAGAAGTAACGACCACCGGCGGGTGTGTCCGGGGCGTTACAGTGTCTTAGAGAATCACCCAGTAATCTAGCAATGCTCTATATTCCGAGTGTGATGATTTTGGCCATCATTCTCGAAAGCATCCCATGATGCCACTTAGTTAGTAGACATTGTACTCCTAGGTTCATAAACCCAAGATCCACCCTACTACCTCATGTTGTTAGTGTTCGCTCGTTCCTTTAGGATATTAGTAACCTTGTGATAGCCCTCGAGGTCTGTGGTTATCGTTCTTCCAATACCATGAACCATTATGGCAGAAGTTCTTCTGAACCAAAAGATCACAACCAGAGTGCTCTTGAGTAGTACTCCATTCATATTGTGACTCTGCCAGTCCTACCTTTCTGCATGGGTTATCTGGAAGAAATATGTTGAACAAGTTCGACATACTAATCTATGCATCCACAACTCAGAAAGTTATATGTTCCTTTGAGTTGTCCCTTTTTAGTTGTATTATGACCCTCGTCTATCAGTTGATAGTCAGGAGTAGTTGTGCACTCGTGTTCATCGATGCCTTTTACTCTTGTGGTCCGTCAAGCCATTCTATTCTGGAATGACTAGGAGAAAGAAACTCCAATACCTTATCCATATCCAGGATTGGGTCAAAGAAGTTGTACTTCAGAGATGAAGAATGCTACTCTAGCTTCTAATCTGTTCTATCTTGGAGTATTACCATCTTTATGTCAAGAGTGTCATGGAAATTGCACCACCTCCTATGAACTCTTGATACAGTGATACTTCTCACCATCATCGTTTATTCCTCGGTCTCCGTGTTGTTGTAACCGGAATACTGACAAGTGAATCATGATGTGTGTAATCAATACTCCTAGCAACTCCGTTGCCTGGTAGTTAATGGACAATAATCTCATTCTTAGTATGTTGGATACGGAATCATCACTCTAAGAATGATCATGCTACCTAGTCCTTATTTTTGGTGCACTCTCCGATCAATGAGTTAGGATTGTGTCAATCTCTCGCTCTTTTGATCATATCATCTTGCCCTGAAAAGCAAGATTGTTCTCGGGCTTAGCAACATATCGGTGGTTCATGATTTCTGAATATCTTCTCAGTAGTATTACCAGGTTGTTCCCTAATCTTTATGTTGAGCTCGTGATCAAGTTGGGTTTCTATAAACCACCCCTTCTCCAAGAATCTGTGTTGGATACTCTGAACTAGTTGGTTAAGCTAAACAACAACTTGGAGAGTTGGAAGATAAAAGCTTGTCTGACTTGGTTCCTTCCAAGGGATATCTTTTGTGTGTGTGTTGAAGAAAGATGATATCCTCATCGATTGATCCTCGTGATCAATTGTTGGATCTATTGTATTGTGCAAACTTTGATTTGAGTGTGGGCTATCGTCAAGTCGAATCGGAACCAAAGGTATTCTTAATGTTGTCTTACTCGTGGTTGATCCCTCGAGCATACACCGTTACATCTATTGGTCCGACCAATGCTATCACTTTGTTCACATAGTTATGGAATTCCATTTTATGGAAGCCTCGATGAATTTTTGTCAAGCCCATGGGCGACATGTTTATCCTCTCCATGATTCATGTTGAACATTAAAGCTAACATTGGAAACTTTTGTAAGCATCATCTTTGTGTTAGCTCATGAAGTAGATGTTTTGATGTAAGCAGTGACTTCCCCTAATTCATGTGCATTCTGTGTAAGTTGCCGCCGTGAATTTGAGAAAGTTAGTTTTGCTTCCTCTGGAATCATCCCAAGTCAGTCATGCACATGCGAAGTATACTATGGCTTGAGAGATTAGCTACCTCCATCACATTGGTATCTCCTAACACACCAAGCCACTCATTGATTTGTTCAAACAAAATAAGTTCATGCGCTAATCCCGAAGGGCCCGGACGGACATGCGCAAGACTTCGTTATCTTCAATGATGGTACACAATCAGAACTCGGTAGTGTTTCGTTGTAAGACTACTATGTGGTCATGCTTGTCTTGGACAACGTGTTCACATATATGTAGCAGAACCAGCTCATGTTTTGGAGCTTGCTATCGTAGTTCACTCCCCGAGAATCTCGCAACGCCGTCTCTTCGATTTGTGTTGCAAACTTTCATTTTCCTTTCTAGACTTGCTGAGTCTGGAATATCCTGACACCAACCAGATCTCTCAGGCGGATATGATGGTTGGAACATTCCAGACATTTGCATTTTGTTCCCAGCTTGCACCTCAGTAATTGTTGTCCAGGATCATTTTGGAAAGTGGACCTGCCATGGGTCCCATCCATTTCCGATGATGACCAAAAATCATCCGTTGTGTTGTCATCAACAAGGTAGTCCACATCATCCATCCTAGTCTGACTATCTCATTCTTTTGGACTCCCTCTATTGGTCGCTTGAGTTTTGCCTTAGGCTGGTATAGATAATTTCAATGATCTCTATATCAAAAGTAATTCTTTTGCCACAAAAAGGAATAATTCTATGAGTCACCTTCTCTAAGGTGCCCCATTTGGTGACATCGATCACCATCTTCTTAGGTGTGGAATTATTGCCTACCAAGTGAACCTTCATCATTGTTTCACTCCATCCCTCAGGATGTGTGCTCCGTGTCTCAGATCAAGAGATGTTTGATGTCTCACTCCATAAGTTGATCCTGAGTTGCTCGGTCTTTCAGAAGATCAATTATGTAGAGTTTCTTTTGTCGTCACTGTGTTGGACAAAGATCTCGAAAGCAAGGATGTCAAGATCAACATGATGCAAGAAATCAACATCCTTAAGAAGTGCAATTGGATCGTGAAGATTGTGTTAGTTGGTGTCCCCTATGATTTCTTACCTCACGTCTTGGATCTCGGGACGAGATTCTTGTTTAGTGGGGGTGAGTTGTCACATCCCGAGCTTCACCCTGCACTAGGCTAGCACTTGTCTGTTGCATCATGCTTAAATTTCATTTAAAGTTGAAATGGGGATGGCAGAAACCCCCAGCACCCCCTCTATAATCCAACTAGGGTTTACTTAAATACTTCTCAATGTACCAAAAATTCCCTTCAGAAATTATGTCCATCATTTTTGGTCTTGGCTAAAACCTCTGCCAAAAATGGTTTCATAATTTTGGGAGCCATTTTGGATCTTTGAATTAGTCATAACTATTTGCCTTTGGACATTTAAAATGCTATAACTATTTTTAAATGTCCAAACAATTCTGAAACCAATTTGAGGGCTGTTGATTTATTTTCAAAAGTGCCCACAATTATTTTCAGGATTTGACAAAATGAATTAGTATTTTTTTTACTAATTCAAAACATAGCAGAATTAAATAGAAAAAGAAAAACAGAAAAGCCGAGAGAGAGAGAGTTTACCTGGCACTCACCTGGCAGCCCACCTGGCCTAGCTCCTGTGCAGCCCAACAGGCCCAGCCCGCCACCGCCTCCTCCCTGTCATCTTCCTCCTCTGCCAGGAGGACGAGCGCGTGTGCTCGCCGTGCGCCGGCACGCGCCCAGCCACCTCGTGCTTGCCGCCGAGCCTCTGGACGCGTGGATGAACGCCTCGGTGTCGTCCTAATCCGCCCGACCTCTCTCACTCTCCCCCTTCGTTCCCCCTCGCCTCCTTTCGCCATGGCCGAGAGCCGTGCGAGCTCGCCGCCGTGAACCTCACGGCCACAGCCTCCCCCACGCCCCCGCGAAGTGACCAGAAGCTCCGCCGTGACCTATTCTCCCTCTTTGTCGAGCCACGCCCCGCCAGACGCTCTGGAGCCTCGCCAACGCCGCCGTTTCTGACCTCGGGTGCCGGCGATCCCCGTCGTCATTTCGCTAGACCCCGTGCCTCCCCTGCCTTGCCAGCAGCACCAGAAGAACCGCGGTGAGCCTTGGTATCCTTTCCCCCATGCCCCGTCGCCTATTTCGTCCCCTAGCCACATCAACCACCGAAGCCGAGCACTCCTCACCGCCGGCCATGTCGCCGTCGTGGCCACAGGTGCCGAAGCACGCGTCCAAGCACTCCTTCGCGTTCAACGCACCTCCAGGAGGCCGTAGCAATCATCATCTTCTCCCCTCGTGCACCACAGCATCGATTCCGTCGATGCCCGAACTCTGGCCGCCACGTAAGTCGATGCCGCCGTCGATTTAGGCCACCGGAGCTGCTGCTTCCTGCACCACTGGAAGCGGAGCACTCCAGGCTTTCTGTAGAGCCTAGTCGCACGTCAAACCATCGCCGGATGGCGATTTCCGAAGCTTCCGCCGTGGCCTTTGGTCACCGGCGGCTAACCGCCGGTGGGTTTGACCTCCCCGGGTCGCCGACAAGTGGGACCTGGCCCCTTTTTACTCTAGGTTAGGGTTAGTTTAGTGCTAATTAATCCTGTTAACTAGAGTAGTCATTGACATGTGGGCCCGTGTCCCACTAACACTTTTAGTTAGGATTAAA
This sequence comes from Secale cereale, assembly GCA_902687465.1. Taxonomy (NCBI): domain Eukaryota; kingdom Viridiplantae; phylum Streptophyta; class Magnoliopsida; order Poales; family Poaceae; genus Secale; species Secale cereale. The sequence goes on along the minus strand of LR738715.1, from coordinate 312,860,598 downwards.
TTAGAACTAACAGTCTCTGTTAGTTAGTTAGACACTGACTTATGGGTCCCACTGGTCAGGTTTGACCTGGACCGACCCGTTGACCTGCTGACATCACTCAGACGTCATGCTGACGCAGTAAATGTTTTCTGGAATTTAAAATAAATCTTAAATGATTTATTTATTTCAGAAAATAGCCAAAACTTCTAAAAATCACAGAAAATAATCTATAACTCCAATGAAAATAATTTATATATGAAAAATGATCAGAAAAATCCAAAGAATCTATTTATGGCATTTTCATGCATGTTTGAACAAGTTAAACCTGCTGATCAGGTCAAATCAATTAAATGACATTCAAATAACCACATGTGGAGTTTGAATTTGAACCTTTGGTTCAAACCAACTTCATTTAATATGGTTGCTAGTTGCATTAGCTCAATCAACAGCATATTGCCATGTCATGATCATGCATCATATTGTCGCATTGCATTGATTGTGTTCTCTCTTGTTTGTCGGTGTTTGTCCCCTCTTAGTAGCCGATGTTCCGACGATGTGATCGATGACACTGATGAAGACACAGTGATTTCTTCAGAAGTGCCAGGCAAGCAAAACCTCATTGAGCATTCCGATACAATCCCACTCTCTCGCTCTTGCTCTCTTTTACTGCATTAGGACAACAACGATTCAACTGTTATTTGTTGCGGTAGCTGAACCCCTTTTCATCTGCATGACCTATCATTGCCACAGTAAATAGTCGAAACCCACTAGCATGAGTAGGAGTTGTTTGAGCCATGATGTGCCTACTCATTCATGCTATCTAGTTATGCCTGCTATTGCTTAGAGTTGTGTCAGGTCTGATTCATCAGGGATGTATTGGAATGTGGTCATCATGTCCTACTGTTGAGAGCTAAGTGTGTGAACACGATTTGGTAAAGGTAGCGATGAGAAGCCATGTAGGAGTACATGGTGGGTTGTTCCATTGAAATCATCCTCAGGAACTGAGTTCTGTGTTGGTTGATCCATGAACAACTACTACCACACGTTGGGCCCTGAAATAAGAACCCGCTCGACTTATTAACTGCCCTTGTCCTCTGTCCAGGAGTTGCAATTATTTTCTGGTGTTTGTAATATGCTGGGGGCCGTGCACAGCGCTGATCGGAGGGGTGGGCTGTGATGCGGTAGGCACATGGCCTGTTGTACCGAGTCGCCCGTTTGGTGGCTCAGGAAACCTGTACACATCGTTTGGGGCTGTGAGCGACACCCCGGCCGGATCTCCCCATGGATGGAACCCAAATAGGCTATAAACCTGGACTAGGGACTTGAGTGGTTGGTTAGGTCGTGATCTACACCCACATCGGCTTTCGCTTCAAGTCTGCCGAGCACATGTCGTGTGTAGACGCTAAGTGGTGGAAACACGTGTGAAGTACACCCCTGCAGGGTTACAATTGATCTATTCGAATAGCCATGTCCGCGGTAAAGGACTTCTGGGTTACATGTACAGTACATAGACAAGTGAAAGTGGATACTCTAAAACGCGCACGATAAGCGTGAGAGCTATGGATGGCCTTCTCGTAGGGAGACGGGAGCGGATCCATTATGGTGTATTGATTGGTGAATATGTGGACTCGTGTGCGCCACATCGAAAGAGTTACTTGCAGTCGTAGTTTCAGGATAGCCACCGAGTTAAAGCTAGCTTGGTGCAGTCAAACTCCTCCACCCCCTTTGTTGATAACGATGCATATGTAGCTAGTTCTGATGTAAGTCTTACTGAGTACCTTTGTACTCACGTTTGCTTAATTTATGTTTTTGCAGAGAGACTTCCGTCTCACTAGTGGTTCCGCGTGGACTTCGACGTTTAGCTTGTTACCTCAGCTACGATCTTGTACCCTGGGAAGGGTCTTGTAGATAGTCAGGCTTCTCAGCCTTTTTCATTGTAGTTCTCTGTACTCAGACATGTTATGCTTCCGTTGCATGTATGCTCTGTATGCTGGGTCATGAGACCCACTTCTTGTAATAAATGCTATGATGGATCTTCTGGGCCTTATCTATATGAGTTGTTGAGTTTTGTTGTGATGTCATGTTGTACAACACATACTTGCATGTTATGCATACGTGTAATGTGTATTGCTATGTGTGGGATCCGACACCTAGTTGTTTACCCTTGGTAGCCTATCTTACAGGGAAATGCCTCCTAGTGCTTCCACTGAGCCTTGGTAGTTTGCTACTGCTCCGGAACACTTAGGCTGGCCGGCATGTGTCTTTCTTCGTTCCTATGTCTGTCCCTTAGGGGAAATGTCACGTGTTGTTCCTTTAAGTCCTTGTAGCTTGCTACGACTTGGGTTCATACGTTGATGACCGACACGTTCGTTGTTGGGTCATGTATGCCTGTCTCTGTAATTTAGTGCCACTTTTGGTTTAAAACTAGTCATGTCGGCCCGGGTTCTCTGTCATATGGATGCTAGCGACACTATCATATACGTGAGACAAAATGCGCAAACGGTCCCGGGCCAGGTAAGGTGGCACCCGTGGGGATACCGTGTGTGAGGCCGAAAAGTGATATGATGTGTTACATGCTAGATCAGTGTGACTTAGGATCGGGGTCCTGACAATTTCTTCGTTCTCAGTTTGCAACTTCGTCCTGCAACTATTCTTAATTGATGCCTCTTCGTTCATCTCCATATTCTTACGGTGGTTCATTCAAGATTACTCTTCCGTTGTTATCGTACCAATTCCTTTGTTCTTTTCATAATCATATCGGTTGTTCTTTGAAGATTTACCCAAGTTTGTGCGAGATCTCTCTTTAATTCTTTGCAACGAGAATAAGTAGTATGCCAAATCCATTGGTTGTCATCAATTTAAATTGGTGAAGGATACTCATAACATAATTCTTATTCTTGTTCCTTCCAAGTGTTTAATTCCTTCGTCTGGATTTCGTTCATGATATCAAATTATTGGTTGTTCATCTTTTCTTTCCGGAGTTCCAAACTCTCTCAATTATCTTGTCATAAAGCTCTATCTAAATCATTGCAAGGCTTCAATCTTAATCTTTTCATCCTTCACTTGTCATCCTTTTGTTACTGGAGTTCTTCATGGTGGTTCATCATGATTTAATTCATCATCGAAGCCTTCATCAAGATTCTTGTTGGAGCTCAAGTATTCTTCATCTTGCATTCCAAAGTGTAATTCTTTCTACCTTTTCTTTTGAGATGGTGTTATGTCATTCTTAACAATTTCCTTCATGTTTCATGATTCACAAGTTATCAAGAATGAGATATTTAAAACCATCATTTCTCTTTCTTGAGGAGATCTTCCGACCCTTCAATCTCTTTGTTGGAGTAATCTTGGGTTGTATTTCACCTAAAAGCTTTCCCTAAGGATTGTTGCTATTGTGGTGCTCATAAATGACCCAAATTCTTCATTCATCCTCTCGGTGAAAGAGTTCTCATCTCTTCATTGATCTCTAGCAACAATTGGTTTCCGTTAGTGGCCGGTTGTCACCTCATAATTGTGAGATGTTTTCCATAAGGCCACAACAAGCTTATTCTTTTGTTGTTGATTATTTTCAACAACTCCGTTCAACCCTTCTTCGTAAGGATGTTTTCAAACAAATTTGTGGGAGAAGTTGTCTTTTTCTTCTCCAGTTCTTTTCTTTCCAACGATCTAGCATTTATCCTTTCATTCTGAAGGCATTGTGATGTTGCTCTCTTCGTCCCGTCATCTTGTTCTGTCAAGATCATGTTCCTTTCCTTTCCGGTCCAATTAACAGGAGTGTTGTATTCTCCATTCAAGTTCTCTCATCGTATCAAGTTTTAACTCTCGTTCAATAGTTTTGGAGGCAGTGTGTTGTTAATTTCATCAAGTATCATCCCATCTCCTCAGTTCATGTTCAATTCCTTACATTTACAGTCGGAATGCTGTCCAAATTATTTCTTTCTTATTCCTTCTCCATTTTTGTTGTAACCAAAGTGGTTTTGAAATTCTTTCGTAATCCTTGAGCTCTGCGTTTATGTCCTTGCAACCTTCAAATTCTCGTGGTGTCCCTTGTTCCTCCTTTTTACCGGAGTGCTCTTAACTTCGTTCATCTCCGTTGTATTCTTTCTTTCAAGATTGTTCAACCTCTCAAGGTTCGTGGTTTCACTCGTTTGTCGAAGAAGCAACTTTGTTTTACCTCTTCCTTTATCCTCTTCTATCTGGTGCCATCTCTAGGCTCTCGGGTCGAGATCCTCTGTTAGTGTGGGAGAGTTGTGACGCCCCAAGACCGACGCTCCAGAAGACTTCCAAATGTTCTGGGTTTCGCCGTGTGTTCTATTTGCTTGCTTCATTTTATTTGTGCTTAGCATCATGTCATAATGCCATCATGTCACAAATCTTTTGGATCTCAACTAAATAAATTTTGTGGATCTTCGATCCATTTAAAACGAGGGAAGAGTGGCTTCTCTTTATAACATATCCTCCTAATATTTATGGAGCTACTAAAATTATTCCATTAGCTTGGAATCACCAATAACACATTTGCACAGTTCTTCAACTTCCTTCATATCCAACTCAACTTCCTAATCTTCCTTTAAGGCCTTTGGTGAATTTGAGTTGCAATTTTGTTTTCTCTAGAAATGTTCCACTTCTGCCCATAAGTCATGTTATTCATGTAGGGTTACCAGTTAAAATCTCATCTCTTTCGGTCTTCATCTAAATTTCCTCCAAATTCAAACAGTTTGATTTTTATTCAAACTTGCTTGAATTTTCATCTTCCAAAAGTCCTCAAACAATTTTATTTATATTCCTCATATTTTTATGAGTCCGAGAAAAAAATGACCTCCTGCTTAAATTCTTCTTCTAGACCTCTTCTCTATTTTTTTTCTAGTCCCTTTGTTTACTTGTAAAGCAGTAAAAGGAGTTTGAAAAAAGATATAAGAGGGAGAGAGATTCCAGCCCACTTGGGCCTTATAGTTGCAGCCTAAAGCCCAGCCCACACCCCTGTAGTAACCCTAGCCGCATCGAGCGATCGATCTTTCTCCATCTCGTTCCCCAGCACCGCCACCTCTCGTTCTCTACCTCTCCCTCTCGTCCTCCCACTCTGCCGCATCGCCACCAACCCCCACACGCATCGACCCTGCCTCCCATGGGCGACATCACCGAGGCCTCCACCGCGCCCCCCAATCGCATCGCTGCCGTCGCCGCGAGCCCAGCAGTGCTCTGCCTCGCTCCCGACCCCGCGCGCCCGACCTCCTCCTCATCGACATGCCTTCACCCCCACTGTGATCCGGTGCGCCCAATCCCGCCGGTGACCTCCGCCAGCCTCATCCTCCCGCCGCCGGCTTGCCTCTGCTCCACCTTCCCCGTCTTTGGTCGCCATCTCCGGTGAGTGCAGCCGCCGGTGAAGCCCCACAGCTCTGCCTCCGATCTTCCGCGCGCCCGCAGTCCAGCCGCGCGCGCCCCGACCCCACGAGCTCCGCCACCTCGATCTCGCCATGGCACCCGCGACCCCCCTACTCCGATGAGCTCTAGCTCCGCCACCACCAGAGGTCCAACCCTCGTCGCCCGGCCTCCTCCATGGCGCCGCGGGGCGAAGCTCCTTCCCCTGTAGGTCGCGCTTGTTGGGTTTGTGTCGAATATAGTGTACGAGTTGGGTTACGTTTGGACTTGGTGTTGTAGTGTGGGTAGGATACTTGTAGTGTCGGAGTCGGACACGTTGTACCCTTGGCCTCTTATATATGAGGAGGCACCCCACGTTGTAACCCATGACGGCTAGATAGCGACAGGCACGCAAGGGGGAGCCGGCGGTGTGTGCCGGCGCCCGGGTGGCCGGTGTTGCGGTATCTCGGGGAGGAGCGCCCGTAGTCATTGCCCCGGGGAGTAGGCGAGTTCGCCGAACCTCGTTAACAAATCTCGGTGTCGTCATTGTCTGTGATTGCTTGTTCCTCGGATGATCGACTGCGTACCTCGGATTTATTCTAACAAGTGGTATCATGAGCTAGGTTTGAAGAGGTGGTCGGATTGATCCAAGGATGGATCGTGTCAGATTCGATGCAAAGACGGCGGTCGTGAGAATTCATTATCGAAGCTAGGGCTGGTCGGTTTGAGCAAGTTCTCTCGTGGAAGCTTCCAGTTTGCGGCTGGATAGACCGAAAAAGAAAAGCAATCAAGAACAAGGCGAGCAGCGTGCAGCGTGCAGCGTACAGTGGAAGTCATCGGCGTGCGGAAGTCTCGATGAGGCAGCGAGTCGCCGGAGGCATCGACGCACAAATTTCATGGGTCAGGCAGCGGCCCATCAAGGCGACGTACTGGCCGGGAAGTTGCGGGCTGGACGTGCACGTACTGGAGATTTGTTTTGGAAAAAAAAAGTCGGGACCGAGTCCCTGGAGGCAACGGCCTCGTGCCAAAAGCGGAGAGCTACAGCTGCAAATAAAAGCTACAGCAGGCGTACGGTCAAGGCACAAGAGAAACATATCAGATCGGCAGAAGAGAAAATCCATCGCTGGTTGTGTCATCCATCGGAATTAGCAAGGCAAGGCAAAGCAAATAGCTTAGCATACGTGGAAGTTGAGCCAAGGGAGCACTTCACGTGAAGACCAACTAGCTAGATTGCTAGTAGTAGACAGAGGTTCTGTTCTTGTACTTGGGGATCACGGGAGACTGCTCGGTTATTTTTTCGCAGGGTCAGCCGTACAAAGAACCATGGCGCCATCGGGTACCAGGTTTGAGGTGGAGAAGTTCAACGGAACTGGAAGCTTTGGGTTATGGCAGACAAGGGTGAAAGATTTGTTGGCACAACAGGGATGCTTGAAGGCGTTGTTGCAGGAAGCCAAGCCAGCTAAGATGGAGGCTGATGATTGGGAGGAGTTACAGTTGAAAGCAGCCGGGACTATACGGTTGTGTCTGTCGGACCAGGTTATTTATCATGTGATGGATGAGAATTCGCCGAAGAAGATCTGGGAGAAGCTGGAAAGTCAGTTTATGTCCAAGACTGCGACGACCAAGGTGTATCTGAAGCAAAAGTTGTATGGGATGAAGATGCAGGAGGGGTCAGATCTTGTGGAGTATATGAACGCCTTTAATCAAGTCGTGACGGATCTAGCACGCTTGGGTGCGACGGTTGACGACGAGGATAGGGCAATTCTGCTTCTTTGTTCATTGCCATCATCCTATGATCATTTGATTACTACTTTGACGCACGGCAAGGAGACCGTCAAGAATGAGGATATTACCGCGGCATTGCTATCTTATGATATGAGAAAGAAGAACGCGGTGGAAGTCTCTCATGGTGAAGGTTTGCTAGTCAAAGGTGAAGAGTGGCGGAAGGGATATGAGGCAGGGAAGAACAAGAAAAAGAAAAAGAATATACAGTGTCACAAGTGTAAGCAGCGGGGACATATGAGAAAGGACTGTCCAGAACTCAATGGTGGGGCAAGTGCTAATAAGGCAACTCATGGTGATGACTCAGATAGCAGTAGTGATGTTCTCATAGTATCAGACAGGCGGTCAACCAAAAGTGAAGCGTGGATGTTGGATTCAGCTTGCTCTTTTCATGCGACACCCAACAGGGAGTGGTTCTCTTCGTACAAGTCTGGTGAGTTTGGTTTAGCCTATGTGGGCGATGACACAGGTTATCGTGTTGCTGGAGTAGGTGACATCAAAATCAAGATGTTTGACGGAGTTGAGCGGATGCTTCGGGGAGTCAGGCATGTGCCAGGGCTAAGGAGGAATCTAATTTCGCTTGGTGTTCTTCATGATGGTGGTATGGTATTCCGTTGTGATCGGGATAGGAAGACCATGAGAATCATGGAAGATGAGGTGACCGTGATGATTGGAGAGAGGATGGCTTCGCATCTTTACAAGTTGCAAGGGAGCACTATTGCAGGTGGAGTCACGAAGACTGGAGTTGCGGGAGTAGCAGCGGGGTCTCACGGCGGCGGCGGGTCTGGGGCAGACTCGTCGAGTAGCTCTCGGTAAGCTATGAAGAAGACAACACAAGTCCGGAGTACATGGAAGTTTGACGCATGGACAAATTCAAGATGGTGGAGAATATTCGCCAAGGTGGAGTTTGTTGGGTTTGTGTCGAATATAGTGTACGAGTTGGGTTACGTTTGGACTTGGTGTTGTAGTGTGGGTAGGATACTTGTAGTGTCGGAGTCGGACACGTTGTACCCTTGGCCTCTTATATATGAGGAGGCACCCCACGTTGTAACCCATGACGGCTAGATAGCGACAGGCACGCAAGGGGGAGCCGGCGGTGTGTGCCGGCGCCCGGGTGGCCGGTGTTGCGGTATCTCGGGGAGGAGCGCCCGTAGTCATTGCCCCGGGGAGTAGGCGAGTTCGCCGAACCTCGTTAACAAATCTCGGTGTCGTCATTGTCTGTGATTGCTTGTTCCTCGGATGATCGACTGCGTACCTCGGATTTATTCTAACAGCGCTCTCCTCGTCGGCTGCTAGCGCCTGCAGCTGCGTCCGCGAGCTCCTTGCCGTTTGCCGCCTCCTTCGCTGTTGCTGCTTGCATCCTCCATGGCCACCCCAAGCGTGTCATGGCAAGGCAGGGACTTGCCAACACGTTTGCTCCCTCGGCCTCCATGCACCTCCTGCTCCTGCCGGCTCTGCACCATGCCTCTACCGTCCATGAGATCGTCAAGACCGAAACCTCCTCGAACAGGGGCATTTTGGGTTGTCAAGAACAGTCTTCGGGGTATCCGCCAAGTACCACTCCGTACCATGTACAACTAGCGTCGCCGAAGGCCGACAAGTGAACCACTACCACCGCATGATTTCGACAAGAAAACGTGTACCACTACTATCGCCAAGTCTGAATACGACAAATGACTACTCGATGAGACGCCAAGTACCACTATGCTCGGAGCCCTCGGATCCGTCAAGTCCATCTATGAAAATATGTACCACTACCGTCGCCGAAGACCCGTGTAATGTAAGCGTAAAGTTTGAGTACCGTCGCCGTGTAGCACTACTTCCACGACGTCCGAGAATGACTACTTCCCACGACGACCCTATGAACAACTACTTCCTCTACGACACGTGTACCTCTTCCGTCGGACTCGTTCCACCCCAAAAATGCATGCTTCGAAGGTATACCACCGAGACGACGCCCGTGAACGAATGCATGTGTTGTATGAGATGTTCCGCTTGTAGCACCGTTGGACTCGTTCCGTCCGTGAACGACACCCGTGAAAATGCTTAAAATTATTCTTTGCTTTAATAATTGCTAAGTATGCACATGGGGATTTTCTGGAATCGTTGTTGTTATTTTCGGCCTCATTTAAAATGCCTAGATAGTGTAGTTGCTCATGCTTCACCTCTTGCCATGTTAACAAACATTTAATCTTGTCTTGTAAATAAACGAGTGTCAACTAAATAAATAGAATGTGGTGTTTCGTGAATATGCAACTCGTTGCATATTGAGCTCCACTTAACTTGTAGTTTTGTTTGTGCACTTTTCCAAGCCATGCATATTTAAACCATACACGCATCATACTTGTTTGTGCATCATACGCCATGTTTATGCTTGTGCGTTTACCATGTTGTTTGCTTCTTTCCGGTATGCTTCTCTCGTTAGCTTCGGTTTCGCTCCGGAGTTGTGAGGATTCGTTCGACTACCGTTGTCTGTCTTCTTCATGGACTTGTTCTTCCTCCTTGCGGGACCCCAGGCAAGATGACCGTTCCCCGATATCACCTCTATCTTTGCTTTGCTAGTTGTCTTGCTCTATAGTTATGCCTCGATGCCTATTTTTGTCTTGTCAGCCTCCTATGTTGCCATGAAACACTCTAACCGCCTTCCTAGCAAACCGTTGATTGGCTAAGTACGCTTTTGCTCAGCCCCTCTTATAGCGTTGTTAGTTGCAGGTGAAGTTTGAAGATTGCTCCATGTTTGGACTTGTTTATTGGCATAACTCAATATATATCTTAATCAATTAATGCACATATATATTGGTAATGGGTGGAAGGCTTGGCCTTCTGCTTGGTGTTTTGTCCCACTCATGCCACCCTAGGACCCGATAAACCAGTGTTATGTTCCTTGATTTTGCGTTCCTAACACGGTTGGGGTTTATGGGCCCCCCTCGATAATTCGCACTGCTTCAAGCTTTTCCAGCAAGGCCCAACTTTGGTACTACATTTTCCTAACAACTAAAAATTGTCGAGGGAGTAATTAACCCGATGATTTATTAATCAGCCCCCAGGCCAGTGCTCGTTTTTAGTATTGGTCCAAACAAGAGCATTGTGCGGGTCCACCCCTTGGCAACTTGGGGTATTTTGGCACCTGTACGCCTCGCTCATCTGGTCGTGGCCGGAGACGAGATACGCGCGGCCACTATCAGGGCGTTGGCATGCCGGGAGGTCTTCCTGGATTAGTTTTACCTTTGTCGAAATATCTTGAGCACGGGATTCCGAGAATACTCGGGTCTTCCCAACATGGAGTTGCGACTCTATAGATCGTGAGCTTGTGATGGGCTAAGTTGGGACACCCCTGCAGGGTTATGAACTTTCTAAAGCCGTGCCTGCGGTTATGTGGCAGATGGGAATTTGTTAATATCCGGTTGTAGATATCTTGACACCGTATCCTTAAGTATACACTACCTGTGTGAGTAACCGTGATAGTCTCTTTTCGAAGGGTTTTCAGAAAGTGAACACGGTGGGGTCATGTATGAACATGAGTAGCTAGGATCACTTATTGATCATCTTTGGCGACCGTTGGCACTTTCCTCTCCTCGCTCTGACTTTGTAAGCTAGTTGCTTAGTGCTTGCTGCGGCCACTTTATTACCTCTCCACACCTAAAAGGCTTTGTTAGTTTTGATACCCGGGAATGGGATTGCTGAGTCCTTGTGACCCACAGATTACAACACACACCAGATGCAGGTACAAGTGAGTACGACCCAAGAGATGGACAAGAACTTCACTGGGAGTTCTGTGAAGAGCGTGGCAGTATGTATGTGACGTATCCCGACGATTAGTAGTAGTTCCTACTAGGGGCGATCAGGACTTGTGGTTGTGGTTTCTTTTCTCATTTGATTTAGTCCGTAGCCAGACCCTGTGTTATTTGGATGAATGTATGCTATTGTATTAATTGTGTGACGTGGCGAGTGTAAGCCAACTATTTGACTCTTTCATTTCTGTTCATTACATGAGCTGTGCAAAGATACCATGCTTGCAATCATTCCAGAATGCGCTTATGTCTCTAACTCGTGCCTCGACATGTAGGAGATACAGTCGCATCCTGGGCATTAAAAGTTGGTATTCAGAGCCTTCTCCGACCTAGGAGCCCCCTGATTGATCGAACCGCTATCGGTTGAGTCTAGGCACACACACAAAATGTTTTGAGTCCTATATATATATATCAAAGAGTAGGATTTCTTTCTACTTCTCATCCCATTCGTCGCTCTGCTGAGGATTCCTAACGTTGTTTTAACATCACTATCCTCAATTTTCACCCAAAAAAATTTAGGATCATGCGGGTATTGTTTGGATTGTTCTGATATCTTTGTGACGAGAATTCTGTCTTGGTGCATCCCGTCTATTTAGGCTGAGTCCCGGGGAGTTGAGCTTTGAGGTATTGTCGTCCCATTGTGTATCGTTACAGTTCTAGAATACCAGAGGCGGCCGACATCGAAAACTCTTCTATGTGTGTCTGGTGGTGACATAACCTCGACGTCACCTAGTACTGGTGGGATAGTTCGGGAGTATTGCCACATCTAGTATAGCGGATGCGTTTTGAAGGTCCGAGGTAAACGGTTTCCGAAGGTGCCTGGTTATGTGTTGACGGATGGATACAGTTGGATGTCGGTATTGCTAGTTGGGTGAGATATTGTTCTTCCCCTGTATCCCCAACACCAGATTGCATAACCGGAAAGCTTCGGGAATTAATAGGTAGGATTCAAGTAGCTCTTAGGTAATCTTCCAACGGGTGCATGATATGAGGTTGGGGTTCAACATCTAGTGGAGAGGTTATCATGGTCGTTGTTACACTAGGGGGTTGCATCTTAAAGGATCCTTGGCTATGCTGATCAGGGGATTGCAAGGCCCTTTGTAACACGTGCCATGGGGCTTGAACACGAACATGTGGGACGAAATCTCTGTTATGTATTTGTTCCATCTGTTACCTTGTTGTTTTATTCTATCATTTCATTCTCTCAAGTGGCTTCTCGACAAGTTGATGTACCATTAAGCTTACAGAATTCATTCGTTCAATTCTCTATTCGAATGATATTGTGAAGATTATAATGCAACATACCTATCCTTTGTTTTTGTTTTGATTCTGGTATTCGAGTTGCTTCGATGTCAAATGTTGATTCCATACCTTTCCTAATCGGTGTTCTCATATTTCTATGGGAGTGCTAGTCCTTCTTGATCATCAAGATTGTCATGTTAACTTCTTTTTCGACTGGTGCGTTTCTCTTCAAGTTAACCCGATCCTTTCAATATGTGCAAGACCAATTCTTGGTTTTTTCTCAACGGTGTATGTTTCATTCATCTCAAGTTGCCTTTGTTTTCCCACCCTCCCACCCATTTTTCTTTATGGAGTTAGAATTCTTAATCAATATCCATTATATTCATGTCAAGTTCTTCATTCTTTCCTGCAATGTTTCATCCGGTGATTTCTCGTGAAGATGCTAAGGAAGCTTCAAGTTTATCATTCTTCGCTCTCGTTTCTTCTCCGATGGACTAAATCCAAGATTCTTGTTTCACATGTTTTCTCATATTGGAATTCTTGTCAAAGCCTCTCTTGTTTATTCAACTCTCTCTAATTCTTCTCCGGAGTGCTGAAGATATCTCGGAAGATTCGCGTTTCCATTCTTAATCCGTTCAAGCTATTTTGAGGTTGTTATCTCGTTCAAGCCAGTTAATCCAACCGGTGCAATCTCTCGTTCAAGTAATCATTTCAACGGTGTTTCTTTTGAGTGGGCCCTAACCCACGAGTCTTTTTCTAGGATCTTACCTGACTCTCTATTTATCCGGAGTTATTACGGAATTCTTTCCAAAGTGTGGCGTAAGAATGATTTCCATCAGTCACATGCCTTCTCCAAGATTGTTTCCAATTATTTTCATCTTTAGCTCAACCTTTCCCCTTTTCATTCTTTTGGAGTATCTCGAATTCTTCACGGTGGTTCTCATTGTCATTCTCGGCATTTGAAGACCGAACAAGAGTTTGTCTTAAATCTCGTCCGTTCTCACGATCATTCATGATTCCAGCTTCATTTCATCCTCATAATTGTTTCTATTGTGGGAATTGTTTTCATGCCCCCCAGAGCAATTCATGAGTTCTTTTCATTTATCAATCCTCGGAAGGTCATCATTTCACAAGATTTCTTCATTCTTAGTTTGCAACTTCATCCTCCAACTATTCCTAATTGATGCCTCTTCGTTCGTCTCCATATTCTTACGATGGTTCATTCAAGATTACTCTTCCGTTGTTATCGTATCAATTCATTTGCTCTTTTCATAATCCTACCGGTGGTTCGTTGAAGATTTACCCAACTTTGTGTGAGATCTCTCTTTAATTCTTTGCAACGAGAATAAGTAGTATGCCAAACCCATTGCTTGTCATCAATTTAAATTGGTGAAGGATACTCATAACATAATTTTTATTCTTGTTCCTTCCAAGTGTTTAATTCCTTCGTCTGGATTTCTTTCACGATATTAAATTATAGGTTGTTCATCTTTTCTTTCCGGAGTTCGAAACTCTCTCAATTATCTTGTCACGAAGCTCTATCTAAATCATTGCAAGTCTTCAATCTTAATCTTTTCATCCTTCACTTGTCATCCTTTTGTTACTGGAGTTCTTCATGGTGGTTCATCATGATTTAATTCATCATCGATGCCTTCATCAAGATTCTTGTTGGAGCTCAAGTATTCTTCATCTTGCATTCCAAAGTGCAATTCTTTCTACCTTTTCTTTTGAGATGGTGTTATGTCATTCTTAACAATTTCCTTCATGTTTCGTGATTCACAAGTTATCAAGAATGAGATATTTAAAACCATCATTTCTCTTTCTTGAGGAGATCTTCTGACCCTTCAATCTCTTTGTTGGAGTAATCTTGGGTTGTATTTCACCTAAAAGCTTTCCCTAAGGATTGTTGCTATTGTGGTGCTCATAAATGACCCAAATTCTTCATTTATCCTCTCGGTGAAAGAGTTTTCATCTCTTCATTGATCTCTAGCAACAATTGGTTTCTGTTAATGGCCGGTTGTCACCTCATAATTGTGAGATGTTTTCCATGAGGCCACAACAAGCTTATTCTTTTGTTGTTGATTACTTTCAATAACTCCATTCAACCCTTCTTCGTAAGGATGTTTTTCAAACAAATTTGCGGGAGAAGTTGTCTTTTTCTGCTCCGTTCTTTTCTTTCCAACGATCTAGCATTTATTCTTTCATTCCGAAGGCATTATGATGTTGCTCTCTTCGTCTCGTCATCTTGTTGTGAAAAGATCATGTTCCTTTCCTTTTCGGTCCATTTAACAAAACTGTTGTATTCTCCATTCAAGTTCTCTCATCTTATCAAGTTTTAACTCTCTTTTAACCGGAGTGTTGTCTGAAATCCTTCTTACCCCTTGTACCATTCGTTCAATAGTTTCGGAGGCAGTGTGTTGTTGATTTCATCAAGTATCATCCCATCTCCCCAGTTCATGTTCAATTCCTTCCATTTATAGTTGGAATGTTGTCCAAATTATTTCATTCTTATTCCTTCTCCATCTTGTTTTAACCGGAGTGGTTTTGAAATTCTTTCGTCATCCTTGAGCTCTTTGTTTATGTGTAGCGACCATGATCCGAATGGACCGAAGTGTCTGTGTTTCAGTGTCATCCCTGGATCGGTAATGCTGACACACACAATACTTGAAGGATTTATAACAGAGTGGCAATCACACACTTATTACAACGAATGTCTCAAAAGAGAACTTATTACAAAAGTCTATGGCATAAGGCCATCTAACAAAATAACAGTGGAAGTCTTGGAAGATAAGTGAGTCCATCAACTCCAACGGCATAGCTGAGTGCATGACAAACGACCTAGCACGTCTTACTCCTCGCATGAAAAGTCTGCAACGTAACATGTTTCAGCCCGAAACGGGTCAGCACATGGAATATGCTGGTAAGATAACACAGTAGAGCAAGTAACAGAATAAAGGCTAACACTATATGCATATTTGGCTGGTGGAGGCTCAGTTTTTGCATAAAGCCAATTTTTTCCTACAACAAAGGAATACATTTTATTTTAACTATCATGGTAGTTGAAACATCATTGAGAAGGTACCTCCAACTCAATCCCAATTAAAATAGGCATCATTAACCCAACAAATTAATTTTAGAGTGTCGAGATCAACCAATAATTCAAGTACGAGATACTCAAGATTGTCCATAACCAGGGACACAGTTAATCATGATCAGTTTGTACACTCTACAGAGGTTTGTGCACTTTTCCCCACAAGACTCGATCGCCTCCGTTGGATTTATCGCACTGCATGGTGTTTAGAAACGGATGACCAAGACACAGTCTTTCAGAAGCATTTACTCTTTACCCCGGGTGGACCCGTAAACCTACTTTCCCCTACATCTGCTAGTCCACCACTGAAAGATCTCACACGACTTACTCATACTATGCCAGAGCCCATAATGGCATTGTGGTTGCACACGGAAGTTTCTAGCATGAATAGTTTTATGATCCCTTTGAGCCTGGGTGGCATTCCATAGGATAATCACATGGTACCCCCGGGATTTCCTAGGACAACACTGAATTCTCCATGTGCCCTGCAACCAATCCACCCAGATGTGTATTCAAGTAGACACATTAAGTTGAACCATTAATTAACAACTTACATCTGTCATGGATATTCTCTCAAACCCAATCCACGTCTATGAGCATAGCATGGCAACCTAAGCATAGCGTAGAAGTATCTCCCAAGGGTTTGAAAATAATGTAGGTAATAGGTTCTACCTCAATCTACTTCCCAGACCCACAAGTTAAGAGATCCTACTCATGCAATGTGTGAGGGTTGATCTAATGCATAAAAATGGGGTAATAAAGAGGTATGATCAAAGTGTTACTTGCCTTGCTGATGATTCGCAAAACCTAGAGACTCGTAGTAGCATGCTTCGCACTCCGGGAATTCTATCGCAAGCAAACAATAGCATACATAAGAGAACAAGCAAAGATGCACAAATAGAACTCCAAATAAGAAGATCTAACCAGAAAGTTCAACTTAAGAACTCCGGTTTGCAAAAGGAATCAAATCAAACGGAGCAAAGAAACTCATACAGCGAAAGAAACAAGATCCATTTACTAGATTGATCTAAGATCAAATTTTATAGTAACAAAACCTTGTTCAAGTTGGTTAAACGGAAAGAGGGCTTCGAGAAGAAGATCTGGGCTTTTGAATCGCCTGATTCCGACTCTCGAGCGAAAAGGAAAACTAGAAACAAGAACAGGGCAGAAATCACGATCGAAAATAATCACGGGAAAAGCCCTGAAAGAGAAAACTGACGAACAGGCTAACGAACGAACATTCGCTGTCTATGACTAACTGGCGAACCGCATTCGTTAAAACTAACGTACGGACGAACGTCCGTTAACTAACTAAACCGAAGAAAACCGAACCGATCTAGGGTTTCTAAAAAAACCAAACGGTCTAAAAAAGAAACCAGACGTTACCTACCGGGGCAGGCGGCGGGTTTAGCGGAGTGGGTCGCGGAGCAGGCGGCGAGCAACGGCGGCGGCCGAGGCGGCGGTGGCCCAGGCAGCGGTGGCGGCCAAGGCGGCGGCGGCTCCGACGGGGCACGGCAGCAGTGGTGGCGGCGTGCGGCTCCGGCGGTGGAGTGCGGCGGCGCGGGCGGCGGTGCACGGCGCGGGCGGCGGTGTGCGGCGGTGCGGGCCACGGAGCGGGCGGCGAGCAACGGCGTCGGCGGCTCCGGCGGGGCACGACAGCAGCGGCGGCGCGTGTGGCTGCAGCAGCGGAGTGCGGTGGTGCGGGCGGCAGTGCACGGCAGTGCGGCGGCGGTGCACGGCGCGAGCGGCGGTGGGGCACGGCGCGGGCGGCGGTGTGCGGCGGTGTGGGCGGCGGTGTGGAGGCGACGGAGGGGGGCTGCTTATAAAGGGGCCAGGGGGGCTTGCTTGGCCGAGGGGCCAAGGCGGTGGCGGCGGCGGCGGCGGCAGCTCGGACTCCGGCGGGAGTCCGGCTTGGTCACGGGAGGAAGGCGGCGGCGCACGGGTCGGCTGGGCCTTCGGCCCAGTTCTATCCGAAACCTTTTTTTCAAATCCTCACGCAGAAAAACACGAAAATAAAATACTAAACGGTCTCCAAAAATTCCGAAATAAATTTTCACCGTCCTCTAATAAAATCTAGGACAAGGTGAACATTTTTCCCGGACCAAAATGCAATTTGAAAAAACACGCATTTTTCCTATGCAAATAAAATCACAAATAAATCCGAATAAAATCCAAAAGTGATTTTAATTTTTTTCCTCCAATATTTCTTTTATTTCGGAGAAGTCATATTATCTCCGCTCTTATATCTTATTATGAAATATTTTTAGGGAGAGAAAATAATTAAAACCAACGTGATCCCCGTACCGGTATTCGAGAAAACTCAAATACGGAAACGGTAGTATTCCCAACTCTCTCCGTAGGTCCTTGAGTTGCTTATAATTCTCGAGGATCGCCACGCACAAATGCAATGAAAATATGCAATGCAATATGATCTATGTATAACATTCCAAATTGAAAATTTGGGATATTACATTCTGTCCTTGCAACCTTCAAATTCTCGTGGTGTCCCTTGTTCCTCCTTTTTACCGGAGTGCTCTTAACTTCTTTCATCTCCGTTGTATTATTTCTTTCAAGATTGTTCAACCTCTCAAGGTTCGTGGTTTCACTCGTTTGTCGAAGAAGCAACTTTGTTTTACCTCTTCCTTTATCCTCTTCTATCCGGTACCATCTCTACGATCTCGGGTCGAGATCCTATGTTAGTGTGGGAGAGTTGTGACGCCCCAAGACCGATGCTCCAGAAGACTTCCAAATGTTCCGGGTTTCACCGTGTGTTCTATTTGCTTGCTTCATTTTATTTGTGCTTTGCATCATGTCATCATGCCATCATGTCACAAATCTTTTGCATCTCAACTATATAAATTGTGTGGATCTTCGATCCATTTAAAACAAGGGAAGAGTGACTTCTCTTTATAACATATCCTCCTAATATTTCTGGAGCTACTAAAATTATTCCATTAGCTTGGAATCACCAATAACACATTTGCACGGTTCTTCAACTTCCTTCATATCCAACTCAACTTCCTAATCTTCCTTTAAGGCCTTTGGTGAATTTAAGTTGCAATTTTGCTTTCTCTATAAATGTTCCACTTCTGCCTATAAGTCATGTTATTCATGTAGGGTTACTAGTTAAAATCTCATCTCTTTCGGTCTTCATCTAAATTGCCTTCAAATTCAAACAATTTGATTTTTATCCAAACTTGCTTGAATTTTCATCTTCCAAAAGTCCTTAGACAATTTTATTTATATTCCTCATATTTTTATGAGTCTGAGAAAAAAATGGCCTCCTGCTCAAATTCTTCTTCTAGACCCCTTCTCTATTTTTTTCTAGTCCCTTTGTTTACTTGTTAAGCAGTAAAAGGATTTTGAAAAAGATATAAGAGGGTGAGAGATTCCAGGCCACTTGGGCCTTATAGTTGTAGCCTAAAGCCCAGACCACACCCCCGCAGTAACCCTAGCCGCACCGAGCGATCGATCTTTCTCCCTCTCGTTCCCACTGCTGCCACCTCTCATTCTCTACCTCTCCCTCTCGTCCTCCCACTATGCTGCATCGCCACCAACCCTCGCACGCATCGACCCCGCCTCCCACGGGCGACATCACCGGGGCCTCCACTGCGCCCCCAATAGCATCGCTGCCGTCGCCGCGAACCCCGCAGTGCTCTGCCTCGCTCCCGACCCCGTGCGCCCGACCTCCTCCACATCAACATGCCCTTGCCACCACTGTAATCCGGCACGCCCAATCCCACCGGCGACCTCCGCCAGCCTCATCCTCCCGCCGGCTTGCCTCTGCTCCAACTTCCCCGTCTTCGGTCGCCACCTCTGGCGAGTGCAGCCGCCGGTGAAGCCCCACAGCTCTGCCTCCGATCTTCCGCGCGCCTGCAGTCCAGCCGCGCTTCCGCCCCGACCCCGCGAGCTCCGCCACCTCGACCTCGCCATGGCACCCGCGACCCCCCTGCTCCGGTGAGCTCTAGCTCCGCCGCCACCGGAGTTCCAACCCTCGTCGGCCGATCTGGCCTTGCCGCCCGGCCTCCTCCATGGCGCCGTCGGGGCAAAGCTCCTTCCCCTGCAGGTCGCGCTCTCCTCGTCGGCTGCTAGCGCCTGCAGCTGCGTCCGCGAGCTCCTTGCCATTTGCCGCCTACTCCGCTGTTGCTGCTTGCATCCTCCATGGCCACCCCAAGCCTTACATGGCAAGGCAGGGACTTGCCAACACGTTTGCTCCCTCAGCCTCCATGCACTTCCTGCTCCCGTCGGCCCTGCACCATGCCTCTACCGTCCATGAGATCATCAAGACCGAAACCTCCTTGAACAGGGGCATTTTGGGTTGTGACGAACAGTCTTCGGGGTATCCGCCAAGTACCACTCCGAACCATGTACGACTACCGTCGCCGAACGCCGGCAAGTGAACCACTACCGCCGCACGGTTTCAACAAGAAAATGTGTACCACTACTATCGCCAAGTCCAACTACGACAAATGACTACTCGATGAGACGCCAAGTACCACTACGCTCGGAGCCCTCGAATCCGTCAAGTTCATCTAAAAAATGTGTACCACTACCGTCGCCGAAGACCCGTGTAATGTAAGCGTCAAGTTCGACTACCGTCGTCGTGTACCACTACTTCCACGACGTCCGAGAATGACTACTTCCCACGACGACCCTGTGAACAACTACTTCCTCTATGACACATGTACCTCTTCCGTCGGACTTGTTTTGCCCCGAAAACACACGCTTCGAAGGTATACCACCGAGACGACGCCCGTGAACGAATGCATGTGTTGTATGAGATGTTCCGCTTGTTGCACCATATCCCAATTGTTGTTGCACGTTGACCTTCGTTGCCTTGTCACCGACCCGTGGGAACCCGGTAACCGAGATCACCCCACCTTCCTTGCATGGCCTGCTCACTTTCGCCCTTCATATTTTGCACCGACATCTCAACGAGTTGTCGGAATCGAGATGTTGCCGTGGCATCATTTTCGGATCGTCGTCATGGCACCCTTTCTTTCCACCACGGTGACAAATGCTTCATATCTTGCTCATGTCCACTTTTAATAATAATTTCATACAACTTGCATTTGTTATCCGCATCATGATAACAACCTTTAAATGCTTAAAATTGTTCTTTGCTTTAATAATTGCTAAATATACACATGGGGATTTTTTGGAATCGTTGTTGTTATTTCCGGCCTCATTTAAAATGCGTAGATAGTGTAGTTGCTCATGCTTCACCTCTTGTCATGTTAACAAATATTTAATCTTGTCTTGTAAATAAACGAGAGTCAACTAAATAAATAGAATGTCGTGTTTTGTCAATATGCAACTCGTTGCATATTGAGCTCCACTTAACTTGTAGTTTTGTTTGTGCACTTTGCCATGCCATGCATATTTAAACCGCACACGCATCATACTTGTTTGTGCATCATATGCCGTGTTTATGCTTGTGTGTTTACCATGTTGTTTGCTTCTTTCCGGTATGCTTCTCTCATTAGCTTCGGTTTCGCTCCGGAGTTGTGAAGATTCGTTCGACTACCTTTTTTGTCTTCTTCATGGACTCGTTCTTATTCCTTGCGGGACCCCAGGAAAGATGACCGTTCCCCGATATCACCTCTATCTTTGCTTTGCTAGTTGTCTTGCTCTATAGTTATGCCTCGATGCCTATTCTTGTCTTGTCGGCCTCCAATGTTGCCATGAAACGCTCTAACCGCCTTCCTAGCAAACCGTTGATTGGCTAAGTACGCTTTTGCTCAGCCCATCTTATAGCGTTGTTAGTTGCAGGTGAAGTTTGAAGATTGCTCCATGTTTGGACTTGTTTATTAGCATAACACAATATATATCTTAATTAATTAATGCACATATATATTGGTAATGGGTGGAAGGCTTGGCCTTCTGCTTGGTGTTTTGTCCCACTCATGCCACCTTAGGACCCGATAAACCAGTGTTATGTTCCTTGATTTTGCGTTCCTAACAGGGTTGGGGTTTATGGGCCCCCCTCGATAATTCGCACTGCTTCAAGCTTTTCCAGCAAGGCCCAACTTTGGTACTACATTTTCCTAACAACTAAAACTTGCCGAGGGAGTAATTAACCCAAGGATTTATTAATCAACCCCTAGGTCATTGCTCATTTTGATTGTTGGTCCAAACTAGAGCACTGTGCGAGTCCGCCCCTTGGCAACTTGGAGTATTTTGGCACCTGTACGCCTCGCTCATCCGGTCGTGGCCTGAGACGAGATAAGCGTGACTACTATCAGGGTGTCGGCACGCAGGGAGGTCTTGCTGGATTAGTTTTACCTTTGTCGGAATATCTTGAGCACGGGATTCCAAGAATACTCGGGTCTTCCCAACATGGAGTTGCGACTCCGCAGATCGTGAGCTTGTGATGGGCTAAGTTGGGACACCCCTGCAGGGTTATGAACTTTCAAAAGACATGCCCGCGGTTGCGTGGCAGATGGGAATTTTTTAATATCCGGTTGTAGATAACTTGACACCATATCCTTAAGAATACACTACATGTGTGAGTAACCGTGATGGTCTCTTTTCGAAGGGTTTTCAGAAAGTGAACACGGTGGGGTTATGTATGAACGTGAGTAGCTATGATCACTTATTGATCATCTTTGGCGACCGTTGGCACTTTTCTCTCCTCGCTCTGACTTCGTAAGCTAGTTGATTAGTGCTTGCAGCAACCACTTTATTACCTCTCCACACCTAAAATGCTTTGTTAGTTTTGATACCCGGGAATGGGATTGTTGAGTCCTTGTGACACACAGATTACAACACACACCAGATGCAGGTACAACTGAGTATGACACAGGAGATGGACAAGAACTTCACTTGGAGTTCGATGAAGAGCGTGGCAGTATGTATGTGACGTATCCTGACGATCAGTAGTGGTTCCTACTAGGGGCGATCAATACTTGTGGTTGTGGTATCTTTTCTCGTTTGATTTAGTCCGTAGCCGGACCCTGTGTCATTTGGATGAATGTATGTTATTGTATTAATTGTGTGACGTGGTGAGTGTAAGCCAACTATTTTACTCTTTAATCCCTGTTCATTACATGAGTTGTGCAAAGATACCGCATTTGCGATCATTCTAGAATGCGCTTATGTATCTAACTCGTGCCTCGACACGTAGGATATATATAGTCGCATCCTGGGCATTACACTCCTGGGACACCAAATGAGCTTGTGTGCGATAGGGTGAGGCATCAAAACCCAATCATTTTCTAGGTATGTACATCCCACACGGTGAATCCCAGAAACACATTTTCGTAGGTATGTATATCACACACAGTCAATCCAAGGAATGTGTTTCCGTTCTTATGTACATCCCACAAAGTCAACCCAGGAAAAATGTTTCCGTTTGTATGTATATCGCACATAGTCAATCCAAGGAATACGTTTCCTATCTTATGTACAATCCACACAGACAATCCAGGGAAAACGTTTCCGTTCATATATACATCCCACACAGTTTTATGTGTAGGCTCGTGTGTGAAAGGTGTAACTATCACACACGCTCTACCTTGGTTAACTGTTTGCTTTTATCAACTACATCACACACGATTTAATGAAGAAAACGGTGTGACATTGGGCTATCCATCACAAGCGCATTTACTGCTATACCCGTTTGCAAATATCCATGACACATTTAGTAGGTTTATTAGTTTACAATTAATAATTCCAGTATTATGCAAATTGACGTTTCATATCGAACAGTTGTTTGCCAATTTCATATCAGGCACATAAATATATTATAACATCATAGTACGATAGCTACATGAAAATAGCACAGTACAACATATAGCTAGTTCAACTTCATAAGAGCAATATTAGAACAATATATTCATTTCCCTAATCGAGATCATCCAGGCTCGTCTTATCCACCTCTGCTTTCAGTTCAGTAAGAACCTGTTTTGCACGGGCCAACTGGGAAAGTGCCTCCTCCTTCGCCAACACCATCTTAGCAAAGTCTGATTCAAAAAATCAGAGCTCATTCTCCACCTTCCACTTTTTATCCCGCATCTTCAAATATTCTTCAGCGTTGACAATAGTTTCTCTAAGCCTATGTTTGTTCTCTTCCTCATACATGCTCCAGAGCTTCACTAGGCACATCTTCAAAGACAGGGGCCACTCTTGATCAACCCACTTCAAGTAAGAACACTTCCATTCATCCTAGAATATTTAAAACTAGATCAGTAAAAATTGTAGGAGAAATGGGTTTATAGCAACATAGAAAATCACTAATGCTTATTTTCAAAAACTAAAGAAACATGTTAATTATGACATATCTTCTCAAAAAGGTCAATGTGCAAATGAATTAATTGCTACTGAGATAACAACCAAATTCTGGAACATCAGAAGCTATAACTAACTAAAAAAATGCTACAAGTTCTTACTCATGTACAATAAATAACAAATTGAACATTTTATGAGGAAGGTAAATATAACTGCAACAGCATAGCGACAATGTTTGGATGACAACAAATTGATACTAACAGGTGTGTACATGCACAAATTTAGTAACATAGAACTAATTGTTGGGGAATGTGGTATTTCGAAAAAATTCCTACGGTCACACAAGATCTATCTAGGAGAAGCATAGCAACGAGCGGGGAGAGTGTGTCTACGTACCCTCTTAGACCGAAAGCGGAAGCATCTAGTGACGCGGTTGATGTAGTCGAACGTCTTCGCGATCCAACCGATCCAAGCACTTCCGCATTCAGAACATGTTCAGCTCGATGACGTCCCATGAGCTCTTGAACCAGTTGAGCATCACGGGAGAGTTTCGTTAGCACGACGGCGTGGTGACGGTGATGATGAAGTTACCGGCGCAGGGCTTCGCCTAAGCACTGCAACGATATGACTAAGGTGCATAACTGTGGAGGGGGCACCGCACGCGGCTTGCAAATCAACTTGTGTGTCTATGGGGTGCCCCCTCCCAACATATATAAAGGAGGGAGGGGGAGGAGGAGGCGGCCAAGGAGGAGGAGGCGTGCCCAAGGGGGGCAATCCTATTCCAAGTAGGATTCCCCCCTTTCCTAGTCCTAGTAGGAGAGGGGGAACGAAGGGGAGGAGAAGAAGAAGGAAAGGGGGCCGGCCCCTAGTCCAATTTGGTTTGGGCTAGGGGGGCCGCGCGCCCCTAGCTGGCCGCACCTCCTCTTCCTCCACTTGGGCCCATGTGGCCCAATAACCCCTCGGGAGGTTCCGGTAACCTCCCGGTACTGCGGTATTTATCCGATAACCCCCGGAACTCATCCAGTGTCCGAATATAACCTTCCAATATATGAATCTTTATGTCTCGGACATTCCGAGACTCCTCGTCATGTCTGTGATTACATTCGGGACTCTGAACTACCTTCGATACATCAAAACACATAAACTCATAATACAGATCCTCATCGAATGTTAAGCGTGCGGACCCTACGGGTTCGAGAACTATGTAGACATGACCGAGACTCATCTCCGGTCGATAACCAATAGTGGAACCTAGATGCTCATATTGGTTCCTACATATTCTACGAAGATCTTTATCGGTCAAACCACATAACAACATACGTTATTCCCTTTGTCATCGGTATGTTACTTGCCTGAGATTCGATCATGGGTATTTACATAGTTCAATCTCGTCACCGGCAAGTCTCTTTACTCGTTCCGTAATACATCATCTCGTGACTAACTCATTAGTCGTTTGCTTGCAAGGTGCTACCTCTTGAGCATGCGTTAGTTTTCCCTTGAAGAGTAAAGGGTGATGCAGCAAAGTAGCGTAAGTATTTCCATCAGTTTTTGAGAACCAAGGTATCAATCTAGTAGGAGACTACACTCAAATCCCTCGTACATGTACAAACAAAGAAGAACCTTGCAACCAACGCGATAAAGGGGTTGTTAATCCCTACACGGCCACATGCAAAAGTGAGATCTGATAGAGATAATAAGATAAATATTTTTGGTATTTTTGTTGTATAGATTGAAAAGTAAGGATTGCAAAATA
Organism: Secale cereale; assembly: GCA_902687465.1. Classification (NCBI taxonomy): domain Eukaryota; kingdom Viridiplantae; phylum Streptophyta; class Magnoliopsida; order Poales; family Poaceae; genus Secale; species Secale cereale. The sequence goes on along the minus strand of LR738715.1, from coordinate 312,835,376 downwards.
AAAGATAGCTAGTTGACTGAAGATTAATATGATGGAAGATAGACCCGGGGGCCATAGGTTTCACTAGTGGCTTCTCTCAAGATAGCATATTTTACGGTGGGTGAACAAACTACTGTCGAGCAATTGATAGAAGAGCGCATAGTTATGAGAATATCTAGGCATGATCATGTATATAGGCATCACGTCCGTGAAAAGTAGACCGAAACGTTTCTGCATCTACTACTTTTACTCCACACATCGACCGCTATCCAGCATGCATCTAGAGTATTAAGTTCATAAGAACAGAGTAACGCCTTAAGCAAGATGACATGATGTAGAGGGATAAACTCATGCAATATGATATAAACCCCAGCTTTTTATCCTCGATGGCAACAATACAATACGTGCCTTGGTGCCCATGCTGTCACTGGGAAAAGACACCGCAAGATTGAACCCAAAGCTAAGCACTTCTCCCATTGCAAGAAAGATCAATCTAGTAGGCCAAACCAAACTGATAATTCAAAGAGACTTGCAAAGATATTTAAATCATGCATAAAACATTTCAGAGAAGAACCTAATATTGTTCATAGATAATCTTGATCATAAACCCACAATTCATCGAATCTCGACAAACACACCGCAAAAAGTATTACATCGAATAGATCTCCAAGAAGATCGAGGAGAACTTTGTATGGAGATCCAAAGAGAGAGAAGAAGCCCTCTAGATAATAACTATGGACCCGAAGGTCTGTGGTAAACTACTCACAACTCATCGGAGAGGCTATGGTGTTGATGTAGAAGCCCTCCGTGATCGATTCGCCTCGGTGGAGCTCCGGAAAAGGCCCGGATCTCACGGGTACAGAAGGTTGCGGCGGTGGAAATAGGGATTCGTGGTGCTCTCGGATCTTTTCAGGGTATATGAGTACATATAGGAGGAAGACGTATGTCGGTGAAGCTACGAGGGGCCCACAAGGGTGGGGGCGTGCCTACCCCCTGGGCGCGCCCTCCTACCTCGTGGCCGCCTCGTGGCTTCCCAGGCGTGTACTCCAAGTCTTCTGGATTGCATTTGTTCCAAAAATGATCCTTGCGCAGGTTTCATTTCGTTTGGACTCCGTTTGATATTCCTTTTCTGCGAAACACTGAAATAGGCAAAAAGCAGCAATTTGCACTGGCCCTCGGGTTAGTAGGTTAGTCCCAAAAATAATATAAAAGTGCATAATAAAGCCCACTAAACATCCAAAACAGATAATATAATAGCATGGAACAATCAAAAATTGTAGATACGTTGGAGACGTATCACAAGGCTTATTACGATGTCTATTACTGAGAGGGCCCAGAGATACCTCTCCGACACTCGGAGTGACAAATCCTATTCTCGATCTATGCCAACACGACAAACACCTTCGGAGACACCTGTAGAGCATCTTTATAATCACCCAGTTACGTTGTGACGTTTGATAGCACACAAGGTGTTCCTCCGGTATTCGGGAGTTGCATAATCTCATAGTTATAGGAACATGTGTAAGTCATGAAGAAAGCAATAGCAGAAAAACTAAACGATCAAGTTGCTAAGCTAACGGATGGGTCTTGTCCATCACATCATTCTCCTAATGATGTGATCATGTTGATGAAATGACGACTCATGTCTATGGTTAGGAAACATAACCATCTTTGATTAACGAGCTAGTCTAGTAGAGGCATACTAGGGACACTCTGTTTCGTCTATGTATTCACACATGTATCAAGTTTCCGGTTAATACAATTCTAGCATGAATAATAGACATTTATCATGATATATAAGGAAATACAAATAACAACTTTATTATTGCCTCTAGGGCATATTTCCTTCAGTCTCCCACTTGCACTAGAGTCAATAATCTAGATTACATAGTAATGATTCTGACACCCATGGAGTCTTGGTGCTGATCATGTTTTGTTTGTGGAAGAGGCTTAGTCAACGGGTCTGCAACATTCAGATTCGTATGTATCTTGCAAATTTCTATGTCTCCCTCTTGACTTGATCGCGGATGGAATTGAAGCGTCTCTTGATGTGCTTGGTTCTCTTGTGAAACCTGGATTCCTTCGCCAAGGCTATTGCTCCAGTGTTGTTACAAAAGAATTTCATTGGACCCGATGCACTAGGTATTACACGTAGATCGGATACAAACTCCTTCATCCAGACTCCTTCATTTGATGCTTCTGAAGCAGCTATGTACTCCGCTTCGCACGTAGATCCCGCCACGACACTCTTCTTGGAACTGCACCAACTGACAGCTCCACCGTTCAATAAAAAATATATATCCGGTTTGTGACTTAGAGTCATCTGGATCAGTGTCAAAGCTGGAATCGACATAACTGTTTATGACGAGCTCTTTGTCACCTCCATAAACGAGAAATATATATTCTTTGTCCTTTTCAGGTACTTCAGGATGTTCTAGATTATTTTCCACTGATCCACTCCTGGATTACTTTGGTACCTCCCTTCTAAACTTATAGCAAGGCACACATCAGGTCTGGTACACAACATTGCATACATGATAGATCCTATGGCTGATGCATAGGGAATTACTTTCATTTTCTCATTATCCTCTACAGTGGTTGGGCATTGAGTCTGCTACTTCTCGAGCTTGCGTTGTTTTCCCTCGAAGAGGAAAGGGTGATGCAGCACAGTAGCGAAAGTATTTCCCTCGGTTTTTGAGAACCAAGGTATCAATCGAGTAGAAGACCACGCGCAAGTCCATCGTACCTACACAAACAAATAAGAACCTTGCAACCAACACGATAAAGGGGTTGTCAATCCCTTCTCGGCCACTTCCAAAAGTGAGATCTGATAGAGATGATAAGATAATATTTTTGGTATTTTTGATATAGATTGAAAGTAAAGGATGCAAAATAAAACAACAGCGACATAAATTGGCAAGTTGACGGGAAACTACTATGATGGAAGATAGACCCGGGGGCCATAGGTTTCACTAGTAGCTTCTCTCATGATAGGAGATTTCTACAGTGGGTGAACGAATTACTATCGAGCAATTGATAGAAAAGCGCATAGTTATGATAATATCTAGGCATGATCATTGTATATAGGCATCACGTCCGTGACAAGTAGACCGAAACGATTATGCATCTACTACTATTACTCCACACATCCACCGCTATCCAGCATGCATCTAGAGTATTAAGTTCATAAGAACAGAGTAACGCCTTAAGCAAGATGACATGATGTAGAGGGATAAACTCAAGCAATATGATATAAACCCCATCTTTTTATCCTCGATGGCAACAAGACAATACATGCCTTGCTGGCCCTGCTGTCACTGGGAAAGGACACCGCAAGATTGAACCCAAAGCTAAGCACTTATCCCATTGCAAGAACTACCAATCTAGTAGGCCACACCAAACTGATAATTCAAAGAGACTTGCAAAGATATTTAAATCATGCATAAAATATTTCAAAGAAGAATCAAATATTGTTCATAGATAATCTTGATCATAAACCCACAATTCATCGGATCTCGACAAACACACCGCAAAAAGAATTACATCGACTAGATCTCCAAGAAGATCGAGGAGAACTTTGTATTGAGATCCAAAGAGAGAGAAGAAGCCATCTAGCTAATAACTATGGACCCGAAGGTCTGTGGTAAACTACTCACAACTCATCGGAGAGGCTATGGTGTTGATGTAGAAGCCCTCCATGATCGATGCCCCCTCCAGTGGAGCTCCGAAACAGGCCCCAAGATGGGATCTGACGGGTACAGAAGGTTGCGGTGGTGGAATTAGGGTTTCGTGGTGCTCCTGGATGTTTTCAGGGTATGTAGGTATATATAGGAGGAAGAGGCACGTCAGGGGAGCCACGAGGGTGGGGGCGCGCCCCTTGCCCTCGTGGCCACCTCGTTCGCTTCCTGTCATGTACACCAAGTCTTCTGTGTTGCAATTGTTCCAAAAATAACTCTCCCTAAGGTTTCATTCCGTTTGGACTCCGTTTGATATTCCTTTTCTGCGAAACACTGAAATAGGCAAAAAACAGCAATCTGCACTGGGCTTTGGGTTAGTAGGTTAGTCCCAAAAATAATATAAAAGTGTATAATAAAGCCCATTAAACATCCAAAACAAATAATATAATAGCATGGAACAATCTAAAATTATAGATACGTTGGAGACGTATCAAGCATCCACAAGCTTAATTCTTGCTCGTCCTCGAGTAGGTAAATGATAAAAACAGAATTTTTGATGTGGAATGCTACCCAACATAATTCTTAATGTAATTTATTTATTGTGGAATGAATGTTCAGATCCGAAAGATTCAAGACAAAAGTTTAATATTGACATAAGAATAACAATACTTCAAGCATACTAACAAAGCAATTGTGTCTTCTCAAAATAGCATGGCCAAAGAAAGTTATCCCTACAAAATCATATAGTCTGGCTATGCTCTATTTTCATCACACAAAATATTTAAATCATGCACAACCCCGGTTTCAGCCAAGCAATTGTTTCACACTTCAATTTTTTCAAACTTTTCAACTTTGACTCAATACATGAGTGTGAGCCATGGATATAGCACTATAGGTGGAATGGAGTGGTGGTTGTGGATAATACAAAAGAGGAAGATAGTCTCACATCAACTAGGCATATCAATGGGCTATGGAGATGCCCATCAATAGATATCAATGTGAGTGAGTAGGGATTGCCATGCAACGGATGCACTTGAGCTATAAGTGTATGAAAGCTCAACAAAAGAAACTAAGTGGGTGTGCATCCAACTCGCTTGCTCATGAAGACCTAGGGCATTTTGAAGAAGACCATCATTGGAATATACAAGCCAAGTTCTATAATGAAAATTCCCACTAGTATATGAAAGTGACAAAACAAGAGACTCTCTATCATGAAGATCCTGGTGCTACTTTGAAGCACAAGTGTGGAAAAACGATAGTACCATTGTCCCTTTTCTCTTTTTCTCTCATTTGTTTTCTTCTTCTTTTTCACTTTGGGCCTTTTCCATTTTTTTTCTCTTTTTTATGGCCTCTTTTTTTCGTCCGGAGTCTAATCCCGACTTGTGGGGGAATCATAGTCTCCATCATCCTTTCCTCACTGGGACAATGCTCTAGTAATGAAGATCATCACACTTTTATTTACTTACAACTCGAAGCTAGAACAAAATATGACTCTATGTGAATGCCTCCGGCGGTGTACCAGAATGTGCAATGAATCAAGAGTGACATGTATGAAAAATTATGAACGGTGGCTTTGCCACAAATACGATGTCAACTACATGATCATGCATAGCAATATGACAATGATGAAGCGTGTCATAGTAAACGGAACGGTGGAAGGTTGCATGGCAATATATCTCAGAATGTGTCGGTGCGAAATGACACCTATGGGAACACTGGAATCCCTTCTACGGTTGGCGGGTGCGAGGTTGTGCAAAGAGCAGGTCTAAGAGTCAGCATAGCAACCGTTTAGCCAGGTTCGAGCCACGAGGATGCGTAATACCCTAGTCCTGCTTTGGTGTATATTTGAGTGTTCTTGAGTTCTTGAGCTAGCTACGGTGCATGTCCAGCTTTCCAGGATCCGAATCCTTCTTCAGTATGCCCCGGGCCTCCTTTTATAGTCTAAAAGGGGCTGCCATAGTGGCACACAGGAGGTGGAAAGGTGTATAGTGTATAGGCTTATCCCATGCCATTACAGGATAAGACGCATTAAATGCGCTGCTTAGGTGTCTATTTACTTTATCGGGGACGAAAAAGAAGCCCGTCATGTCCGGGGCCGCTCTGTCTGGTCGCGACGAGCGTCCAGGCTAGCGAGGCAGGTAGCTGAGGTGGCGTGGTGGTAGGGTCTTCACGAAGATCTGCATGCCACCACGCAGGTGCTTGATTAGCTGGCCCAGGAACCATGTATTGTCACGTGGGTGCCTGCCTGGGCCAGCGGGTCAGCCGCCGAGCTAGGGCGGCAAGGGCTTGCTGTAGTCTTGCTTCTATTCCCAGCAAGGGTCTTGCCGGGGCCTCCGTGAGCATCCCGCGGCAAGAGGCTTGCCGGGGCTCCGGGGTGTCTTCGGCAAGGAGCCTTGCCGGGGCCTCGTGGGCATCCTCAGCAAGGAGCCTTGCGATCGCCATGTCTTCTGGTTCTTATCTTGGGAGTCATAGATCTTTGTCTTCACAAACATCTGCATGCCATCACGCGGGCGCTTCCCGAGCCTTGGCTCCAATGTTTGTTGATGATGTTAGAGTTCTTAGGTCCAAGGGTGGCCACAACGGAGGCATTTGGGCGAATCGCCCCGGCAAGAGCTCCTACCGAGGGCGCGCAGGCCGCCCCGGCAAGAGTCCTTGCCGGGGGTGAGCCTGTCTCCTTGCTTGGTCTTCTCGTGCAGCCGTCTTGGCGTTGTTCTGGCAACTCTGTGTTTCTGGCTTCCCTCCTCTACTTTGTTATGTTTGGTCACAGGCGTGGCTCTGACTGCCCGTGTACAGGTAAGGGGTAAAAAAGTGAGCCCCTACTTTTGTACACTGACAGGAGCCCCTGGACCTGGGCCATTCATAAGTGCAACGCGTTATTGGGCTAGGCCCAGAACGGTGCACGGGCAGTGGGGTTAGATTCTTTTTATCGTAGTAACTCCTCCGATGGTTGCGTTTCCCCCATGATCTGTGCTGACATGGGGGTTCGTGCGTGGGGTGATCGCAGCATGCTTGCGTCATCTCGTGGTTCCAAAAATAGTAAAGAGGCGGTTCGCGCCCTCCTCATAAAGAATATAGGAAGTCGTGGGGGCGCGACCCATTTACTAAGTGGACTCGGGTCGCACCTCGATCACGGGGCGCGAAACGGTCATACCACGTGTCATCTAATTCCCGATCCGCCCGCCACGTACCCCTCATGCATCGGGGAGGGAAAGCGGCGGACACAGAGGGTGCGGGTCTTAACGCCGAGGGGGGGCAGGCGCTGCTGATTGGAGCGGTGGGTCGGTCGCCCTTCTATAAAAAGGGGAGGAGAGGAACGATGCTTCTCACCTCTCCACTCATCTTCTTCCTGTTTGATTCCTTCCCTCCCCAAGGTATGCCGAGAGGGCGCGGTCATGGCCGTGCCTTCGCGGAAGCGACCAGGTCGTCTTCCCGTCAGAGGGCGGCGGTGGTCAAAGAGGAGCCGGATGCCCCAGATGAGGGGCATGCTAGAGGCAGAGGTGTCGGTCAGGGTCGTGGTCGGCGAGGCGGTCGAGGCAGAGGCAGACAAGGTCGGGGGACACCCGTGCCATCATCATCTCCGTCTTCATCTCCTTCGTCTTCTCCTCCTGCCTCCCCACACGACCATGTCAAGGACACGGCGCTGAAGTTCATCTTGCAACTGCGTGAGCCGCCGCGCAATTGCCTCCGCCTTCCTGGAGCGTTCGCAAGGGTGTTGGAGGTCGATCAACCATCGAGGTTGAGGCTTCACATGGAGGGGTATTGCCATGCCGCCATGTGGGTGAACACCAAGTTTCCCACCCCTCACGTGACGCTCCTTCGCCGGGGGTGGAAGACCTTGGCGCGTGCCCACTGCTTGGTGAAGGGGCACGTCCTCTGCTTCAGGCTAGCGGAGAGCGATCTACTCTCCATCAAAGTCTTCGGGCGCTCGGGACACAGGCTAGGGTGCTGTGTGGAGAGCTCGACAGACGACGAAAACTCCTCCCCAAGCGAGAGTGATGGGGAGGACAGCGGCAGCGACGACGAGGGCGGCGAGCGGGAGGATGACGGGTCTGACTAGGCGGCGGACACGCCGTCCCTGGGCGGTGCTGGCAACACCATCATCTGCACCGCCAGCCCCTTGAACTTCTCGGGGTCACCTCCTTGGGCGGCTAGCAATGGGAGGCCATAGAAGGCGAAGAAGGTGGGTGGCGGTCGTCATGTCAGAGTACGCAGGCGTTCACCCACGCATTGCCGGCCCACTGCCCCATCTTTCAGCTCTTCTCCCGGTGCTATTATCGTCAGCCTCCTTTGGGATGGCCGCCAGGATGTTCTCTTGGTGCTTTCTGCTGCCCGCGCTTCACCTAGGCGCTTCTTTTGCCCTTTGCCATCTTGTTCCATTTCCTGAGAAGAGGGACAAGAAAGGGATTACGGGCATCTTATCTCTTTTTAGTTTTTAAGCCTATGGGCCTTTGTAAGATTTAGAATCTCGTAACTCCCTCGCTTTATGTATGCATTCCGTACGAAATGTACTTATTTGCAACGTATTAATGAAAAGAAGGGTGTTTGCCGGGTCTCTTTGTGCGCGGGCAGGAGCCACACCAAGGAACGGATCCTTGTTATCTTAAGATAAACAACGTGTCCCGGCAACCAGTCTTGCCGTCCCCCTCCCTGCTCCATAATTGTACTCGCACCCTTGGCAGAAGTAGGAGCAGGATAGGGTGAGGCCCTTCGTCCGCTTCCTTCCCATCGCACTACTACCAAGCCTCGGTCCAAGCCAGAGCTTGTTGGACACAGGGAGAAAAGGGGAGCATGATGGTATAAGAACAAACGAAGCCTTGTACGTCCAAGTTTTGTATGGAAGAAAGGAGCGGGGGATGAAAGACTTATCTGGGCCATGTAGCTCCCGGCGACCTTGTCTTTCCGTGGCATGACCCTTGGTCGCGCAGCCCCCGGCAATCTCAGTTTTGACAGGGTCGGAGTGTCGGCCTGCCTCCTTTCTTCCAAATGGTTCAGCAAGGATGTCCATGAATCCTGCGAATCAATAGGACGGAAAGGAAACAAAGAGACGCAAACTTGACTTCAATGCTAGGGGTTAGCCGCCGTTAAGCACTATCAACCCTAACAGGGAAAGAGACTCAACCTAGCATGCATGCTAAAACTTAGGGCGCTAGCGCTTCATTTATTTATGCTCAGGGTCTACGCCTGGCTTTGTACGAAGGGTTACATGCCTTGCCGGCAATGCTTGTACAAAAGGGTGGCTTGCCGGGAGGCCTGGCAACCGCGCCTGCGGGTAAAACTTGCGAAGATGTTCGATGTTCCAGGAGTTACTCACTGGGATACCATCTTCAGTCTCCAGGCGGACTGTGCCAGGCCTGGTGACTCGTATTATCCGATAAGGGCCTTCCCACTTTGGCGTCAACTTGTTGGAATTCTTGGCCGACTGAACGTGCTGAAGAACAAGGTCGCCTTCCTCAAAGCTTCGGGTATGAACCTTGCGGCTATGATAGCGGCGCAAGGCTTGCAGGTAGCGCTGCTCCTACAGCCGCCCGAAGATGATCTTCCTCGAGGAGCATTGCGTCATCTTGTAGCAGTCGCTCTTGCTCAAGCTCATCATAAGCGAGCACTCGGGGTGACCCGTATGTGATTTCTGTGGGGAGAACCACTTCCGCCCCATAAACGAGGGAGAAGGGTGTCTGGCCGGTGGCTTGATTTTGTGTCGTCCTGATTGACCAAAGAATCGCCGGTAATTCATCAATCTAGCACCTTCCGCACTTGTGTAGCCTGTCAAAAGTCCTTGTTCGGAGGCCCCGCAGTACTTTAGCATTTACCCTTTCTGCCTGGCCGTTGCTTCGAAGATGTGCAATAGAAGCAAAATAGACCATGTCGCCGAGATCTTGAATATATTGCATGAAGGTGTTGCTTGTGAACTACGTATCATTGTCGGTGATGATTCTGTTTGGTACACCAAAACGACAGACCAGGCCCTTGAAGAACTTGACGGCCGATTGTACTGTCACCTTCCTCACTGCTTCCACCACCGGCCCCTCTGTGAACTTGTCGATTGCTACGTACAAGTACTCAAAGCCCCCGACAGCACGGGGAAAAGGGCCCAATATGTTGAGCCCCCAAACCGAGAATGGCCAGGAGAGAGGGATAGTTTGGAGAGCTTGAGCTGGTTGATGAAGTTTCTTCGAATGGAACTGACACGCTTCACACTTGGCTACTAGTGTCGTTGCATCCTGGAGGACAGTGGGCCAGAAGAAGCCTTGCCGGCAAGGGCCCATGACCCTATGTGGGAGCCACATATGCCTCCATGTATCTCTGCCAACAGCCCTAGTCCTTCCTCCCGGGGGATGCACTTCAATTTCATGCCGTTCGGTCTTTTTCTGTACATGACGTCGTCAACGAACTAGTACATGGCGGACCTACGGGCTACTTTCTCCGCTTCTTGCTGCTCCTCAGGAAGTTCCCTGATCTGGAGGAATTGGACGATATGTTGTGCCCATGCCAGAGCTAGGGGTTCGACGGCAAGGACCAAAGGCATTTCCTCTGCCATGGGAGCGATTGCCTCTACGGCCAGGGCTTGATGCCCCGCCGGAGTCTGTTGCCCCATAGCAGGCTCATCGTCCCCGGCAACACCTTTGCTGGCCACCCCTGCAGGTTCGGCAGGAAAGTACTTGCTGGGGCCTAATTTCCTTCGCTTGTTCTGCTCAGTCGATGGTTCAACAGATGGCTGAAATAATCGGAGCACAAAGGTACCTGGTTCCACAGGTACTTTGAGGGCGGCGCGTTTCGACAAGTAGTCGATGATGTCATTCTCCGCTCGGGGGACATGTTCAGCTTGTATACCGTCGAAACGCTCCTCCAGTTTCCTTACTTCATCCACGTAGGCTTCCATCAACGGGCTCTGGTAATCTCTATTCACTTGCCTGACGACGAGCTGCGAATCTCCTCTGATGATGAGCTTCTTGATCCTGAGGTCCGCCGCGATCCTGAGACCGGCAAGCAGTCCCTCGTACTCAGCAGTGTTGTTCGTTGGTACATCCCTGGGGAAGTGCTTCTGGATCACATACTTGAGGTGCTCTCTGGTGGGTGCAACGAGCAGCACACCAGCACTGGCGCCTTGCAGCGAGAAAGCTGCGTGAAAGTACATAATCCAGTCGCGACTCGTACCCTTGCCGGCGAGAGTAGTCTCCTAGATCTCTTCGTCGGGCGTTGAGGTCCATTCTGCAACGAACTCTGCCAAGACTCTACTCTGAATCGTTGAACTGCTTTCAAATTTCAAACCGAAGCTTCACAGCTCCAGGGCCCACTCCACAATCCTCCCAGTCGCATCTAGGTTATGCAATATCCGCTACAATGGGAGGCAAGTGACGACGGTAATTTCATGTGCTTGGAATTAATGACGCAGCTTCCCCGATGCCATAAGGAGGCCGAAGAGAAATTTCTGCACGCCGGAGTACCATGACCTAGCCCCCTGTAATAGGGAGCTAACAAAGTAAATCGGGTGCTGCATCATCTTCTTCTGCATTACTCCATCTGGTTGCGTCGCTTTGGCCCTAGTGGCATCAGGTTCTGTCGTTTCTATCGCTTCCGTATTGACCTCCCTCTGGGCCACTAGCGCGACACTGACCACTTGGTTCGTTGCCACTAAATACAGTAGCAACGGCTCTTGTGGTTTAGGCGCGACTAGTATCGGTGTAGAGGAGAGGTATTTATTCAGGTCTTGCAGTGCCGCTCCGGCTTCTGGGGTCCACTCCATTGGGCCCGCCTTTTTCAAAATCTTGAAAAAGGGGAGGGCGCGCTCGGCAGATTTGGAGATGAATCTGCCCATGGTGGCAATGCAGCCAGCCAGCCGACGCACATCCTTCATCCGCCTGGGTGCTTCAATCTACTCGATGGCCTTGATCTTGTCTGGATTTGCCTCAATTCCACGCTGTGACACAAAGAAACCAAGAAGCTTGCCGGACGGGACACCGAAGACACACTTCTCAGGGTTCAGCTTAAGGTTGATCTTGCGCAGATTCGTGAACGTCTGTTCCAAATCTTGTACAAGCGTTGCTTTGTCCTTGGTTTTGACCACTATATCATCCATATAAGCTTCCATATTTCTATGTAGCTGAGGCTCAAAACCAATCTGGACTTCTCTTGCAAATGTTGAGCCAGCACTCTTCTACCCGAAAGGCATCCGTATACAACAATACGTACCACATTGGGTGATGAATGATGTCTTCTCTTCATCTTCTCTCGTCATGAAGATCTGATGGTAGCCCGAGTAAGCGTCGAGGAATGATAACAAGTCACATCCGGCCGTGGAGTCCACAATCTGGTCGATGCGCGGCAATGGGAAAGGGTCTTTTGGACAAGCCTTATTGATGTCTGTGTAATCTATACACAGCCTCCACTTCCCATTTGCCTTACGCACTACCACCGGATTGGCCAACCACATTGGATGGAGCACTCCTCTCACTAAGCCTGCTGCCTCTAACTTCCTGGTCTCCTCTCTGATGAACTCTTGCCGCTCCAGAGCTTACTTCCTGACCTTCTACTTGACGGGTCACGCATGAGGGCAGACAGCAACATGGTGCTCAATCACCTCCCTGGGAACGCTGGGGATGTCAGACGCTTGCCATGCAAACACGTCGACATTCTCCCACAGGAAGGTGATGAGTGCGTCTTACTATTTGCTGTCGAGGGCGGAGCTTATAGTGAAAGCCCCTCCCGTGCCATCCTACTTGATGGACACCCGCTTGGTTTCTGGTGGAGCAGCTCTGGATTTCTTGCTCTTGCCGGTGGAGCTCTCTGGCGCGTTCTCGATGGGAGCACTACACTCCGAAGAGGAGCGCTTGCCGGAGTAGGCGCGAGAGGCCTCATCAGTCTTCCTTCCTCCTGGGGCTTCAGTGGCAGGAACAAGCGCCTTGGCGGCAGTTGCTGCAACTGCCTCCCGGTAAAGCTGATCAGCGTAGATCAGTGCATCCTTCTTGTCGGAGGGGACGGTGATGATGGACATCAGCGCGGGCATCTTCAACGTGTTGTAGGCGTAATGCGACGCCGCCATGAATTTGGCCAAAACTAGGCGGCCGAGGATCCCGTTGTAAGGCAAGGGGATCTCAGCAACATCAAAAACAATCCTCTCCGTCCTATAGTTTAGCTCGCCCCCGAATGTCACGGGTAGCGTGACTTTACCCTTGGGCTGACTTCTTCCTGGGTTGACCCCTTGAAACGTGCCCGTCTCCTCGAGGTCTCCATCAGGGATTTGCAGCCTTTTGAATATGACGGGCGAGATCAAGTTCAGACCGGCCCCGCCATCAACCAGCATCTTCGTCACCTTGAGGTTGCGTATTGTTGGTGAGACCAACAATGGCAAACACTCGACCGCAGTCATGCGGTCAGGGTGATCCTCGGCGTCAAAGATAATAGGAGTGATGGACCACCTCAGCGGCTTCTGGGCATCGAACGACGGCTCCGCTATTGTGATCTCACGCGCCCACTGTTTAAGTTGGCGGTGGGAGGTGTGCAGGGAGGCACCGCCGCCGACGGATATGGCCTCCGTGGCCTTCTGGAACTCTTGCTCGCCGGACTCGTCGTCCTCATCACAATCATCATCTTCTCGCTTCTTGTCACGGCCCCGGGCAGGTCGTTCTTGTTGGTTATCTTTGCCGCGGCGGCCAGGCTGGCCGCCACGTTTCATGTCGGATCCTTCAACACCATCTTGGCCTTTCTCCTTGCCTCGCCATTCATACCCAGCCTTTTGCTTCTTTGCGAGCTGCTCGACTGTCAGCAGTTCTGGAGGTCATGGCCTTTGGTGCGGTGGATCTTGCAGTACTGCTTGTCGGAGCTTCCTGGCTTGTCGGCAGCCGCCAAGGCCCGACAGGTGACACACCCGGCGATTTCTTTGCCAGGGTCGTCTGCCTTGGTTTTCTTGGCGGTGCCGGCGTCGTTGGATACCTCGACGGCAAGCACAGCATTGCCCTTGCGTTTCATGTTGCAGCGTCGACCATTTTTCGTCGGGGCGACGGCGTCTTCGTTTGAGGAACCGGTTTCCACACCGGTATCTTCGCTGGGGTACTTCCTTCCCTCTTCAGCCCGGGCGCATCTGTCGGCTAGAACATAGAGTTCGGCCACATCCTTAACTTTATTCATCGCCGGCTCCTCATGCATCATGCGGTTGTGCACGTTCGGGTGGAATGCGCTGATGATGGCGGCAGGATGAACGTCTAGGATGTTGTACTGCACTTGGCTGAACCTATGTATGTACTTGCGCAGGCTTTCACCTTCCTTCTGGGGGATGACATGCAAATCGCTTGCTTGGCCATGAGCCTGGTCGCCTCCCGTAAAGGCGCCAACAAACTCATGGCACAAATCCGACCAGGAAGAAATGGAATCCGCTGGCAAGTGCATCGACCATGACATTACGTTGGTTTAAGTGCCAATGGGAAATAATTGGCAGGCACCTTGTCGTCGCGCAGCCCAGCAGCCTGCATCACGATGGTGCAGATGCTAAGGAACACTGACGGGTGAGTTTTCCCATTGTACTTCTCGCCGACATCGGGCTTGAAGGTGCGGTGGGTGGGCCACTGGAAACGCTGCAGCTCACGGGTAAAGGCCGGACAGCCTACCTCGTAAGGTAAGCCTTTAGATCCTCCTGGTGCTGGGTTGTCCGCAGCAGGCCCTGTCGCCTATCCGACTGGTGGCATGCCTCGTGCCGGTGCTCGATGGTGGTTTGAGCGTCCTCGTGGGCATGCTCTCGAAGAATTTGGCGCTGATCCCGGTGGGTCCGTGGGTCGGACGACGCTATGGATACGTCGTCGCAAGCGTCGTCCCGACGGGCCGGCACACGTGGTAGCTGGTGAGGAGGAGGAGAATGCACCGTGGTTACGGCTCCTCCGGTCCTTCCATCGCTGGCGTGTGGTGGCTCCACAGAGCATCGGCCCGAAGGCCCCGCCGGCCAAGGTCCGTCCTTGTTGGCGATGGCAACGAGGCTACGAACGGTAGCTCTCCACTCGTCGAGCTTCTCCGCAGCAGGAGGGAAGTCGAGGAGCAGCTGCGCGCGCGCTAAGGCTTCCGCCGGCGTGGGTGGCGGGGAGAGCTGCGTGGATCGAGATGCGCTACGACTTCTAACCATGTTAGAAGGAGCTTTATCACGGTCCTGCAGTTGCATGCCATCCTCGCCAGCGCCTCGGTGAGCATGTTGATCTTCTGCATCTCATGACTGATGCGCAGGGCTCTTTCCGCGGCGGCGCCCGGGGTCCTCCACGCGGCGACGCTGATCATCACGCACGACCTGGGAGGAACACACCATGGGCGCCACCGTGGGCGTCTTGGAAGTCGCCGCGTCGCCCATGCATGGTACGACACCACTCTTAGAGGGCCCTGTGCTACCTGCGGGGGGCCCGGCTCCGCCCTTTGACTTGGTGGTGTGCGGCTCGTCGTCTCGCGCACGAATGACGCCGCTTGACAGGCTTCGGCTGCTGGAACGACGCGGGTGTTCGCGGGTCGTGCCTTGGCTCCCATCCGCGACCACCCCGTCGCCAGCCTGCGCCAGCACGGGCCGTTCGGCTCCAACCGACCGCCGCGATCGTCTTCTTCTTAGGAGCCACGGAGATGAAGAATCGCTACACTAACTGCTAGAACAGATTTTCACAGTTGCGCCCCCTACCTGGTGCGCCAAAGATGTCGGTGCGAAACGACACCTATGGGATCACTGGAATCCCTTCTACGGTTGGCGGGCGCGAGATTGTGCAAAGAGCAGGTCTAAGAATCAGCACAACAATCGTTTACCCAGGTTCGGGCCGCGAGGATGCGTAATACCCTAGTCCTGCTTTGGTGTATATTTGAGTGTTCTTGAGTTCTTGAGCTAGCTACGGTGCCTGTCCAGCTTTCCAGGATCCGAATCCTTCTTCAGTATGCCGCGGGCCTCCTTTTATAGTCTAAATGGGGTTGCCATAGTGGCACATAGGAGGTGGAAAGGTGTACAGTGTATAGGCTTATCCCATGCCATTACGGGACAAGACGCATTAAATGTGCTGCTTAGGTGTCTATTTACTTTATCGGGGACGAAAAATAAGCCCGTCCTATCCGTGGCGGCTCTATCTGGTCGCGACGCGCGTCTAGGCCAGCGAGGCAGGTAGTTGAGTTGGGGTGGTGGTAGGGTCTTCACGAAGATCTGCATGCCACCACACAGGTGCTTGATGAGCTGGCCCAGGAACCACGTATTGTCACGTGGGTGCCTGCCTGGGCCAGCGGGTCGGCCGCCGAGCTGGGGCGGCGGGGGCGGCAAGGGCTTGCCGCAGTCTTGCTTATATTCCCTTGCCGGGGCCTCCGTGAGCATCCCGTGGCAAGAGGCTTGCTGGGGCTCCGAGGTGTCTTCGGCAAGGAGCCTTGCCGGGGCCTCGTGGGCGTCCTCGTCAAGGAGCCTTGCGATCGCCTTGTCTTCTGGTTCTTATCTTGGGAGTCATAGATCTTTGTCTTCACAAAGATCTGCATGCCATCACGCGGGCGCTTCTCGAGCCTTGGCTCCAATGTTTGTTGATGATGTTGGAGTTCCTAGGTCCAAGGGTGGCCAAGACGGAGGCGTTTGGGCGAATTGCCCCGGCAAGAGATCCTGCCGGGGGCGTGCAGGCCGCCCCGGCAAGAGTCCTTGCCGGGGGAGAGCATAACTCCTTGCTTGGTCTTCTCGTGCCGCCGTCTTGGCGTTGTTCTGGCAACTCTGCGTTTCTGGCTTCCCTCCTCTGCTTTGTTATGTTTGGTCACAGGCATGGCTCTGACTGCCCGTGTACATGTAAGGGGTAAAAAAGTGAGCCCCTACTTTTGTACACTGGCAGAATGGCTATGGAAATGCCATAATAGGTAGGTATGGTGGTATTTTTTAGGAAGGTATATGGTGAGTGTATGGTACTGGAGAAAGTTGCGCGATACAAGAGAGGCTAGCAATGGTGGAAGGGTGAGAGTGCGTATAATCCATGGACTCAACATTAGTCATAAAGAACTCATATACTTATTGCAAAAATCTACGAGTTATCAAAACAAAGTATTCAATGCATGCTCCTAGGGGAAGGGTTGGTAGGAGTTAACCATCGCGCGATCCCGACCTCAACACAAAGGATGACAATCAATAAATAAATCATGCTCCAACTTCATCACATAACGGTTCACCATACGTGCATGCTGCGGGAATCACAAACTTTAACACAAGTGTTTCTCAAATTCGCAATTACTCCACTAGCATGACTCTAATATCACCATCCTCATATCTCAAAACAATCATCAAGTATCAAACTTCTCATAATATTCAATGCACTATTATGAAAGTTTTTACTATACCCATCTTGGATGCCTATCATATTAGGACTGATTTTATAACCAAAGCAAATT
Organism: Secale cereale; assembly: GCA_902687465.1. NCBI lineage: Eukaryota > Viridiplantae > Streptophyta > Magnoliopsida > Poales > Poaceae > Secale > Secale cereale. The sequence continues at coordinate 312,818,367 of LR738715.1, read as the reverse complement.
ACCATGCTGTTCTAAAAGACTCTCAAGATAATATAAGTGAAGCATGAGAGATCAATAATTTCAAGAAAATAGAACCACCACCGTGCTCTAAAAGATATAAGTGAAGCCATAGAGCAAATCTATCTAGCTCAAAAGATATAAGTGAAGCACATAGAGTATTCTAATAAATTCCGATTCATGTGTATCTCTCTCAAAAGGTGTGTCCAGCAAGCATGATTGTGGTAAAAAGAAAAGACTCAAATCATACATGATGCTCCAAGCAAAACACATATCATGTGGTGAATAAAAATAGTCTCAAGTAAAGTTACCGATAGACGAAGACGAAGGAGGGGATGCCTTCTCGGGGCATCCCCAAGCTTAGGCTTTTGGTTGTCCTTGAATTTTACCTTTGGGTGCCTTGGGCATCCCCAATCTTAGGCTCTTGCCACTCTTTGTTCCATAATCCATCAAATCCTTACCCAAAACTTGAAAACTTCACAACACAAAACTTAACAGAAAATCTCGTGAGCTCCGTTAGTATAAGAAAAGAAACCACCACTTTAAGGTACTGTATTGAACTCATTCTTTATTTATATTGGTGTTAAACCTACTGTATTCCAACTTCTCTATGGTTCATACCCCTCGATACTAGCCATAGATTCATCAAAATAAGCAAACAACACACAAAAAACAGAATCTGTCAAAAACAGAATAGTCTGTAGCAATCTGTAACTTTCGAATACTTATGTAACTCTAAAAATTCTGAAATAAATTGGTGGACGTGAGGAATTTGTCTATTAATCATCTGCAAAAAGAATCAACTTAAAATCACTCCCTAGTAAACAATGGTAGCTAATCTTGTGAGCGCTAAAGTTTTTGTTTTTTACAGCATGATCACAAAGACTTCACCCAAGTCTTCCCAAAGGTTCTACTTGGCACAAACACTAATTAAAACACAAAACCACATCTAACCAGAAGCTAGATGAATTATTTATTTCTAAACAGAAGCAAAAACAAAGAAAATAAAATTGGGTTGCCTCCCAACAAGCGCTATCGTTTAACGCCCCTAGCTAGGCATGATACAAGAATAGATTTAGGTATTGCCATCTTTGGTAGGCAATTCTTAAATTGAACACTTATAATTCTTAGGAGTTTCTTCCTTCCTATCAATAATCAAACTCCTAGGCAAGAAATCAAGAAATTCATTTGTGGCCAAAGGTTCCCTAATGATAGTGAGAAAGTTGGGGTGAACACTTATTGATTTATGATCCGCAGTTCCCTTACTAGAAGATTAACCCTTGTTTTTAGGGACATACATAAACTTGGGCATTTTGGTAGTAGAGGGGTTCGAAGTATTTCTCACAGCAGGAAAGGCAGACCCTATATTGGTAATAATATCCTCAAGCTTATCTATTCTAGTGGAATCTTGACCTATTTTCTCATTAACTATGGGTTCCTTTTCCTTCAAAAATTTCAGAGTGACTCCTACCCTAGATCCATGTTGGGTAATTTGGTTATGGATCTTTTTATCCAAATTCTCAATCAACTCCACAGTGGAAACTTTATTTTCAATAATTTCAAGCCTTTGCATAATGTGTTCTAAATTTAAGATAGTTCCATTAACAAGAAGAGGTGGTGGGCCAAACAAATCTATCATAGCATTATAAGAATCAAAAGTATGGCTACCCAAGAAATTCCCTCCAGTAATGGTATCAAGAATATAACTATTCCACGGAGTGATGCCTACACAAAAATTGCGAAGAAGCACGGAAGTGGAAAGCTTCCTAGTAGACCTATTCTGAGCATTGCAAATTCTATACCAAGCATATTTTAGATTTTCTCCCTCGCTTTGCTAAAAATTGAGAACTTCACTCTCGGGAGTATTAATAATGATAGGAGGACTACCCATGATGGCTAAGGCAAACGATAAAGCACATGGAGCAAATAAGAGGGCAAATAAAACGACAAAGGTGAAGTGGGGGAGAGGAAAACGAGAGGCAAATGGCAAATAATGTAATGAGAGGGATAAGAGTTTGTGATGGGTACTTGGTATATTACTTTTGCGTAGATCTCCCAAGCGACGGCGCCAGAAATTCTTCTTGCTACTTCTCGAGCTTGCATTGTTTTCCCTCGAAGAGGAAAGGGTGATGCAACACAGTAGCGTAAGTATTTCCCTCAGTTTTTTAGAACCAAGGTATCAATCCAGTAGGAGACCACGCACAAGTCCCTCGTACCTACACAAACAAATAAGAACCTTGCAACCAACGTGATAAAGGGGTTGTCAATCCCTTCTCGGCCACATGCAAAAGTGAGATCTGATAGAGATGATAAGATAATATTTTTGGTATTTTTGATATAGATTGAAAGTAAAGGATGCAAAATAAAACAACGGCGACAGAAATTGGCAAGTTGATGGAAAACTAATATGATGGAAGATAGACCCGGGGGCCATAGGTTTCACTAGTGGCTTCTCTCATGATAGCAGATTTCTACGGTGGGTGAACGAATTAATGTCAAGCAATTGATAGAAAAGCGCATAGTTATGAGAATATATAGGCATGATCATTGTATATAGGCATCACGTCTGTGACAAGTAGACCGAAACGATTCTGCATCTACTACTATTACTCCACACATCGACCGCTATCCAGCATGCATCTAGAGTATTAAGTTCATAAGAACAGAGTAACGCCTTAAGCAAGATGACATGATGTAGAGGGATAAACTCAAGCAATATGATATAAACCCCATCTTTTTATCCTCGATGGCAACAATACAATACGTGCCTTGCTACCCCTACTGTCACTGGGAAAGGACACCGTAAGATTGAACCCAAAGCTAAGCACTTCTCCCATTGCAAGAACTACCAATCTAGTAGGCCACACCAAACTGATAATTTGACGAGACTTGCAAAGCTATTTAAATCATGCATAAAAGATTTCAGAGAAGAATCAAATATTGTTCATAGATAATCTTGATCATAAACCCACAATTCATCGGATCTCGACAAACACACCGCAAAAAGAATTACATTGAATAGATCTCCAAGAAGATCGAGGAGAACTTTGTATTGAGATCCAAAGAGAGAGAAGAAGCCATCTAGCTAATAACTATGGACCCGAAGGTTTGTGATAAACTACTCACAACTCATCGGAGAGGCTATGGTGTTGATGTAGAAAGCCCTCTGTGATCGATGCCCCCTCCGGTGGAGCTCCGGAACAGGCCCCAAGATGGGATCTCACGGGTACAGAAGGTTGCGGAGGTGGAATTAGGGTTTCGTGGTGCTCCTCGATGTTTTCACGGTACGTAGGTATATATAGGAGGAAGAGGCGTGTCAGGGGAGCCACGAGGGTGGGGGCGCGCCTATCCCCCTGGGCGCGCCCCTGCCCTCATGGCCACCTCGTTCGCTTCCTAGCGTGTTCTCCAACTCTTCTATGTTGCGATTGTTCCAAAAATAACTGTCCCAAAGGTTTCATTCCATTTGGACTCTGTTTGATATTCCTTTTCTGCAAAACACTAAAATAGGCAAAAAACAGCAATCTGCACTGGGCTTTGGGTTAGTAGGTTAGTCCCAAAAATAATTTAAAAGTGTATAATAAAGCATATTAAACATCCAAAACAGATAATATAATAGCATGGAACAATCAAAAATTATAGATACGTTGGAGATGTATCAGAGTCTTACTCAACTTCACACCTTGTAACATAGGCAAGAACCCTTTTTTGACTGATCCATTTTGAACTTCTTCAAAACTTTATCAAGGTATGTGCTTTGTGAAAGTACAATTAAGCGTCTTGATCTATCTCAATAGATCTTGATGCCTAATATATAAGTAGCTTCACCGAGGTCTTTCCTTGAAAATTCTTATTCAAGTATCCATTTATGCCATCCATAAATTCTATATTATTTCCAATCAACAACATGTCATCTACATATAATATCTGAAATGCTATAGAGCTCCCACTCACTTTCTTGTAAATATAGGCTTCTCCAAAAGTCTGTATAAAACCATACGCTTTGATCACCTCATCAAAGCGTATATTCCAACTCCAAGATGCTTGCACCAGTCCATAGATGGATCACTGGAGCTTGCATACTTTGTTAGCACCTTTAGGATCGACAAAACCTTCTGGTTGCATCATATACAATTCCTCTTTGAGGTATCCATTAAGGAATGCAATTTTGACATCCATTTGCTAGATTTCATAATCATAAAATGCGGTAATTGCTAACATGATTAGGACAGACTTAAGCATCGCTACGTGTAAGAAAGCCTCATCATAGTCAACTCCTTGAACTTGTCGAAAACATTTTGAAACAAGTCGAGCTTTGTAAACGGTAACATTACCGTCGGCGTCAGTCTTCTTCTTAAAAATTCATTTATTTTCAATGGCTTGCCGATCATCGGGCAAGTCAACCAAAGTCCATAGTTTGTTCTCATACATGGATCCCATCTCAGATTTCATGGCCTCAAGCCATTTTGCGAAATACGGGCTCATCATCGCTTCCTCATAGTTCGTAGGTTCATCATGGTCTAGTAACATGACTTACAGAACCGGGTTACCGTACCACTCTGGTGCAGAACGCACTCTGGTTGACCAACGAGATTCAATAGTAACTTGATCTGAAGTTTCATGATCATCATCATTAGCTTCCTCGCTGATTGGTGTAGGAATCACTTGAACTAGTTTTTTGATATACTACTTTCTAATTCGGGAGAAGGTACAATTACCTCATCAAATTCCACTTTCCTCCCACTCACCTCTTTCGAGAGAAACTCCTTCTCTAGAAAGGATCCATTCTTAGCAACGAATATCTTGCCTTCAGATCTGTGATAGAAGGTGTACCCAACAGTTTCCTTTGGGTATCCTATGAAGACACATTTCTCCGACTTGGGTTCGAGCTTATCAGGTTGAAGCTTTTTCACATAAGCATCGCAGGCCCAAACTTCAAGAAAGGACAACTTGGGTTTCCTGCCAAACCACAGTTCATAAGGTGCGTCTCGACGGATTTAGACGGTGCCCTATTTAACGTGAAAGCAGTTGTCTCTAAAGCATAAACCCAAAATGATAGTGGTAAATTGGTAAGAGACATCATAGATCGCACCATGTCTAATAAATTACGGTTACGACGTTCGGACAGACCATTACGACGTGGTGTTTCGGGTGGCATGAGCTGTGAAACTATTCCGCATTGTTTCAAATGAAGACCAAACTCGTATCTCAAATATTCGCCTCCATGATCAGATCGTAGAAACTTTATTTTCTTGTTACAATGATTCTCAACTTCACTCTGAAATTCTTTGAACTTTTCAAATGATTCAGACTTGTGCTTCATTAAGTAGATATACCCATATCTGCTTAAATCATCAGTGAAGGTCAGAAAATAACGATACCCGCCGCGAGCCTCAACACTCATCGGTCCACATACATCAGTATGTATGATTTCCAACAAATCTGTTGCTCACTCCATTGTTCCGAAGAACGGAGTTTTAGTCATCTTGCCCATGAGGCATGGTTCGCAAGCACCAAGTGATTCATAATCAAGTGATTCCAAAAGTCCATCTGCATGGAGTTTCTTCATGCGCTTTACACCAATATGACCTAAATGGCAGTGCCACAAATAAGTTGCACTATCATTATCAACCTTGCATTTTTTGGCTTCAATATTATGAATATGTGTATCACTATGATCGAGATCCAACAAGAATAGACCACTCTTCAAGGGTGCATTACCATAAAAGATATTACTCATAAAAATAGAACGACCATTGTTCTCTGATTTAAATGAATAACCGTCTCGCAACAAACAAGATCCAGATATAATGTTCATGCTCAACGCTGGCAGCAAATAACAATTATTTAGGTTAAAACTAATCCCGTTGGAAGATGTAGAGGTAGCGTGCCGACCACGATCACATCGACTTTGGAACCATTTCCCACACGCATCGTCACCTCGTCCTTAGCTAATCTTTGTTTAATCCGTAGGCCCTGTTTCGAGTTACAAATATTAGCAACCGAACCAGTATCAAATACCCAGGTGCTACTACGAGCATTAGTAAGGTACACATCAATAACATGTATATCAAATATACCTTTGTTCACTTTGCCATCCTTCTTATCCGCCAATTACTTGGGGCAGTTCCGCTTCCAGTGTCCAGTCCCTTTGAAGTAGAAGCACCCAGTTTCAGGATTGGCTCCAGACTTGGGTTTCTTCGTGGGATTAGCAACTGGCTTGCTATTCTTCTTGAAGTTCCCCTTCTTTCCCTTGCCCTTTTTCTTGAAACTAGTGGTCTTGTTAACCATCAACACTTGATGCTCCTTTTTGATTTTACCTCTGCAGCTTTGAGCATAGCGAAGAGCTCGGGTATTGTCTTCTGCATCCCTTGCATATTATAGTTCATCACCAAGCCTTTATAGCTTAGTGGCAGTGATAGAAGAACTCTATCAATAACACTATCTTCGTCAACTTTGCAACCAAGTTGAGTCATGTGATTGTAGTACCGAGACATTCTGAGCAAGTGTTCACTGATAGAACTATTGTCCTCCATCTTGTAGCTATAGAACTTATTGGAGACTCCATATCTCTCAATTCAGGCATTTGCTTGAAATATTAACTTCAACTCTTGGAACATCGCATATGCTCCATGACGTTCAAAACGTCTTTGAAGTCCCAATTCTAAGTCGTAAAGCATGGCACACTGAACTATCGAGTAGTCATCGGAACGAGCTTGCCAGACGTTCATAACGTCCGGAGTTGCTCCTGCAGCAGGCCTGTCACCTAGCGGTGCTTCCAGGACATAATTCTTTCATGCAGCAATGAGGATAATCCTCAAGTTACGGACCCAATCCGTGTAGTTGCTACCATCATCTTTCAACTTAGCTTTCTCTAGGAACGCATTAAAATTCAAGGGAACGGTAGCACGGGCCATTGATCTACAACAACATAGTTATGCAAAAACTATCAGGACTAAGTTCATGATAAATTAAAGTTCAATAAATCATATTACTAAAGAACTCCCACTTAGATAGACACCCCTCTAGTCATCTAAATGATCACGTGATCCAAATCAACTAAACCATGTCCGATCATCACGTGAGATGGAGTAGTTTTCAATGGTGAACATCTTATGTTGATCATATCTACTATATGATTCACGCTCGACCTTTCGGTCTCCAGTGTTCCGAGGCCATGTATGTACATGCTAGGCTCGTCAAGTTTAACCCGAGTATTCTGCATGTGCAAAACTGTCTTACACCCGTTCTATTTGAACGTAGAGCTTATCACACCCGATCATCACGTCGTGTCTCGGCACGACGAACTTTCGCAACGGTGCATACTCAGGGAGAACACTTGTACCTTGAAATTTTGTAAGGGATCATCTAATGATGCTACCGTCGTACTAAGAAAAATAAGAAGCATAAAAAGATAAACATCACATGTAATCAAAATATGTGACATGATATGGCCATCATCATCTTGTGCTTTTGATCTCCATCTCCAAACCATCGTCATGATCTCCATCTTCACCGGCTAGACACCATGATTTTCATTGTAGCGTCGTGGTCGTCTCGCCAACTATTGCTACTACTACTATCGCTAACTCATAGTGATAAAGTAAAGCAATTACATGGCCTTCGCAATTCATACAATAAAGAGACAACCATAAGGCTCCTGTCGGTTGCCGATAATTTACAAAACATGATCATCTCATACAATAACGTATAACTCATCATGTCTTGACCATATCACATCACAACATGCCTTGCAAAAACAAGTTAGACGTCCTCTACTTTGGTGTTGCAAGTTTTACGTGGCTGCTATGGGCTTAGCAAGAACTGTTCTTACCTACGCATACAAAACCACAACGACTTTTCGTCATGTGTGTTGTTTTAACCTTCACAAGGACCGGGCGTAGCCACACTCGATTCAACTAAAGTGAGAGAGACAGACACCCGCCGGTCACCTTTAAGCAACGAGTGCTCGTAACGGTGAAACTAGTCACGTGTAAGCGTACGCGTAATGTCGGTCCGGGCTGCTTCATCTCACAATACCGCCGAATCAAAGTATGACATGCTGGTAAGTGATAAGTCTCCAACGTATCTATAATTTTTGATTGTTCCATGCTATTATTTATGAAGTCTTGGATGTTTAATGGGCTTTATAATTCACTTTTATATCATTTTTGGGACTAACCTACTAACCCGAGGGCCCAGTCCAGATTGTTGTTTTTTTGCCTATTTCAGGGTTTTGCAGAAAAGGAATATCAAACGGAGTCCAAATGGAATGAAACCTTCGCGAGAGATATTTTTGGAGAAAATCACACATGGAAAGCGTCAGGACCAAGTCAGGGGACAACTGGGCTGCCCTCGAGGGTGGGGGCGCGCCCCCCTTCCCAGGGCGCGCCCCCTGCCTCAAGGCTGGCCCACACGGCCCTCGGTGCCCTCCTTCTTCCTATATATACCTATGTACCCCAGAAACTCCATACGCAGAGAGAAAACCCTAATTCCACCGCCGTAGCTTCTGTTCCCTTGGAGATCCCATCTTGGAGCCTGTTCCAGGAGGGGGATCCATGATGGAGGCCTTCATCATCATCATCAGCATCACCCTCACCATGAGTTGTGAGTAGTTTACCACAGACCTTCGGGTCCATAGATAGTATCTAGATGGCTTCTTCTCTCCCTCTGGATCTCAATACAAAGTTCTCCTCGATCTTCGAGGAGATCTATTCGATGTAATCTCTTTTTGCGATGTGTTTGTCGAGATCCGATGAATTGTGAGTTTATGATCAAGGTTATCTATGAAAGATATTTGGTTCTTCTCTGAACTTTTTATGTGTGCTCATAATATCCTTGCAAGTCTCTTCGAATTATTGGTTTGGTTTGGCCTACTAGATCTATAGTTCTTGCAATGGGAGAAATGCTTGGCTTTGGGTTCAATCTTGCGGTGTCCTTTCCCAGTGACAGTAGGGGCAGCAAGGCACGTATTGTATTGTTGCCATCGAGGATAAAAAGATGGGGTTTTCATCATTGCTTGAGTTTATCCCTCTACATCATGTCATCTTGCTTAAGGCGTTACTCTGTTCGTATGAACTCAATACACTAGATGCATGCTGGATAGCGGTCGATGTGTGGAGTAATTGTAATAGATGCAGAATCGTTTCGGTCTACTTGTCTCAGACGTGATGCCTATATACAATGATCATGCCTAGATAGTCTCATAATTATAAGCTTTTCTATCAATTGCTCGACAGTAATTTGTTTACCCGCCGTAGAATACCGCTATCATGAGAGAAGCCACTAGAGAAAACTATGGCCCCCCAGTCTATTCTCAACATATCAATCTACATCTACTTTACTTTTCTTGCTTTTATTTGCTATTTTATTAAACTAAAAATACCAAAAATATAATTATCATCTCTATCAGATCTCACTCTCATAAGTGATCGTAAAGGGATTGACAACCCCTTATCTCGTTGGCTGGGAAGTTCTTATTTGTTTGTGCAGGTGCGAGGGACTGGTGCGTGGTCTCCTACTGGATTGATACCTTGGTTCTCAAAGAGGGAAATACTTACGCTACTGTGCTGCACCTCCCTTTCCTCTTTGAGGGAATACAACACAAGCTCAAGAGGTAGCAAGAAGAATTTCTGGCGCCGTTGCCGGGGAGGCTTATGCAAAAGTCATATACCAAGTACCTATCACAAACCCTTATCCTTCCAATTACATTTATTTGCCTCTCGTTTTCCTCTCCCCCACTTCATCCTTGCCGTTTTATTTGCCCTTCTTCCGTCGTGTGTTTTTCGTTCGCTCGATTCTTGTTTGCTTGTGTGTTGCTTGCTTGCTTGTCATCATGTCTAGCACACCTATCATTAGGTCCTCAACTTTAAACAAAGGGAGGAAGAAAACTTAAAAGATGCCTGGTATAGAATTTGCAATGCTCAAAATAGATCTAATAGGAAGCTTTCTACTTCCGTGCTTCTTCGCAATTTTTATGTTGGCATAACTCCGTGGAATAGATTTATCTTAGATACCATTATCGGAGGTAACTTCTTGGGTAGCCACACCATTGATTCTTATAAAACTATGACTGAATTATTTGGCTCGCCACCTCTTATGGTTAATGGGACCGTTTTAACTTTGGAGCATGTTATGCAGAGGTTAGAAATTATTGAGAATAAAGTTGCTACGGTAGAATTGGTAGAGAACTTGGATAGAAAAATTCACAATGAAATTACCCAATATGGATCTAAGGTAGGAGTTGTTCTGAAAAATCTTAAGGAAAAAGAGCTCATAGTTAAAGAAAAGCTAGATCAGGATTCTACTAGAATCAATAAGCTTGAGGATGTTATCACTAATGTGGGTTCTCCTCTTTCCACTATAAAAACCACTCCAAATACCTCCACTAAATTATCCAAGTTCATGTATGTCCCTAAAGACAAGGGTGAAACATCTAGACTTGCGGATCTCAAATCCATAAGTGTTCACCCTAATTTTCTTACTTTTGCAAGAGACCCTTTTGACACTTTAGAATTTCTTGATTTCTTTCCCAAGAGTTTGATTATTCATAGGGACAAAGAAGTGCCCAAAAATCATAAGTGCTTAATCAAAGAATTGCCTTCCAAAGATGGCAATACCTAGATCTATCTTGTATCGTGCCTAGCTAGGGGCGTAAAATGATAGCGCTTGTTGGGAGGCAACCCAATTTTATGTTTTTTTTGCTTTTGTTGCTGTTAGGGAATAAATATTGCTTCTAGCCTCTGATTATATGTGGTTTCATGTTTTGTTTAGTGTTTGTGCCAAGTAGAATCTTTGGTAAGACTTGTGTGAAGTTTATATGATCTTGCTGTAAAAAACAGAATCGTTAGCGCTCGCTAAAGTAGTCTTCAGATTTTACTGGAGAGTTCTTCTTAGTTGATTCTTTTTGCTTCTGATTGGTAGACAAATTTCTCAAATTTACCAATTTAGTTTGAATTTTTTGGAGTTCCAGAAGTAGGCGAACCCAGCAGATTACTACAGACTGTTCTGTTTTTGACAGATTTTGTTTTTCGTGTGTTGTTTGCTTATTCCAATGCATCTATGAGTAATATTGGAGGATATGAATCATAGAGAACTTGGATTACAGTAGGTTTAACACCAATATACACAAAGAATGAATTCCTTGCTGTACCTTTGAGTAGTGGTTTGCTTTCTCTTACTAACGGAGCTCACGAGAATTTTTGTCTAAGTTTTTTGTTGTGAAGTTTTCAAGTTTTGAGTATTGCTTTGATAGACTATGGAACAAGGAGTAACAAAGGCCTAAGCTTGGGGATGCCCATGGCACCCCATGTAAATTCAAGATAATCAAAAGCCTAAGCTTGGGGATGCCCTGGAAGGCATCCCTTTTTCGTCTTCATCCATCGGTAACTATATTTGGAGCTATTTTTATTCGCAACATGTTATGTGTTTTGCTTGGAGCGTCTTGTATAATTTGATTCTTTGCTTGTTAGTTTGCCACAATCATCCTTGCTGGATACACCTATTTGAGAGATTTAAATATGGCCTAGAAATTATTAGAACACTCTGTGTGCTTCACTTATATCTTTTGAGTTGAATAGTTTTTGCTCTAGTGCTTCACTTATATCTTTTAGAGCACGGTGGTGGTAATATTTTGTAGAAATTGTTGAACTCTCATGCTTCACTTATATCTATTTTAGAGTCCATTAAAACAGCATGGTAATGTGTTTAGGCTAAAGAAACTAGTCTTCACATGATAAACATTCAATGTCAATGTAGTAAAATTTTCACACCAAGTGCATTGAATAGAATGAGATGTTGGATGCTTGATAATTGTATTGAGACATGAGGATAGTGATATTAGAGTCATGCTAGTGGAGTTATTATGAAATTGAAGAATGCTTGTGTTAAGGTAAGTGATTCCCGTATCATGCACGTATGGTGAAATGCTATGTGACGAAGTTAGAGCATGAGGTATTTGTAGAGTGCCAACCTTTGTGTGGAGGTCGGGGGCGCGCGATGGTTAACTCCTACCAACCCCCCCCCCCCTAGGAGCATGCGTTGATTGCTTTGTTTTGTATGACTCGTAGATTTTTGCAATAAGTATATGAGTTCTTATGACTAATGTTGAGTCCATGGATTATACGCACTCTCACCCTTTCATCATTGCTAGCCTCTCTTGTACCACGCAACTTTCGCCGGTAACATAAACCCACTATATATATCCTTCCTCAAAACAGCCACTATATCCTTCCTCAGAACAGCCACCATACCTACCTATCATGGCATTTCCATAGCCATTCCGAGATATATTGCCATGCAACTTTCCACCGTTCCGTTCATATGACACGCATCATATTGTCATAGTGCCATGCATGATCATGTAGTTAACATCGTAGTTGTGGCAAAGCCACCATGCATAATTTTTCATATATGTCGCTCTTGATTCATTGCTTATGCCGGTACACCGCCAGAGTCATTCATGTAGAGTCATACTTGTTGTAGTTGTGGCAAGATCACCTGGATGACTGAAGGTCAAAGGTTTTCTTCGACTGTTGAAGAATGGGCAGAACTTCCGAACGCTCCAGTGCAGAGAGAGGACGACATTGATGTCTATGGGATTCCTAAGAAGAGTCATGATTCCATGAAGAACATGTATAAGGAGATCCCCGCTGCTGATTTGGAAGGATGGAAGCTTGGCTCAGTGTACTATCTCCAGGCAGGTCTGACCACCACTAACACTATTCTGAGGCATACATTGATGCCTAAGTCTGGAGACCACCGCATGATTCGAGGCTATTCTATCAACATGCTGCACATTCTCGATGAGAAGGCACCTTTCAAGGTGATGGACTTGATGGTAGAGACCATTAAGAGGACTGCAGCTGACCAGAAGAGGTCGTGTGGGTTTGCTCCGCAGATACAGATGCTCATCAACGCCAAGTTTGGCACGGGCAAATTCATGTTGGATAGGAAGCACTTGCCACTGCAGCCAGAGCATGAGGACAACGTAGTTGTGATGGATGAAGAGGATCCTACCTCAGTTGAAGGACAGGCCAAAATCGAAGCTGCGAAGAAGGCTAAAGCTGACAAAGAGGCAGCAGCAGCAGCAGCTAAGCCAAAGAGCTTTGGAGAACAAATTCTTGAAGCTACCCAGCGGATTGAACAACGCCTGGCCAGCATTGAGCAATCTCAGGAGAGCCTAGAGAGGATTGTTGAGGAAAAGATCCACGCTCTGGACGTGAAGCTGACTGAGATTCAGGTGTCTGTCAACAAGCTTGAGGCAGACATGGAGGAGACAAGGCAAGAGAGAGCAGAGCTCATGCAGGATGATCTAGTCCAGGACTCTCATCGCCAGACTGCTCCGGTTCCGAGAGGATCCAGATCTGCAGCTATCCCAGTGACTGACTCCAGGGCTACCACTTCAGCACCAGCTACAGCTCCAGCAGTTGCTCCAGCTCCAGCATCCACTCCTCCAGCGCAGACATCAGCAGAAGTCTTCGCCGATGCAGCTATCTCTACACCGACATCTACCCAGACGGGAGCCGCCAGCAGAGCCCGCAGTGACGCTTAGCTCTATACCTTTTCGAACTTTTTGGTAACTTGTTGCCAAAGGGGGAGAAATTGTTATAGATCATAGGGCTTCGAGAGAGAGAGTTGCTCTTTCGTCTTTCGTTCTTTTGCCGGTTTCTTTGTGATACATTGGTTTCTTTTGGTTCTTGAAACTTCAAGTGTGCTTGCTACTACATTTGATGCTACCTTAATGAGTGCTTAGTCATACTATGCTTTAATGTGTGCTTAATGCTTATCATATGCTATTCCTTATTGTATGGCTATTTACTCTTGTCTTGGTGATTAAGTGCATGTTATTCATTCTTATCATTTTGTGCGCTCCATCAAGATGTATGTGACATGGAAGAGTGACCCATAATCCTAATCGATTGTGCATTTGCATTCAAACGCAAATTTTAAATAATGCACAAATTTAGGGGGAGCTCTTGTTTATCACATACTTCTCAAAGCGACGATATTATTCATTGATTATATTTTTTGTCGAAGCTTTGATCTATATGTTGTCATCAATTACCAAAAAGGGGGAGATTGAAAGTGCAACTAATCCCCGGGTGGTTTTGGTAATTAATAACAACATATATATCATTGAACTAATATTTACTTGAGAATCATTTCAGAGAAGTTCGATGATATGGGTATGGAAATGTCTGAAGAAGTGGACCCCTCAAAATGCTAAGACAAGCATTGGCAAAAGCTCAAGACTCTATTTTTGGTTTAGTGATCAAAGATCACATTGAGTCCATAGGAAAAGCCAATACTATTAAAAGGGGATGAGGTTGTGTTAATGATCTAGTTGCTCAAGTGCTTGGTGATCTAGCTCCCTCAACTATCAGCACTCTTCACTACTTAACACACTCATAAGTAATCTCGGACAAACCGATTCTGCAAACTCAGTCCCACCGAGATGAACCACCTCAGTTATTCCTCCAAACCCTAATTTCTCGGTCCATCCGATTTTGAGTTTCGGTCTCACCGAAAATGGACTGCCAACCTTCTATAACCAATTGACATCACTTCGGAATATCCGAGTTGTTACTTTCGGTCTCACCGAGATGGCAAGCTCCAACCTTTGACTCACTTCGGACACACCGAGATGGTATTTTCGGTCCCACCGAAAATCCCAACGTTCACTATATTTGAACTTTCGGTCTGACCGAGTTTTAACTTCGGTCTCACCGAGATTGGTCAAATGTGTGTGTAACGGTTGGATTTTGTGTGGAGGCTATATATACCCCTCCACCCCCTCTTCATTCGTGGAGAGAGCCATCAGAAAGTCTACCACTCCTACCATACACTTTCTGAGAAGTGAACCACCTACCCTTGTGTTGAGATCAAGCCATTCCATTCCTACCATATGAAACTTGATTTCTAGCCTTCCCAAGTTGCTTTCCACTCAAACCTTTCTTCCACCACAGCCATATCAGTGAGGAGAGTTGAGTGTTGGGGAGATTATCATCTGAAGCACAAGAGCAAGGAGTTCATCATCATCAACACCGTCTATTACCTTTTGGGGGGTGGTGCCTCCTAGATTGGTTAGGTGTCGCTTGGGCGCCTCCGTCTTTGAGATGTGGAGTTGAACCAAGAAGTTTGTAAGGGCAAGGAGATCGCCTACTTCGTGAAGATCTACCCCGAGTAAGGCTAGTCCTCCGTGGGCGTAGGCCATGATGGAATAGACAAGGTTGCTTCTTCGTGGACCCTTTGTGGGTGGAGCCCTCCGTGGACTCGCGCAGCCGTTACCCTCCGTGGGTTGAAGTCTCCATCAACGTGGATGTACGATAGCACCACCTATCGGAACCACGACAAAAATCTTCGTGTCACCAAACTGCGTTTGATCTTCTCCACCTCTCTTTTACATGTGCAATTTACTTTCCGCTGCTTATACTCTAGAATTGCATGTGTAGGGTGATACTTGAATTGATCTTAATTGTGAAACTGCCAAAAACATTGCATGATCTAAAGGCAGATTTTTTATATTGTCAAGTAGTCTAATCACCCCCCCCCCTCTAGACCTACTTTCGATCCTACAAGTGGTATCAGAGCTTTGGTCTCCATTGTTTTGGTTTCCATTGCATTGGACTCCATAAGCTTGGTTTCACAACCTAGGAGAGTATGGCGTCTAGTGAGGGTAATTATCGTAGAGGTCCTTACTTTGATGGTACAAATTTTGCTAGTTGGAAGCATAAAATGAAAATGCATATTCTTGGTCATAACCCAGCCGCATGCGGCATTATTTGTGTTGGCATGCAAGGTGATTTCTTTGAAGAAGGAAAAGTTCCGGATCGCGAAGCTACACCCGAAGAGTTGCGGATGTTGCAAAACAATGCTCAAGCTTGTGACATTCTCTTCAATGCTTTGTGTCCCGAAGAGTTCAACAAAATCAGCCGTCTTGAGAATGCTAAAGAGATTTGGGATACTTTGGTTGAAATGCACGAAGGTACTGAATCTGTGAAGGAATCAAAGCTAGATATTCTTCAAGGTCAACTTGACAAGTTCAAGATGAAGGATGGTGAAGGAGTCGCTGAAATGTACTCTAGGCTTGCTCTCATCACAAATGAGATTGCCGGCTTAGGAAGCGAAGAAATGACCGACCGATTCATCATTAAGAAGATTCTCAGAGCTTTGGATGGAAAGTATGACACCGTGTGCACTTTGATCCAAATGATGCCAAACTACAAGACTCTCAAGCCAAGTGAAGTCATTGGAAGAATTGTTGCTCATGAGATGACACTTAAGGATAAGGAAGAGCTTCACAACAAGTCAAGTGGTGCTTACAAAGCTACAAGTGATGCTCCTACTACCTCAAGTGACAAGCTAATTTCCAATGAAGAGATAAGCCTAATGGTCAAGAACTTCAACAAGTTCTACAAGAATAGAGGCAAAGAAAGAAGCTCAAAGTCTAGATCATATGATGAAAAGAGATCTTCTAGTCGTGATCGAAACTGCTACAATTGTGGAAGACCCGGACACTTCTCAAATGAGTGTACGACTCCCCACAAGAGAAGAGAAGAATCTCCAAGAAGAAGAGCAAGAGATGAGTCACCTCGGAGAGAGAGAAGGAGTAGAGATGATCGTTATGAACGAAGACCCTCTCGGAGAAGCAAGGATTCGGAGAGGAAAGACAAGTCATCAAGGAGCTACACAAGAAGAAGACATCAAGCTAATGTAGGTGAATGGGTCTCCGGCTCCGAATCCGACAATCAACCCGATGGAAGCTATCACTCCGACTCCGACTATAGTCAAGATGAAGGTGTTGCCGGACTTGCACTCGTATCCTCCAACTCCAACTCCTATGACTTATTTGATTCACCAAATGAGGGAATTGGAAGATGCTTCATGGCTAAAGGCCCCAAGGTAACACACCCTGAATTCATTGACTTTGATAGTGATGAGGATGACTTACTTGGTGAAGATGAGCTCTTGCATGATAAATCTAGTGAGCTTAGTAATGATGAAAATGCTAGTAGCCTTTATAGTCGAGAAGAGTCGAATGACAATGCTATGAAGGAGATTGAGCGTCTAACTAAAGAACTAAACACTCTTAAGTTAGCTCATGAAACAACTCAAGAGGATCATAGAGAGCTCCTAAGATCTCATGAGAAGCTACGCTTCGAGAAGCTCACTCTAGAGCAAGAACATGAGTTTCTAAAAGCGATCAATGACGATCTTCGAAAGAAGAGTTCTTCATATCTTGCCAAACGACTTCTCTTGTCTAATTTCTTGCCACCTATTAAGACTAAGCATGACAAGCATAAGAAAAATTCTTCCTCTAGTAGTAACAATAACAATGCTAAATCCAATATTGTTGCTTCTAGTAGTTCTCTTGATTCCACTAACAATGTTTCAAGCCAAGTTACACTTGAGCAAGAAAATAGCTTATTGAAGGAAATCATAGAGAAAGGTGTCTACAAGAGTCTTGCCGGAAGCAAGAACTTTGAGGAGATTGTTCGCAAACAAGGAAGACACCAGAAGAATCAAGGGATTGGTTTTGAGCGAAAGTTCAACGCCGAAGGTGTTGAGTGGGAAGAAGGTCAATACCCTACTCCACAGTTTGTTTCACAAAAGGAGAAGTATGATCCTACTTCTTCCAATGTGGAACAAGCTCAAGATGACCTTCCACCACAAGACCACAAGCTAAAGGCCAAGGACAAGCTTCAAGAGGAGATTGATGCATTCATTGAAGCACCTCAAGCCATGGTCAAGTGGGTTCCCAAGGACACATCAAGTTCTACTTCGTCAAGCTCAACTACAACACCAAGGATTCCCATCAAGATGATGTGGATCCCAAAGAAGAAGAACTAGAAGGTTCTTGAGGGTGACTCCGCCAACAAACTTCACTCATATTCATTTTGGCAAGAACTTGTGCAATCAACTTCCACATCATGCACTAGTTCATGGAGTCACAAACCCTCTTGTTGGTAAGTCAAGGGACAAGGTAATCATTGCTTTCATGGACATCAGCTTTTATGAACTTCAATCTATGTCTATGGATATTCTTGTTTGTTCCTTGTGGGACTAACCCATGTAGGTATTGAAAGTTCCCTAATCCAAAGGATTGCTCCCAACTCTTGATGATCTGCATCAACATTGAGCATCCACATCTTCAACATCTACATGAAGTCTTCTACGACAACCCAAGGTTAGTTTGACCCTTTAAAAGGGGTTCTCACATCTAGGGGGAGCTTTGCTCTAAGAAATTGAGCTAAAGCATCTCCAAATGATGTGAACACATGAATGCTTTATGTAAAAGTGGTAACCCCACTTGTGCTTAAACGATGAGTATGACCTATGATCAAATGTTCTCATTTGGCTCCTAAGTCAATATACTCATATATAGATGACCTAGTCATCGACAAATTGTGTGCTAGTAGCTAGAATGTTGGTTGTGCATGTTTGACACATATTTCAGTTGCTATCTTATTGTGTGAGCATGTTGAATGCATGATTTTAACCATTCAAGGACATCCATTTGTTGTTTTGATTGTTTTGATTTTTCTGGCCAAATGGATGGACAAGAATGCCTAAGCACCTTCCCTAGCTATCTATGCTTTCTTGTCTCAAATTCTATTCATGCTCATATCACAACTTTGAACAAGTCTTTTTCGGACAGTCCGAGTGAGGAGCACTCGGAGCCACCGATTCGTCTAAGGCTGACTTCCAAAACCTTCTAAGTCCATTTCGGTCTGACCGGCTTCTCAATCTCGGTCCAACCGAAACGCTTAGACTGATCTAGGTTTCATCTCGGTGAAACCGAGTTCAAAATCTCGGTCTGACCGATATGCGTAACTGCACAGCAGTTATACATCTCGGTGACACCGAGTTTTTCAACTCGGTCCCACCGACAGCATGGGGTTATATATACCTGAGGGCTGCGCGCGATTTAATTCTTCAAACCGTTCGCCCCCAAAACCCCTGCTGCCGTCGCCCTGGTCTACGGATCGTCGCCGTCGTCGCCTGTGCGCCCTCGCCGCAGGTCTCCGCCGCCGTCAACGGTAATCATCTCCACCGTTGCCGCCGTAGAGGGATTCCACCAAGTTAGGGTGTATCCCGATCCCTTTCGTGCTCCCCATCCGATTCTTGCACGATATGCTTGCCATGATTCAATCCACGTTTGAGATATTCCCTATACATTAGTTCAGATCCTCTAGTTTCGAGCAAAATTCTTAGGTTTAGGTTTCCACGGAACGCATCTCGGTGAAGCCGATTTTGAAACTCGGAATGACCGATTCGGCCTCTGGCCATTGCACTGCATCATTCGGTTTAACCGAGTTGTGCAAATCGGAATGACCGAAACGTAGTTTCAGTGAAACCCTAAGTTATCGGTAGGACCGAAACCCATTTCGGTCTGACCGAAAGTGGTGTGTAGGTTTCTGTTGAACACTTCGGTTTCACCGAAACTTAAAATCGGTTTGACCGAAATACATTCTGTGAAAACTCAAAACTAAGTTTTGAACTCATTTTTTTTTGCAAAAACCTCTGCAGTTGTGATAACTCTTCTACTCTGCCTATACCTTATCTTTTCACAGGTTTTCAGCCATGTCAGGTGTCAGTGACAGCCAGAACAGGTCTGAGTCACCTTTTGCTGAGATTCCAGAGGCAGATACAAGTCCTGCTAGCAGCTCCAGTGATGATGGTGAGAGGAGCACCCCTAGTGGTTTGCCTCCTGCAGCCACCAGAACCAGGAAGAAGAGAACTTCTGATGATGAAGACTCTGACTTTGTTGCTGAGGAAGTTACCTCCAAGCCAAAGAGGAATGTGGTTGCCAAAGAGCACCAAGGCCAGCAGTCAAGGAAAGACACAAGCAAAGTAAAACAGTCAGCAGTTGCAAAGAAGCTCAACTTGGAAGAGCCTGCTCAAGCCAAGGCAGCTCCAGCCAAGCCCAAGAGAACAACCAGAAGCATTCCAGCTTCTGAGAAGAACAAAGGTGAGATGCCACCGTCTGAATCAGATGAAGAGCATGTGTTGCTTAAGCTCCGTCCCAAGTTGCCACTCCACAATGATGCTCATCCTCAAGCTGAGGACATGAAGGCAAGGAAGTACAAAGGTCTCAGGCTATGGAGACAGTCTGATCCATACGCTGTAAGGAGAAGGACTGCTGTGGACCCCAGATTCCACACCAGAGAGCAGCAGGATTTCTATGAGACCGTGCTGATGGATAAGAAGCCCATTGTTGCTGACACCAGGTATGTTGACTGGAAGTATATTGACAGTGAAGAGCACCGGGACTTCTTTCCCCATGTGCATGAGAGCTTTACTGCATGTGGAGTTGCTGATTTTGTGGGTCAAGAACTGACAGCTTGGAATGACGAGATGATCATGCAGTTCTACGCCACAGCCCACTTCTATCCTGATGGCAAGATCACCTGGATGACTGAAGGTCAAAGGTTTTCTTCGACTGTTGAAGAATGGGCAGAACTTCCGAACGCTCCAGTGCAGAGAGAGGACGACATTGATGTCTATGGGATTCCTAAGAAGAGTCATGATTCCATGAAGAACATGTATAAGGAGATCCCCGCTGCTGATTTGGAAGGATGGAAGCTTGGCTCAGTGTACTATCTCCAGGCAGGTCTGACCACCACTAACACTATTCTGAGGCATACATTGATGCCTAAGTCTGGAGACCACCGCATGATTCGAGGCTATTCTATCAACATGCTGCACATTCTCGATGAGAAGGCACCTTTCAAGGTGATGGACTTGATGGTAGAGACC
Organism: Secale cereale; assembly: GCA_902687465.1. Lineage (NCBI taxonomy): Eukaryota > Viridiplantae > Streptophyta > Magnoliopsida > Poales > Poaceae > Secale > Secale cereale. The sequence continues at coordinate 312,797,613 of LR738715.1, read as the reverse complement.
ATTAAGAGGACTGCAGCTGACCAGAAGAGGTCGTGTGGGTTTGCTCCGCAGATACAGATGCTCATCAACGCCAAGTTTGGCACGGGCAAATTCATGTTGGATAGGAAGCACTTGCCACTGCAGCCAGAGCATGAGGACAACGTAGTTGTGATGGATGAAGAGGATCCTACCTCAGTTGAAGGACAGGCCAAAATCGAAGCTGCGAAGAAGGCTAAAGCTGACAAAGAGGCAGCAGCAGCAGCAGCTAAGCCAAAGAGCTTTGGAGAACAAATTCTTGAAGCTACCCAGCGGATTGAACAACGCCTGGCCAGCATTGAGCAATCTCAGGAGAGCCTAGAGAGGATTGTTGAGGAAAAGATCCACGCTCTGGACGTGAAGCTGACTGAGATTCAGGTGTCTGTCAACAAGCTTGAGGCAGACATGGAGGAGACAAGGCAGGAGAGAGCAGAGCTCATGCAGGATGATCTAGTCCAGGACTCTCATCGCCAGACTGCTCCGGTTCCGAGAGGATCCAGATCTGCAGCTATCCCAGTGACTGACTCCAGGGCTACCACTTCAGCACCAGCTACAGCTCCAGCAGTTGCTCCAGCTCCAGCATCCACTCCTCCAGCGCAGACATCAGCAGAAGTCTTCGCCGATGCAGCTATCTCTACACCGACATCTACCCAGACGGGAGCCGCCAGCAGAGCCCGCAGTGACGCTTAGCTCTATACCTTTTCGAACTTTTTGGTAACTTGTTGCCAAAGGGGGAGAAATTGTTATAGATCATAGGGCTTCGAGAGAGAGAGTTGCTCTTTCGTCTTTCGTTCTTTTGCCGGTTTCTTTGTGATACATTGGTTTCTTTTGGTTCTTGAAACTTCAAGTGTGCTTGCTACTACATTTGATGCTACCTTAATGAGTGCTTAGTCATACTATGCTTTAATGTGTGCTTAATGCTTATCATATGCTATTCCTTATTGTATGGCTATTTACTCTTGTCTTGGTGATTAAGTGCATGTTATTCATTCTTATCATTTTGTGCGCTCCATCAAGATGTATGTGACATGGAAGAGTGACCCATAATCCTAATCGATTGTGCATTTGCATTCAAACGCAAATTTTAAATAATGCACAAATTTAGGGGGAGCTCTTGTTTATCACATACTTCTCAAAGCGACGATATTATTC
>LR738715.1:312736810-312794980 GCA_902687465.1 Secale cereale | reverse complement strand
ACTTCGGTCTCACCGAGATTGGTCAAATGTGTGTGTAACGGTTGGATTTTGTGTGGAGGCTATATATACCCCTCCACCCCCTCTTCATTCGTGAGGAGAGCCATCAGAAAGTCTACCACTCCTACCATACACTTTCTGAGAAGTGAACCACCTACCCTTGTGTTGAGATCAAGCCATTCCATTCCTACCATATGAAACTTGATTTCTAGTCTTCCCAAGTTGCTTTCCACTCAAACCTTTCTTCCACCACAGCCATATCAGTGAGGAGAGTTGAGTGTTGGGGAGATTATCATTTGAAGCACAAGAGCAAGGAGTTCATCATCATCAACACCATCTATTACCTTTTGGAGGGTGGTGCCTCCTAGATTGGTTAGGTGTCGCTTGGGAGCCTCCGTCTTTGAGATGTGGAGTTGAACCAAGAAGTTTGTAAGGGCAAGGAGATCGCCTACTTCGTGAAGATCTACCCCGAGTAAGGCTAGTCCTCCGTGGGCGTAGGCCATGATGGAATAGACAAGGTTGCTTCTTCGTGGACCCTTCGTGGGTGGAGCCCTCCGTGGACTCGTGCAGCTGTTACCCTCCGTGGGTTGAAGTCTCCATCAACGTGGATGTACGATAGCACCACCTATCGGAACCACGACAAAAATCTTTGTGTCACCAAACTGCGTTTGATCTTCTCCACCTCTCTTTTACATGTGCAATTTACTTTCCGCTGCTTATACTCTAGAATTGCATGTGTAGGGTGTCACTTGAATTGATCTTAATTGTGAAACTGCCAAAAACATTGCATGATCAAAAGGCAGATTTTTTATATTGTCAAGTAGTCTAATCACCCCCCCTCTAGACATACTTTCGATCCTACAGTCACTTTCATATAATAGTGGGAATTTTCATTATAGAACTTGGCTTGTATATTCCAACAATGGGCTTCCTCAAATGCCCTAGGTCTTCGTGAGCAAGCAAGTTGGATGCACACCCACTAGTTTATTTTGTTGAGTTTTCATTCATATTTAGCTCTAGTGCATCCGTTGCATGGCAATCCCTACTCACTCACATTGATATCTATTAATGGGCATCTCCATAGCCCGTTGATATGCCTAGTCGATCTGAGACTATCTTCCTATTTTTGTCTTCTCCACAACCACCTCTATTCCACTCATAGTGCTATATCCATGGCTCACGCTCATGTATTGCGTGAAAGTTGAAAGGTTTGAAAAATAATAGAGTATGAAATCAAATGCTTGGCTGAAATCGGGGTTGTGCATGATATGAATATTTTGCGTGATGAAGAGGGAGCATAGCCAGACTATATGATTTTGTAGGGATAACTTCCTTTAGCCATGGTATTTTGAGAAGACATTATTGCTTTGTTAGTATTGCTTGAAGTATTGTTATTTCTTATGTCAATATAGACTTTTATCTTGAATCTTTCAGATCTGAACATTCATGCCATAATTAAGAGAATTACCTTGAAAAACTATATTGGTTAGCATTTCACATCAAAAATTATTTCTTTATCATTTACCTACTCAAGGACGAGCAGGAATTAAGCTTGGGGATGCTTGATACGTCTCCAACGTATCTATAATTTTTGATTGTTCCATGCTATTATTTATGAAGTCTTGGATGTTTAATGGGCTTTATCATTCACTTTTATATCATTTTTGGAACTAACCTACTAACCCAAAGGCCCAGTCCAGATTGCTGTTTTTTGCCTATTTCAGGGTTTTGCAGAAAAGGAATATCAAACGAGTCCAAACGGAATGAAACCTTCGCGAGAGATATTTCTGGAGAAAATCACGCACGGAAAGCGTCAGGACCAAGTCAGGGGACAGCTGGACAGCCCTCGAGGGTGGGGGCACGCCCCCCTGCCTCGAGGCTGGCCCACAGGCCCCCGGTGCCCTCCTTCTTCCTATATATACCTACGTACCCCAGAAACTCCATACGCAGAGAGAAAACCCTAATTCCACCGCCGTAGCTTTTGTTCTCGTGGAGATCCCATCTTGGAGCCTGTTCCGGGAGGGGGATCCATCACGGAGTTCTTCATCATCATCATCATCGCCCTCACCATGAGTTGTGAGTAGTTTACCACAGACCTTCGGGTCCATGGCTAGTATCTAGATTGCTTCTTCTCTCTCTCTGGATCTCAATACAAAGTTCTCCTCGGTCTTCGAGGAGATCTATTCGATGTAATCTCTTTTTGCGGTGTGTTTGTCGAGATCCGAAGAATTGTGAGTTTATGATCAAGGTTATCTATGAAAGATATTTGGTTCTTCTCTGAACTTTTTATGTGTGCTCATAATGTCCTTGCAAGTCTCTTTGAATTATTGGTTTGGTTTGGCCTTCTAGATCTATAGTTCTTGCAACGGGAGAAGTGCTTGGCTTTGGGTTCAATCTTGCGGTGTCCTTTCCCAGTGACAGTAGGGGCAGCAAGGCACATATTTTATTGTTGCCATCGAGGATAAAAAGATGGGATTTTCATCATATTTCTTGAGTTTATCCCTCTACATCATGTCATCTTGCTTAAGGCATTACTCTGTTCGTAAGAACTCAATACACTAGATGCATGCTGGATAGCGGTCGATGTGTGGAGTAATAGTAGTAGATGCAGAATCGTTTCGGTCTACTTGTCTCGGACGTGATGCCTATATACAATGATCATGCCTAGATAGTCTCATAATTATTCGCTTTTCTATCAATTGCTCGACAGTAATTTGTTTACCCGCCATAAAATACCGCTATCATGAGAGAAGCCACTAGAGAAAACTATGGCCCACGGGTCTATTCTCAGCATATCAATCTACATCTACTTTACTTTTCTTGATTTTATTTGCTGTTTTATTAAACTAAAAATACCAAAAATACAATTATCATCTCTATCAAATCTCACTCTCGTAAGTGACCGTAAAGGGATTGACAACCCCTTATCGCGTTGGTTGCGGAGTTCTTATTTGTTTGTGCAGGTGCGAGGGACTGGCGCGTGGTCACCTACTGGATTGATACCTTGGTTCTCAAAAACTGAGCGAAATACTTACGCTACTGTGCTGCATCTCCCTTTCCTCTTTGAGGGAATACAACGCAAGCTCAAGAGGTAGCAGTAAGCAGTATCACTATTATCGCCCACAACTCATTGTGTTCTACTCGTGCATATCATCTACGCATAGACCTGGCTCGTGATGCCACCGTTGGGGAACGTAGTATTTCAAAAAAAATCCTACGATCATGCAAGATCTATATAGGAGAATCATAGCAACGAGCGGGGAGAGTGTGTCTACGTACCCTCGTAGACCGAAAGCGGAAGCGTCTAGTGACCCGGTTGATGTAGTCCAACGTCTTCGCGATCCAACCGATCCAAGCACCGAACGTACGTCACCTTCGCATTCAGCACACGTTCATCTCGATGACATCCCACGAGCTCTTGATCCAGTTGAGCGTCACGGGAGAGTTTTGTCAGCACGACGGCGTGGTGATGGTGATGATGAAGTTACCGGCGCAGGGCTTCGCCTAAGCACTGCAACGATATGACCGAGGTGTGTAACTGTGGAGGGGGCACCGCACACGGCTTGCAAATCAACTTGTGTGTCTATGGGGTGCCCCCTCCCCGCGTATATAAAGGAGGGAGGGGAGGAGGAGGCGGCCAAGTGATAACCCACAAGTGTAGGGGATCGCAACAGTTTTCGAGAGTAAGGTATTCAACCCAAATTTATTGATTCGACACAAGGGGAGCCAAAGAATACTCTTAAGTATTAGCAGTTGAGTTGTCAATTCAACTACACCTGGAAACTTTGTATCTGCAGCAAGGTAATATGGAAGTAATGGTAACGGTAACAAAAGTAGCGATAGTGTTTTTGAAGTGATTGTAACAGTAGCAACGGAAAAGTAAATAAGCAACAAGCAATATGTGAAAAGCTCGTAGGCATTGGATCAGTGATGGAGAATATTGTCAGATGCAATTCCTCATGTAATAGTTATAACATAGGGTGATACAAATCTAGCTCCAGTTCATAAATGTAATGTAGGCATGTATTCCGAATATAGTCATATGTGCTTATAGAAAAGAACTTGCATGACATCTTTTGTCCTACCCTCCCATGGCAGCGGGGTCCTATTGGAAACTAAGGGATATTAAGGCCTCCTTTTATAGAGTACCAGACCGGAGCATTACCACATGGTGAATACATGAACTCCTCAAACTACGATCATCACCGGGAGTGGTCCCGATTATTGTCGCTTCGGGGTTGCCAGATCATAACACATAGTAGTTGACTATTGACTTGCAAGATAGGATCAAGAACACACATATATTCATGAAAACATAATAGGTTCAAATCTGAAATCATGGCACTCGGGCACTAGTGACAAGCATTAAGAATAGCAAAGTCATAGCAACATCAATCTTAGAACATAGTGGATACTAGGGATCAAACCCTAACAAAACTAACTCGATTACATGGTAAATCTCATCCAACCCATCACCGTCCAGCAAGCCTACGATGGGATTACTCACACGCGGCGGTGAGCATCATGGAATTGGTAATGGAGGAAGGTTGATGATGACGATGGCGACGATCTCCACTCTCCGGAGCCCCGAACGGACTCTAGATCAGCCCTCCCGACAAAGATTAGGGCTTGGCGGTGGCTCCGAATCGTAAAACGCAATAATTCTTCCTCTCTGATTTTTTTTCTCCCCGAATGAAAATATATGGAGTCGGGGGATATGTCGGTGGAGTGGCAGGGGGCCCATGAGGCAGGGGCGCGCCCCCCACCCTCGTGGACAGGGTGTGGGCCCCCTGGCTTGGTTCTTTTCGCAGATATTTTTTATATAATCCAAAATAATTCGCCGTTGAATTTCAGGTCATTCTGAGAACTTTTATTTCTGCACAAAAATAACACCATGGCAGTTCTGCTGAAAACAGAGTCAGTCCGGGTTAGTTCCATTCAAATCATGCAAGTTAGAGTCCAAAACAAGGGCAAAAGGGTTTGGAAAAGTAGACATGTTGGAGGCATATCGACTCCCCCAAGCTTAAACCATTGCTTGTCCTCAAGCAATTCAGTTGATAAACTGGAAGTGATAAAATAAAACTTTGATAAACTCTGTTTGCTCTTGTTGTTGTAAATATGTAAAGCCAGCATTCAAGTTTCCAGCAAAGATCATGAACTACCACATTCACAATAACTTTCAAGTCTCATGTCTACTCATATCAATGGCATAATCAACTAGCGAGGAATAATAATAAACCTCGGATGACAACACTTTCTCAAAACAATCATAATATGATATAACAAGATGGTATCTCGCTAGCCCTTTCTAAGACGGCAAAACATAAACGCAGAGCACCTTTAAAGATCAAGGACTGACTAGACATTGTAATTCATGGTAAAAGAGATCCGGTCATAATCATACTCAATGAAAATTAATAGCAATACATGCAAATGATAGCAGTGCTCTCCAATTGCTGCTCTTTAATAAGAGGATGATGACTCAACATAAAAGTAAATAGATAGGCCCTTCGTAGAGGGAAGCAGGGATTTGTAGAGGTGCCAGAGCTCGATTTTTAAATAGAGATGAATAACATTTTGAGCGGTATACTCTCATTGTCAACATAACAACCAAGAATCTCGATATCTTCCATGCTACACATATTATAGGCAGTTCCCAAACAGAATGGTAAAGTTTATACTCCCCCAACCACCAACAAGCACACTCCACGGCTAGCCCACAACAACGGGTACCGTCCAAACCAGCAACGGCCCTAGGGAGTTTTGTTTAATTATTATGATTTGAGCATGGGACTGGGCATCCCAGTTACCAGCCATTTTCTCATGAATGATGAGTGGAGTCCACTCATCGTGAGAATAACCCACCTAGCATAGAAGATATAGACAACCCTAGTTGATACATGAGTTGTTCGAGCATACAAAACAAAATTTCATTTGAAGGTTTAGAGTTTGGCACAAACAAATTTACTTGGAACCGCAGGTAGATACCGCATATAGGAAGGTATGGTGGACTCATATGGAATAAATTTGGGGTTTATGGAAGTGGATGCACAAGAAGTATTCCCGCTTAGTACAAATGAAGGCTAGAAAGAGACTGGGAAGCGACCAGCTACAGAGCGACAACAGTCATGAGCATGCATTAAAATTAATCAACAATGAATGCAAGCATGAGTAGGATATAAATCACCATGAACATAAATATCGTGGAGGCTATGTTGATTTTGTTTCAACTACATGCATGAACATGTGCCAAGTCAGACCACTTGAATCGTTCAAAGGAGGATACCACCCTATCATACCACATCACAACCATTTTAATATCATGTTGGCACGCAAGATAGACCATTATAAACTCATAGCTAATTAAGCATGGCATGAGCAGCTATGATCTCTAATTGTCATTGCAAGCATGTTTCATTCAGGACAACCTGAATCAGGAATGATGAACTATCATATTTACAAAAACAAGAGAGGTCGAGTTCATACCAGCTTTTCTCATCTCAGTTATTTCATCATATATCATCATTATTGCCTTTCACTCGCATGACCGAACGGTGTGGATAATAATAATAGTGCACGTGCATTGGACTAAGCTGGAATCTATAAGCATTTAATACAAGAGAGAGGACAAAGTAATATGGCTCAAGGTTAAATCAACAATGAAGCATATGAGAGCCACTAAACATTTTCATCATGGTCTTCTCCTCTTGACCCCCAAAGAAAAGAAAAGAAACTATTTACACGGGAAAGCTCCCAACAAGTAAAAGAAGAACGGGAAATCTTTTTGGGTTTTCTTTTAATTACTACTACTACAGGCATGGAAAGTAAACTAGCTAAAATCTACAACTAATTTTTTTCTTAAGGTTTTTCTAACACACAAGAAAAAGACTAAGAAAAGAATTGAAACTAGCATGGATAGTACAATGAAAGAGTGTGAGCACCGACAACTAGAATAAGTGTGTGAACATGAATGTAATGTCGGTGAGAAATATGTACTCCCCCAAGCTTAGGCTCTTGGCCTAAGCTGGTCTATGGCCAATATTGGCCTGATGGATATCCAAAGTCGTAGTTGGGGTTGTACTGAGATGCAGCGGCTACTGTCTGGCGAGCTGCATCCTCGAGACGATCTGCTCTCATCGTCTCCTGATACTCATTTGCCTCCTCCTTGGTTATAATATATCTCCCTTTTGCCTGGAAGTCAAAGAAGGTAGGAGTAGGGAGAGCAATATGGACAGTATATCGTCTGTCAAAGATTAGTCGATACTGGAGGGATTGTTCATCCCTCACTACAGACCGATGGCTAACCATAGCATTATAATCTAAATAAGCAGGTGGTAATTTTGCATCATTTTCATGTATAGGCACACCAAGACGATTGGCTATGCGAGTGGCATATGTCCCACCAAATAAATCTCCATTTAAACCATTATGATGTAAACTACGTGCAACAATGGCTCCCAAGTTATATTTCTTATCTCCTAACATAGCACTCTTGAGAACACTAAGATCTGGTACACACATGTGGCAAGCTTCATCTTTATCGTTGATGCATCTACCAATAAAGAGAGCAAAATAATGTATGGAAGGAAAGTGAATGCTCCCTATGGTAGCTTGTGTAATCTCTCTAGATTCCCCCACAGTGATACTAGCAAGGAAGTCTTTATATTCAGATTTGCGAGGTTCACTAATATTGCCCCACTGCGGAAGCTTACAATCATCATTAAAATCTTCTAGGTCCATGGTGTAAGATTTATCATATAGATCAAACAGGACAGTGTGAGAATTACGTGAAGATGTAAATATAAACCTTCTCACAAAGGAATCAGTTAAGTAATGGTACTGATGGCACTTATCTAGCATGAAGCCCTCGAGGTCGGTGTTACGCACATATGCATCGAACTCCTCCTTAATGCATGCCCGAACCATGAACTCCTCTGACGGCCATTCACAGGGCCACACTTGATCTTCCCTCGGTAATTCATCGTCCAGCTCACGTATCGCGAGCCTTGGTCCCTTCTTCCTTGAGGAACCACCTTGGAAGATTTTCCTATGCATTTTTCTAAAATTTTCTGGAATTTTTAGTGACTCAAAAGAAAAGTGAACCAAACTCAACAAGATTGATAGCAACAACTCCTACAAGTGCCTAGAGACTATATAATGCATTACAACTACTTGGGACCAAAGAAATTTAACATGCAAGCTCAAGAACAAGGTCACCACAGCAGCAAAAATTTGCAATAAATAAAGCACTAGAACAAAAACTAATTGGACCAATGGAGGAGTCACATACCAAGGAACAATCTCCCCAAACAGTTTTGTGAATGGAGCTTTGAGCAAGGAGATCGAAAATGGCAGCAAGATGAGCTAGAACTCGTGCTTGAGCTGGATAGTGATTTTTCTTGGGAGGAAGGAGTGTGTGGGTGCAGGAATAAGTGGAGGGGGGGCACGTGGGGCCCAATAGGCATGGGGCGCGCCCTGGACCCTCATGGCCAGGTTCTGGCTCCCCCTGTTGTGTTCTACATGCCAAATATTCTCAAATATTCTAGGAAAAAACATATTTCATTTTCGGGGCATTTGGAGAACTTTTATTTTTGGGGTATTTTTATTGCACGGATAAGTCTGGAAACAGAAAGAAAATACTATTTTTGCTTTATTTAATATAATTAACAGAAAGTAAAAGCAGGATATAGAAGATTGTGCTATCCAGATTCACCCATCTCATGCCCATCAAAAGGAATCCATTAATAAGATTGATCGGGTCTTGTTAATAAACTCTTTCCGAATAACATGAAACCACAGAATTTTTGAATAACACTAGGTTACCTCAATGGGGATATGTATGACCCCAACAATAAGAATATCATATGTCTTATTGACAGTAGGAAGAGGAAATTCAAAACCTCCAATAGTAATAGTTGAATTTTTTTTCAATAGAATTGATACTATGGACCTGAGGTTGTTTCCTCGAAAAGTCTATCGTATGCTCGTTACCATTGACATGAAAAGTGACATTGCCTTTGTTGCAATCAATTACAGCCCCTGTAGTATTTAAAAAGGGTCTACCAAGGATAATAGACATACTATCGTCCTCGGGAATATCAAGGATAACTAAGTCTATTAGAATAGTAACATTTGTAACCACAACAGGTACATCCTCACAAATACCGACAGGTATAGCAGTTAATTTATCGACCATTTGCAAAGATATTTTAGTAGGTGTCAACTTACTCAAGTCAAGTCTACGATATAAAGAGAGAGGCCTAACACTAACACCGGCTCCAAGATCACACAAAGCAGTTTTAACATAATTTCTTTTAATGGAGCAAGGTATAGTAGGTACTCCTGGATCTCCTAGTTTCTTAGGTATTCCACCCTTAAAAGTGTAATTGGCAAGCATGGTGGAAATTTCAACTTCAGGTATCTTTCTTTTGTTGATAATAATATCTTTCATATACTTAGCATAAGGATTTGTTTTAAGCATATCAGTCAAACGCATACGCAAAGATAGGTCTAATCATTTCAGCAAAGCGCTCAAAATCCTCATCATCCTTCTTCTTGGATGGTTTAGGAGGAAAAGGCATGGGTTTCTGAACCCATGGTTCTCTTTCCTTACCGTGCTTCCTAGCAACAAAGTCTCTCTTATCATAATGTTGATTCTTTGATTGTGGGTTATCAAGATCAACAGCAGGTTCAATCTCGACATCATTATCTTTGCTAGGTTGAGCATCATCATGAAAATCATCATTAGCATTATCACTAGGTTCATGTTCATTACCAGATTGTGTCTCAGCATCAGTAACAAAGATATCACTGGGATTCTCAGGTGTGTCAGCTACAGGTTCACTAGAAGAATGCAAAGTCCTATCATTTTTCTTTTTCTTCTTCTTAGAAGAACTAGGTACTTCTAAATTAGCTCTTTGAGAATCTTTCTCAATTCTCTTAGGGCGGCCCTCAGGATACAAAGGTTCTTGAGTCACTTTACCCCCTCTAGTTGCAACTCTAATAGCAAAGTCATTATTCTTACTATTTATTTCATTAAGCAAATCATTTTGTGCTGTAAGTACTTGTTCTACCTGAGTGGTAACCATATATGCATGTTTACTAATGAGTTTCAATTCACCTTTCACTCTAGACATATAATCACTCAAATGTTCAATCATATAAGTATTACATTTCAATTGTCTACCAACATAAGCATTGAAGTTTTCTTGCTTCACAATAAAATTATCAAACTCATCTAAGCATTGGCTAGCAGACTTATAATGAGGAATATCACCTTCATCAAATCTATAAAGAAAATTTACCTTTACTACCTGTGTCGGGTTATCAAGACCATATATTCCTTCAATAGGCGTGTTAACATCTTCAGCTTTAATACCTTTGTCTTTCATAGATTTCTTTGCCTCTTGCATATCTTCAAGACTGAGAAATAGAACACCCCTTTTCTTCGGAGCTGGCTTAGCGGCTGGTTCAGGAAGTGTCCAATCGTTTTCATTGGTCAACATATTATTCAATAGTAATTCAGCTTCATCAACTGTTCTTTCCCTGAAAACACAACCCGCACAACTATCCAGGTGGTCTCTGGAAGCATCGGTTAGTCCATTATAAAAGACATCAAGTATTTCATTCCTTTGAAGATGATGATCAGGCAAAGCATTAAGTAATTGGAGAAGCATCCCCCAAGCTTGTGGGAGACTCTCTTCTTCAATTTGCACAAAATTATATATTTCCCGTAAGGTAGCTTGTTTCTTATGAGCGGGAAAATATTGAGCAGAGAAGTAATAAATCATATCCTGGGGACTACGCACACAACCAGGATCAAGAGAATTAAACCAAGTCTTAGCATCACCCTTTAAAGAGAACGGAAATAACTTAAGGATATAGTAATAACGAATCGTTTCCTTGTAGGTAAATAGGGTAGCTATATCATTCAACTTAGTAAGATGTGCCACAACAGTTTCAGATTCATAGCCATGGAAAGGATCAGATTCAACCAAAGTAATTAGCTCAGGGTCAACAGAGAAATCATAATCCTTATCAGTAACACAAGACAGGTGAAGTAGCAGAAGTAGGGTCATATTTCATTGTAGCATTCAAAGACTTTTCTTTCAGCTTAGCTAATAATTTCTTAAGATCATATCTATCATTGCAAGCAAGAAAGTCTCTAGCAGTTTCTTCATCCATAACATAACCCTCAGGAATAATAGGCAATTCATATCTAGGAGGAGAATCTTCATTATCACTATCATCAATATTATAAGTTTCAATATTTGCATTCTCCCTATCCTTAGCAATTTGTTCATCTAGAAATTCACCTAGTGGCACAGTATTATCAAGCATAGAAGTAGTTTCATCATACATAGCAGAAGTGGCATCATCAAGAACATGCGACATATCAGATTCAATAGCAGGAGTAGGTGTCGCAAATTTACTCATAACAGAGGGTTAATCAAGTGCAGAGCTAGATGGTAGTTCCTTACCTCCCCTCGTAGTTGAGGGAAAGATCTTGGTTTTTGAGTCTTTCAAGTTCTTCATAGTGATCAACAGATATAAATCCCAAGTGACTTAAATAATATAGCTATGCTCCCCGGCAACGGCGCCAGAAAATAGTCTTGATAACCCACAAGTGTAGGGGATCGCAACAGTTTTCGAGGGTAAAGTATTCAACCCAAATTTATTGATTCGACACAAGGGGAGCCAAAGTATACTCTTAAGTATTAGCAGTTGAGTTGTCAATTCAACCACACCTGGAAACTAGTATCTGCAACAAGGTAATTTAGTAGCAAGGTAATATGGAAGAAACGGTAACGGTAACAAAAGTAGCGATAGTGTTTTTGAAGTGATTGTAACAGTAGCAACAGAGAAGTAAATAAGCAACAAGCAATAAGTGAAAAGCTTGTAGGCATTGGATCTGTGATGGAGAATTATGTCGGGTGTGATTCCTCATGTAATAGTTATAACATAGGGTGACACAGAACTAGCTCCAGTTCATCAATGTAATGTAGGCATGTATTCCGAATATAGTCATACGTGCTTATGGAAAAGAACTTGCATGACATCTTTTGTCCTACCCTCTCGTGGCAGCGGAGTCCTATTGGAAACTAAGGGATATTAAGGCCTCCTTTCAATAGAGTACCGAACCAAATCATTAACACATGGTGAATACATGAACTCCTCAATCTACGGTCATCACCGGGAGTGGTCCTGATTATTGTCACTTCGGGGTTGTCGGATCATAACACATAGTAGGTTACTATTGACTTGCAAGATAGGATCAAGAACACACATATATTCATGAAAACATAATAGGTTCAGATCTGAAATCATGGCACTTGGGCCCTAGTGACAAGCATTAAGCATAGCAAAGTCATAGCAACATCAATCTCACAAAATAGTGGATACTAGGGATCAAACCCTAACAAAACTAACTCGATTACATGGTAAATCTCATCCAACCCATCACCGTCCAGCAAGCCTATGATGGGATTACTCACACACGGTGGTGAGCATCATGGAATTGGTGATGGAGGAAGGTTGATGATGACGATGGCGACGATCTCCATTCTTCGGAGCCCCGAACGGACTCCAGATCAGCCCTCCCGAGAGAGATTAGGGCTTGGCAGTGGCTCCGTGTCGTAAAACATGGTAATTCTTCCTCTCTGATTTTTTTCTCCCCGAAAGAGAATATATGGAGTCGGGGGATACGTCGGTGGAGCAGTAGGGGCCACGAGGCAGGGGACGCGCCCAGGGGGCGCGCCCCCACCCTTGTGGACAGGGTGTGGGCCCCCTGGCTTGGTTCTTTCCGCAGATATTTTTTATATATTCCGAAATAATTCTCCGTTGAATTTCAGGTCATTCCGAGGACTTTTATTTCTGCATAAAAATAACACCACGGCAATTCTGCTGAAAACAACGTTAGTCTGGGTTAGTTCCATTCAAATCATGCAAGTTAGAGTCCAAAACAAGGGCAAAAGGGTTTGGAAAAGTAGATACGTTGGAGACGTATCACTAGGGAGGAGGAGGCGCGCCCTAGGGGGGCAATCCTACTCCAAGTAGGATTCCCCCCTTTCCTAGTCCTAGTAGGAGAGAGGGAAGGAAGGGGAAGAGAAGAAGAAGGAAAGGGGGGCCGACCCCCTAGTCCAATTCGGTTTGGGTTAGGGGGGCCACGCGGCCCTAGCTGGTCGCGCCTCCTCTTCCTCCACTTGGGCCCATGTGGCCAAATAACCCCCCGGGAGGTTCCGGCAACCTCCTGGTACTCCGGTATTTATCCGATAACCCCCGGAACTCATCCGGTGTCTGAATATAACCTTCCAATATATGAATCTTTATGTATCAGACATTCCGATACTCCTCGTCATGTCCGTGATCACATCCGGGACTCCAAACTACCTTCGGTACATCAAAAAATATAAACTCATAATACCGATCGTCATCAAATGTTAAGCATGCGGACCCTACGGGTTCGAGAACTATGTAGACAGGACCTAGACTCGTCTCTGCTCAATAACCAATAGCGGAACCTGGATGCTCATATTGGTTCTTACATATTCTACGAAGACCTTTATCGGTCAAACCGCATAACAACATACGTTGTTCCCTTTGTCATCGGTATGTTACTTTCCCTAGATTCGGTCGTCGGTATCATCATACCTAGTTCAATCTCGTGACCGGCAAGTCTCTTTACTCATTCCATAATAAATCATCTCGTGACTAACTCATTAGTCGTTTGCTTGCAAGGCTTATTACGATGTGTATTACCGAGAGGGCCTAGAGATACCTCTCCGACACTCGGAGTGACAAATCCTATTATCGATCTATGCCAACACCACAAACACCTTCGGAGACACCTGTATAGCATCTTTATAATCACCCAGTTACGTTGTGATGTTTGATAGCACACAAGGTGTTCCTCCGGTATTCGGGAGTTGCATAATCTCATAGTCATAGGAACATGTATAAGTCATGAAGAAAGTAATAGCAGAAAAACTAAACGATCAAGTTGCTAAGCTAACGGATGGGTGTTGTTCATCACATCATTCTCCTAATGATGTGATCCCATTGACCAAATGACAACTCAAGTCTATGGTTAGAAAACATAACCATCTTTGATTAACGAGCTAGTCTAGTAGAGGCATACTAGGGACACTATTTCATTTATGTACTCACACATGTATCAAGTTTTAGGTTAATACAATTCTAGCATGAATAAAAGACATTTATCATGATATATAAGGAAATATAAATAACAACTTTATTATTGCCTCCAGGGCATATTTACTTCAC
The DNA here is from genome assembly GCA_902687465.1 of Secale cereale. Lineage (NCBI taxonomy): Eukaryota > Viridiplantae > Streptophyta > Magnoliopsida > Poales > Poaceae > Secale > Secale cereale. Next base: position 312,780,700 of record LR738715.1, on the reverse strand, counting down.
TAATAGCACTAAGGCCATCCACTATGTATGCCAAAAGTGGTGTAAAGACAACTGCTGCTACATCTCGCACCGGTGCCCTGCACTGGCGAGCCGATGCAGCTGAAAAAAAATCAGGGACCCGGACTCCGGAGCACGTAGTTGCTCTTATGCCTAGTTCCTTCGTGCCATAAAGATTTTGTACTTTAATGCTTGGCTACTCAGATGTGTTGTGGCACCCTGGCTCAGAGAAACTGGAACGCCCCGTATTCCAGCCCAGAGATCGAGCTGAAGTCTTCTGGAATACAGAACTGCTTAGCATAGAACAAACCATCTTTCTATTACAATGCGAATATGGATACAAGGTCTCCTATATTACAATGAATATTACCGGCACGGCGACGCTACGCCAACCACAGTAGCTCTATGCAAGCAGTGTAACAACTCGAGGCAGCGGAACCTCTACAGGCAGCGGAACAACGAACGACGATGATGGACTCCAATCCACAGGGACTCTGGCTGGAACGTTTATCCTAGCTCGCGAACACAGGAACCACACCAAAACAAGCAAACAATCCAGGCACAACCTGCAAACTGGCATGACACGCCAGGTCAGTACATTGAATGTACTTGCAAGCTCACAATAAACCAAAAGCAGTCAAGACAAACAACATCATGGCATTAGGAGGTTAATTCAATCATGAACATGATACTATCAGATAAACATGGCATGCACAACTGAACATGATACAACCAGAACAATACGAGCATGACATGAACATATGAACATGATGATACTACATGCAACATGATGATACTAACATGCACCAACTTACTCTGCTCGGGTTACCTCATAACCCTCACCTGCACAAACTTACCACCACAGACATCACACGATCATCTCAGGATCAAATCAAGCTTGGTATAAACAATACCGTAGTAATCATTAAATGACCACAAGGAGCTTGATCTTTACCCATGATTCTCGCACAACATCATGAATATCCAACAACTCGGTATCCTCGATACCACGGTGATCATTCACGGATCACAAACGGAACCACTCTTGGCTCAACGGTTACCTCGTAACCAAACGGTGATCATCTCTTGATCACGACCAATCTCTGTCTCATCATCGAACCGGGGTTGTTATTAAGCACATTATTATTGTTACTGTTGACTCATAGTGTGACCGACACGAACTGGGCCCTTATCTGCGGGCACGGCTATCGATAGATTAAGAAAAACACTCTGCAGAGGTTAGCACACTGTACCCACACCGCAGAGCCCATGGCCTCGCACTCCCATTCGGGTGTACCAATGGCTTTCAACAAAATCGTACTACTGCCATGACACTCTCCCGGCCACTCCGACTCACTCCCCACTTGGCTAATCCTGGGTGGCCCCGTGTCTACGAAAGACACCAACGACCACCGTCGTGGCCAAAACTAAACGTCCCACACGGGGACTGAAGGAAATATGTCCTAGAGGCGATAATAAGGATGTTATTTGTATTTCCTTATATCATGATAAATGCCTTTTAGTCATGCTAGAATTGTATTAAACGGAAACTTAGTGCATGTGTGAATACATAGACAAAACAGTATGTCCCTAGTATGCCTCTACTAGACTAGCTCATTGATCAAAGATGGTTATGTTTCCTAACCATAGACATGATTTGTCATTTGATCAACGAGATCACATCATTATGATAATGATGTGATGGACAAGCCCATCCGTTAGCTTAGCACTATGATCGTTTAGTTTTACTGCTATTGTTTTCTTCATGACTTATACATGTTCCTATGACTATGAGATTATGCAACTCCCGAATACCGGAGGAACACCTTGTGTGCTATCAAACGTCACAATGTAACTGGGTGATTATAAATATGCTCTACAAGTGTCTCTGAAAGTGTTCGTGGTGTTGGCATAGATCAAGAATAGGATTTGTCACTCTGAGTGTCGGAGAGGTATCTCTAGGCCCTCTCTGTAATACACATCATAATAAGCCTTGCAAGCAAATGACTAATGAGTTAGTCACGAGATGATGTATTACGGAACGAGTAAAGAGACTTCCCGGTAACAAGATTGAACTAGGTATTGAGATACCGACGATCGAATCTCGGGCAAGTAACATACCGATGACAAAGGGAACAACGTATGTTGTTATGCGGTTTGACCGATAAAGATCTTCGTAGAATATGTAGGAGCCGATATGAGCATCCAGGTTCCGCTATTGGTTATTGACCAGAGATGAGTCTCGGTCATGTCTACATAGTTCTCAAACCCGTAGGGTCCGCACACTTAACGTTTGATGACGATCGGTATTATGAGTTTATGAGTTTTGATGTACCGAAGGTAGTTTGGAGTCTCGGATAAGATCACGGACATGACGAGGAGTCTCGGAATGTCCAAGACATAAAGATCGATATATTGGACGACTATGTTTAGACACCGGAAGGGTTTCGGGCATATACCGGAGTACCGGGGGGGTTACCGGAACCCCCCGGGGAGTTAAATGGGCCTCATGGTCCCTAGTGGGAGAAGAGGAGGGGTGGCCAGGGCAGCCGTGCGCCCCCTTCCCCTCTAGTCTGAATTGGACAAGGAGGGGGGTGGCGCCCCCTTTTTCCTTCTCTTCTTCTCTCCTCCTTCCTTCTTCTCCTACTCCTACTAGGGAAAGGGGGGAATCCTACTCCCGGTGGGAGTAGGACTCCCTAGGGCGCGCCATAGAGAGGGCCGGCCCCTCCCCCTCTCCTTTATATACGGGGGTGGAGGCACCCCATAGACACACAAGTTGATCAGTTGATCTCTCCCAAACATGTACGGTGCCTCTCTCCACAGAAACACACCTCGGTCATACCGTTGCAGTGCTTAGGCGAAGCCCTACGCCGGTAGCTTCATCATCTCCGTCACCACGCCGTCGTGCTGACGAAACACTCCCGTGAAGCTCTACTGGATCAAGAGCTCATGGGATGTCATCAAGCTGAACGTGTGCTGAACGCAGAGGCTCCGTACGTTCGGTGCTTGACCGGTTGGATCGCGAAGAAGTTCGACTACATCAACCGCGTCACTAGACGCTTCCGCTTTCGGTCTATGAGGGTACGTAGACACACTCTCCCCTCTCGTTGCTATGCATCTAGTAGATAGATATTTCATGATCGTAGATTTTTTTGACGTACTATGTTCCCCAATAGTGGCATCATGAGCCAGGTCTATGCGTAGATGATATGCACGAGTAGAACACAAGTGAGTTGTGGACGATACTAGTCATACTGCTTACCAGCATGTCATACTTTGATTCGGCGGTATTGTTGGATGAATCGGCCCGGACCAACATTATGCGTACGTTTACGCGAGACTGGTTCTACCGACGTGCTTCACACACAGGTGGCTGACGGGTGTCAGTTTCTCCAACTTTAGTTGAATCAAGTGTGGCTACGCCAGGCCTTGTGAAGGTTAAAACAACACATACTTGACGAAATATCATTGTGGTTTTGTATGCGTAGGTAAGTACGGTTCTAGCTAAGCCCATAGCAGCCATGTAAAACTTGCAACAACAAAGTAGAGGACGTCTAACTTGTTTTTGCAGGGCATGTTGTGATGTGATATGGTCAAGACATGATAAGTGATACATTATTTTATGAGATGATCATGTTTTGTAAAGTTATCGGCAACTGGCAGGAGCCATATGGTTGTCGCTTTATTGTATGAAATACAATCGCCATGTAATTGCTTTACTTTATCACTAAGCAGTAGCAATAGTCGTGGAAGCAATAGTTGGCGAGACAACAACGAAGCTACGATGGAGATCAAGGTGTCACGCCGGTGACGATGGTGATCATGACGGTGCCTTGGAGATGGAGATCAAAAGCACAAGATGATGATGGCCATATCATGTCACATATTTTGATTGCATGTGATGTTTATCTTATTATGCTTCTTATCTTGCTTAGTACGACGGTAGCATTATAAGATGATCCCTTACAAAAATTTCAAGGTACAAGTGTTCTCCCCGAGTATGCACCGTTGAGAAAGTTCGTCGTGCCGAGACACCGTGTTATGATCGAGTGTGATAAGCTCTACATTCACATACAACGGGTGCAAGCCAGTTTTGCACACGCAGAATACTCGGGTTAAACTTGACGAGCCTAGCATGTACAGACATGGCCTCAGAACACTAGAGACAGAAAGGCCGAGCGTGAATCATATAGTAGATATGATCAACATAAGATGTTCACCATTGAAAACTACTCCATCTCACGTGATGATCGGACATGGTTTAGTTGAATTGGATCACGTGATCATTTAGATGACTAGAGGGATGTCTATCTAAGTGGGAGTTCTTTAGTAATATGATTAATTAAACTTTAATTTATCATGAACTTAGTCCTGATAGTTTTTTGCATATCTATGTTGTTGTAGATCAATGGCCCGTGCTACCGTGCCTTTGAATTTTAAAGCATTCCTAGAGAAAGCTAAGTTGAAAGATGATGGTAGCAATTACACGGACTGGGTCCGTAACTTGAGGATTATCCTCATTGCTGCACAGAAGAATTATGTCCTTGAAGCACCCCTAGGTGACAAGCCTGCTGCAGGAGCAACCCTGGATGTTATGTACATCTGGCAAGCTTGTTCTGATGACTACACGATAGTTCAGTGTGCCATGCTTTACGGCTTAGAAGCAGGACTTCAACGACGTTTTGAACGTCATGGAGCATATGAGATGTTCCAGGAGCTGAAGTTGATATTTCAAGCAAATGCCCGGATTGAGAAATATGAGATTTCCAATAAGTTCTACAGCTGTAAGATGGAGGAGAACAGTTCTATCAGTGAACACTTTCTCAGAATGTGTGGGTACTACAATCATATGACTCAACTTGGTTGCAAAATTGATGAAGATGGTGTTATTGATAGAGTTCTTCAATCACTGTCACCAAGCTATAAAGGCTTCGTGATGAACTATAACATGCAAGGGATGCATAAGACAATTCACGAGCTCTTCGCTATGCTCAAAGCTACGGAGGTAGAAATCAAAAAGGAGCATCAAGTATTGATGGTTAACAAGACCACTAGTTTCAAGAAAAAGGGCAAGGGAAAGAAGGGGAACTTCAAGTAGAATAGCAAGACAGTTGCTACTCCCATGAAGAAACCCTAGTCTAGAGCCAAGCCTGAAACTGAGTGCTTCTACTGCAAAGGGACCAAACACTGGAAGCGGAACTGCCCCAAGTATTTGGCGGATAAGAAGGATGGCAAGGTGAACAAAGGTATATGTGATATACATGTTATTGATGTGTACCTTACTAATGCTCGTAGTAGCACATGGGTATTTGATTCCAGTTCAGTTGCTAATATTTGTAACTCGAAACAGGGGCTACGGATTAAACGAAGATTGGCTAAGGATGAGGTGACGATGCGCGTGGAAAATGGTTCCAAAGTCGATGTGATCGTTACCGGCACGCTACCTCTACATCTACCTTCGGGGTTAGTTTTAGACCTGAATAATTGTTATTTGGTGCCAGCGTTAAGCATGAACATTATATCTGGATCTTGTATATTGCGAGACGGTTATTCATTTAAATCTGAGAATAATGGTTGTTCTATTTGTATGAGTAATATCTTTTATGGTCATGCACCCTTGAAGAGTGGTCTATTCTTGTTGGATCTCGATCGTAGTGATACACATATTCATAATATTGAAGCCAAAAGATGCAAGGTTAAAAATGATAGTGCAACTTATTTGTGGCACTGCCATTTAGGTCATATTGGTGTAAAACGCATGAAGAAACTCAATAGAGATGGAATTTTGGAATCACTTGATTATGAATCACTTGGTACTTGCGAACCATGCCTCATGGGCAAGATGACTAAAACTCCGTTCACCGGAATAATGGATCGAGCAACAGATTTGTTAGAAATCATACATACTGATGTATGTGGACTGATGAGTGTTGAAGCTCGCGACGGGTATCGTTATTTTTGACCTTCATTGATGATTTGAGTAGATATGGGTATATCTACTTGATGAAGCACAAGTCTGAAACATTTGAAAAGTTCAAAGAATTTTAGAGTGAAGTAGAGAATCATCGTAACAAGAAAATAAAGTTTCTATGATCTGATCGTGGAGGCGAATATTTGAGTTACGAGTTTGGTCTTCATTTGAAACAATGTGGAATAGTTTCACAACTCACGCCACCCGGAAGACCACAGCGTAATGGTGTGTCCGAACGTCCTAACCGTACTTTATTGGGTATGTTCGGTCTATGATGTCTCTTACCGATTTACCACTATCGTTTTGGGGTTATGCTTTAGAGATAGATACATTCACGTTAAATAGGGCACCATTTAAATCCGTTGAGATGACGCCTTATGAACTGTGGTTTAGCGAGAAACCAAAGTTGTCGTTTCTTAAAGTTTGGGGCTGCGATGCTTATGTGAAAAAGCTTCAACCTGATAAGCTCGAACCCAAGTCGGAGAAATGTGTCTTCGTAGGATACCCAAAGGAGACTATTGGGTACACCTTCTATCATAGATTCGAAGTCAAGATATTCGTTGCTAAGAATGGATCCTTTCTAGAGAAGGAGTTTCTCTCGAAAGAAGTGAGTGGGAGGAAAGTGGAACTTGATGGGTAATTGTACCTTCTCCCGAATTAGAAAGTAGTACATCACAGAAACTAGTTCCAGTGATTCCTACACCATTTAGTGAGGAAGCTAATGATGATGATCATGAAACTTCGGATCAAGTTACGGCTTGTAAGTGCATCTAGTGCCACCCCTAGTTGGTTTTGGAGTATTGACGACAAACCTGGTTGAGGGACTAATGTGTTTGTGAGAATTGCAGAATAATACAGGTAGTAGTCCCTCATTGATTCGGTTAACCTACCGGAGATGACCTCTAAAAATGTATGAAGACATTGATATCAGTGGTGGTATATGAAGATAATCATATTGAAGACTATGACATGAGAAGACATTATGTGAAGACTTTGGAAAGCGAAGACATAGATGTTTCGTTGTTTCCTTTTCTTCTTTGTTGAGTCATAGGAACCACCGTACTGTTAAGTGGGGTCCAAGTGAACTAAGTTAGAGTGACTGAAGTGATGCTCAACCAAATCCTATGTCTTCAAGCGAAGACTATGAGAGCAAATCTTATCCAGAGTCGGATGAGTCAGCTTTACTTGTAGCTCAAGTAAAGTTGCCGTGTGTGTTTGAAATCTGACCGTTGGAACACATGTCAGTTCCTCAGTGACCCAGGGTCACTTCGGACAAATCAGGTCGGGTTGCCCAGTGGCTATAAATAGCCCACCCCCTACACCATAAATTGGTGGCTACTCAGAGTTATTGCACGGCTTTTGTTGTTTGAGAGCAACCCACCTCCGAAGCATTTGAGAGAGAAATCCTTGCGAGGACAAAGCCCAAACACCCAGAGCCAAAGAGAGTTAGGCATCACTGAAGTCTTTCTGTCTGTGTGACCTGAAGACTTATTGCACTTGAGGACTGTGTTTTCTCCAGCCGGTTAGGCGTCGTGTTCGGAGCATCCAAGAGTCATTGTGGACCACCGATGAACGAAGTCTGTGAAGGTTTGGAAGTCTACCTTGAAGACTTACCAGAGTGATTGGGCGAGGACTAGGTGTCCTTAGCTCAAGGGGTACAAGGTGAAGACGCGGTCTTCTGAGTTAAATCTCAGCCTCCCTAACCAGACGTACAGTTGTCACAACAACTGGAACTGGTCTAACAAATCACTGTCTTCCCCGAGCTACTGGTTCTATCCTTCCCTTCCTTTTACTTACTGCTATACGTTGTGAAGTCATTGCATACTTGCCTTATCTGATTGACTTCACTGAGTATCTACTAGTTGTGATTAGCTTCATTCCTTCTTCCATTATGATCCCTACTGCCTAGCTGCTATTAGTCTTCGTGCTTTCACTTCATTGAATACATGACTATGTCTTATCTAGTGTAGTCCACTTTCCACTGCATACTAATAGGACTGAGTTTATTGTTTGTCTTCGAAACTACCATGTTTTGAAGCATTTCATAAAAATCGCCTATTCACCCCCCCTCTAGTCGACATACTGCACTTTCAATTGGTATCAGAGCAAGGTACTCCCTTGTTCTGTGTGATTTGGTTTAACCACCTGGAGTTTTAGCTATGTCGACTGCAGGGATAATCAAAGTCTCCGTTGCGTGCCCCGTCTTCGATGGCACCGAATATCCCTACTAGAAGAACAAGATGCGCATGCACCTTGAAGCCATTGACGTGGACCTCTGGTTTGTCGTCAAGAATGGCGTTCCCAAGACTGGTGAAGGTATCACCCCTGCTGATGTCTAGAGGCTCATTCAATTGGATTCAACGGCCAAGAACATCATCTATGGTCATCTGACCAAAGCACAGTATGGTCGTGTAAGTGCTCTGGACACGTCAAAGGAAGTTTGGGACTGGCTCTCAAAGGTCAATGAAGGAGTCTCTACCCAGAGAGATCAAAGAATCAGCGTCCTTCGCAATCTCTTCAATCGCTTCAAGAGACATGACAATGAGAATGTCCAGCACACTTTTGATCGTCTCACTGACATCACAAATGAGCTTCAAGCACTTGGCGCCACTGAAATTACCAAGCATGAAATCGTCAAGACCCTCCTGAGATCACTCGACAGCTCATTTGATATCATTGCCCTGATGATTCAAGAATGCCCTGACTTTAAGACTCTCGATCCATCTGACATACTTGAGAGGCTCAACACACATGAGTTCCAGCTATCCGAGAAACGTGACATTTATGGTCCCAACTATGGCCGATCTCGCGCCTTAAAGGCAAAAGCTGTTTCTTCATCTGAAGAAGAATCTGACTACAGTTCTGATGATCCTGAAGACATTGGAAAGGAGCTTGCCATGCTTGTGAAGAAGTTCCAGAAATTCACTTGGAAGAAAGGCTTCAGAAAGTCTTCACGATCCAGCTCAAGAAATGATGAAGCTTCTACTCATGACTACAAGAAGAGAACATGTCATAAGTGCAAGAAACCTGGTCACTACATCTCTGAGTGTCCTCAGTGGGACAATGAGAAGAAGAAGAAGAAGAGCAAGGAATATGATTCTGATGACAAGAAAAAGAAGAAATACTCAAAGTCTTCTTCTAAGTCTTCATCAAAGTATTCATCACACAAGAAGAATTCATCTGGCAAGGCTCGCGCATTTGTTGGCAAGGAGATGGATTCTGAGGAAGAGTCTGCTTCTGAAGAGGCGGAGGTGGAATCGGAGGAGGAGTCTGATTCTGGTGCTGCTAGTCTGGCTTTAGCCACTGCCTATGTGGGCAAGTCCATCTTCAACACTGAAGACAATGGCCCCGTCCCCAACATTGATGATGAGGACGACGACTCTGCTCCCACCTTCTGCTTCATGGCACGCGGTGCCAAGGTAAAATCACGCGATGCTTACTTTCAAACATCTAGTGAAGATGACTCTGATTGTGAATCAAAACCTAGCTACAAAACACTTGCTAAAATTGCCACTGAACAGCAGAAAGCCATGGAACATATTCAAAAACGGTTAGACAAAAGCGATGACCTGTTGGACGCGGAAATGACCCGTTCTCAGTCCTTAATTGAAGACATAAAAAATCTTCATGTTAAGTACAAGGAACTTGAAGGTCTTTATGAATGGCTCTCAAAAACTCATGAAAATCTTTCCCACGATTACATTCAAAGGAAACGAGAACTTGAGAAATTGAAAGCGGCTCATGAAGATCTTCAAAAGGAAAATGAGTCACTCCGCGCTCAACTAATCAGCTCCACTCACGAAGAGTTTGAACCACCATGTATAAAATGCATTGAACGAGATAATGCTACATCTGTTGCTGGTTGTTCTGCTGCTGCCACTGTTGCAATATCTTCAACTACTGTTGTGGTAACTAACCCCTCTGCTGAGGAAACCACTACTATTGTTGATGAAAATGCTAGGCTGAGGACTTTGCTTGAAACAAGGATGTACAAAAGCCTCAAAGGGCATCAGACTCTATGTGATGTCCTCAAAAAGCAGATACTGAACCAAAACCCTAGAAAAGAGGGTGTTGGGTTCGACAGGAAAATGAATGTTGATGGTTCATACTGGAAGCCTGAGCAGTATCCCAAAACCACATGGGTTGCTGCAAAGGAACCTTCAGTGGATCCATCTATGCAAACTATAAACTGTTTAAGAATCAAAATGGTGAAGTGTTTGCCAGGTATATTGGTACTAACTGCAGGAACGGGCCACCTATGAAGAAGATCTGGGTACCCAAAGGTTGTCTTGAGAAGCTTCCAACAAATATTATCATGACACCTCCTGGGATGAAGACAAACCCCAGACCAAAGGCTTCATATGGTCCTAAGGCTTCATACAGACAAAGGACTCACCTGAGTCACCCTAATGCGGATGTTTTGCAGGGAAACCATACTCAGACCCATGAATATGAGCGTGTTTCTTCAAACCGCTATGTTCATAAATCCAAGAATTTTTCTGCCTATTCTTATGAGTATTATTCTCCTCCTGCAAGACCATTTGCTAGTGCCCCAAAGCCAAAATTCTCAGATGTTGCTCTTAGACTCATTACTTCTAAGCCACCCCTGAAAATGTGGGTGGTTAAGAAGAACTAACTTTCTCTTGCAGGGAAAGGTCTCCAGCCTATAATCAAAGGCTTCTGATGCTATTGCCGAGGACCTAAAACATTTGTAGGGCACAAGATCAAATGCCCAAAATGACTTACTGCTCATACTATTCATAAATCACTTACTAAACATCTTATCAGACCTAACTTTCATCCAAGCTTTCATAATCCACTTATGCATCAAATGTTTATGCTTCATAATGGCTTTTGGTGAAGCCTATCCTCCTAACTGCATTGTAGGGAGTGACACCAAAGTCTTCAGAATGGATTATGGATAGCGGATGCACAAATCATATGACTGGTGATCGAAAACTTCTCATGGACTCAACCTTACGTCCATCTAACAAGAGTCACATCACATTTGCTGATACTGGTAAAAGCAAAGTGTTGGGTCTAGGTAGAGTTGCAATCCCAAGAGATCAGCACATGGATAAAGTCATGCTTGTTGAATCTCTTGGCTTCAACTTAATGTCTGTCTCAATGCTTTGTGACTTAAACATGATTGTGATCTTTGGTAAATTTCGTTGCCTTGTACTAATGGAATCTGACAAGTCTTTAGTATTTGAAGGATACAGAAAAGGTGATCTGTATATGGTAGATTTCTCAGCTAGACCGCAGATGGCCGTATGTCTTCTAGCAAAAGCTTCAGAGTGTTGGCTCTGGCATCGAAGGCTAGGACATGATGGCATGAGGAACTTGCACACTCTCGCAAAGAAGAAGCATGTCATAGGCATCTAGGAAGTCAAGTTCAAGAAAGATCATCTATGCGGTGCCTATGAAGCTGGGAAGATGACTAGAGCCAAGCACCCCTCGAAGACAATCATGACGACGTCCAAACCCTTTGAGCTGCTTCACATGGACTTATTTGTACCTACTCACTACTCCACATTCTCTACCACAGCATGTCTCTATGGCTTCGTCATTGTTGATGATTATTCAAGATACACATGGGTGCACATAATACTCTACAAGACTGAAGTGCAAGATGTCTTCAGATGCTTCGCCAACCGTGCCATGAACAACTATGGCATCAAGATCAAGCATATCAGAAGTGACAATGGCACTGAATTCAAGAACACTGGCCTCGATCTTTATCTGGATGAAATGGGAATCACCCATGAATTCTCAGCCCCATATACACCTCAGCAAAATGGGATCGTTGAGCGCAAGAACAGAACTCTAATTGAGATGGCTCGAACAATGCTCGATGAATACAAAACACCAAGAAGGTTCTGGCCCGAAGCTATTGATACTGCATGCCATATCATCAACCGTGTTTATCTTCACAAGCTTCTGAAGAAAACATCATATGAACTCCTCACTGGAAAGAAGCCTAACGTAAGTTCCTTCAGAGTATTTGGAGCTAAGTGCTGGATCAAGGATCCTCATCACAAGTCAAAATTTGCACCCAAAGCACATGAAGGCTTCATGCTCAGATATGGAAAGGATTCACACTACTACAGAGTCTTCAACATCTTTCTCTATAAAACTGTTGAAACTGTGGATGTGCGATTTGATGAGACAAATGGTTCACAAAGAGAGTCCCTACCAAATGTGTTAGATGAGGATTCACCAAATGAATCCATCAAGCTAATGGGAACTGGTGAGATCGTGCCTTCTGAAGCACAACCTGACGGGGAACTCATCATCTCTGCTCCAACTCAACCTGACGACAATGCTCAGCCTGAAGACAACACTCTTGACGATGACAATGTACAGCAAGAGCAAAATCTTCGTCCAGCTCATCCTCGTGTTGCAAATGAAGTACAAGTTGAAAAGATAATTGATAGCGTAAATGCCCCTGGTCCACTTACTCGCTCAAGAACAACACAGCTTGCAAATTTCTGTGGGCACTTTGCTTTTGTCTCAATATCTGAACCCAAGAAAGTTGCTGAAGCTTTTATGGAACTCGAATGGATTCAAGCAATGCAAGAAGAGCTTCAACAGTTTGAGTTGAACAATGTATGGGAACTTGTCAAGCGTCCTGATCCTCGCAAGCACAACATAATAGGCACAAAATGGATCTATCGCAACAAGCAAGATGAGCATGGTCAAGTGGTCAGAAACAAAGCTCGTGTCGTTGCTCAAGGATACACTCAAGTTGAAGGGATTGACTTCGATGAAACATTTGCTCCTGTGGCTAGACTTGAAGCTATTCGTATACTGCTAGCCTATGCAAATCATCACAACATACTTCTATATCAAATGGATGTAAAAAGTGCCTTTCTCAATGGAAGGATTGAAGAAGAAGTGTATGTTGCACAACCACCTGGCTTTGAAGACCCAAAACGTCCTGATATGGTATGCAAGCTCAACAAGGCACTGTATGGCCTCAAACAAGTGCCTCGTGCTTGGTATGACACTCTCAAACACTTCCTGAAGAGCAAAGGCTTCAAACCTAGATCCCTAGACCCCACACTCTTCACGAAGACATATGATGATGAGCTATTTGTCTGCCAAATCTATGTGGACGACATTATCTTCGGCTGCACGGACAAGAAATATAGTGATGAGTTTGGTCACATGATGCAAGAGCAATATCAAATGTCCATGATGGGTGAGCTGAAGTTCTTCCTTGGTCTTCAAATTCGTCAGCAAAGCAACGGCATCTTCATATCTCAAGAAAAGTACCTTAAAGATTGCCTGAAAAAGTTTGGAATGCAAGACTGCAAAGGGTACTCGATGCCAATGCCTGCTAAACATCATCTGGGTCCCGACACCAATGGTAAAGAGTTTGATCAACAGGTATACCGCTCCATGATTGGTTCTTTACTTTATTTATGTGCATCTAGGCCAGATATTATGCTTAGTGTTTTCATGTGTGCTCGATATCAAGCGGCACCAAAGGAGTCGCATCACTTAGCTGTGAAGCGAATACTTCGATATTTGGCTTACACCCCAACACTAGGATTATGGTATCCAAAGGGCTCAGAGTTTGATCTAGTAGGATTTTCAGATGCTGATTATGCTGGTGACAAAGTTGATCGCAAGTCCACATCAGGCACATGTCACTTTCTAGGACGATCACTTGTCTGTTGGTCTTCAAAGAAGCAGAACTGTGTATCACTCTCCACTGCTGAATCTGAATACATTGCTGCTGGATCTTGCTGCGCTCAGCTTCTCTTGATGAAGCAAACACTCAAGGACTATGGAGTCCATCTGAAGCATGTGCCACTCTACTGTGATAATGAAAGCGCCATCAAGATTACCAACAACCCAGTTCAGCACTCGAAGACAAAGCACATTGAAATTCGTCATCACTTTCTCAGAGATCATGTTATGAAGGAAGATATTGATATCATACACGTCAACACTGAAGAGCAACTGGCATATATCTTCACAAAGCCCTTGGATGAGAAGAGGTTTTGCAAGTTGCGGTGTGAGCTAAATATCTTAGAATCCTCAAATGTCTTGTAATCAGGCACACATCCTAACACTTATGCATATTAATGACTTAGATGTGCAACACACGAAGTAAAGTATATCTTCAATCAATGAAGACTTACATTCTAAGTGTGAATACATTAACATGGAATTTGACTTTGGAGCGCCACGATAATTGTGCGCCGTGTCTGGGTCTAATACTTCCTATACGGTGGGTAACGCCACCACCAAATTCTTGTTTGAAGTGTTTCTCGTGGCGTTACATTTGCAAATTCTTCGCACTTGGTTTATCTTCATATAGGACATATATATAGAGTTGTGTTCTGTCCTCAACAGCATTCACTTATAGCTATGTCTTCATATTTGAATCTTTTGGACTAAGTGAATGTGATCGGACCCTAACCTCTCTATGCTTTCTCATCTCACACTCTGTTTGTCCAAATCATATGCATTCTGTTGAAACTGTTGAATATCTTCTCTGCGTCCTTGTCAGCAGAAGATACTGAGACAAACTTTAAATCTGATTTTAATGCTCCATCCTTTATGCCTGAAACCCGGAGAAGCCGGAACGACTACTCCGACAGTTGTGGTGAACGTGGGATCGTGGGACAACTCCCAATGCGTTACATGACCGCCACATGTCACTCTTACGTGAACCGTCAGGGGCACCTGCGTAATTGCGATGTGCCGTCTCCCATGCCTATAAATGCACATCCCATCACGGTCAAAAGTTTCTTCTACCACCTCTCCACCTCGACCAACCCTAGCGCCTCTGCTAGCTTTCGATGACGCCGGCGACGAAGCGCTTCCCTGCCGCAACCTCGTCGACGCCATCCTCACGCCGGCCGCGAACATCTTCTACTCCGCCGTCACCGTAGTTGTCCTCCGTCGCCAAGTTAGGGCACGGAAGACCGAACTGCTGGGCATCCAACTCCTCTCCGTCTAAGCAGTTCATCGTGTGGTAAATAAAACTTTCTTTTTACCATCTTCTTGATCCATAAAGATTCATCTATTTTACCACAAGAGGTTTCTGCCTACTTAGATATATAGATCTATCCTTTCTGCATCTCATATCTTGCCTAGTACATTCACATATGCTTCAACCATAGTTAGATTCCTCACTTGTACCAATTCATGGATTCGTACAAATCTGGAACCAACTCTCATGAGTGAATGTCTTCGCGCTATGAGGTCAAAGTCTTCAAAACTGTTTTAATCTTCAAAACTTCTGAGAATGCATATGACCTCTTCCCCTTCCCTCGCATCTCTAATGCTATCACAGGTACATGTCCGTGGGAGAATCCCTAGGTTCTCATAGTCTGCATTCATTTGCAGAATTTTTGCAGTGTCACATTCACTCCCCTGAAGACAGTTCTTGTCGACCAGCAGACCGAAGCATTTTCCTGTTTTGAAGCCATTCAGTTTGAAGCCCTTCAAGTTGAAGCATGTGGCACCTGAAGACACAGTGGCGCCTGAAGTGACTGCGCCTGAAGTGACTGCTGAAGCCAGTGTTGTGCCAGAAGTCAGTGCTGTGCCTGAAGCCGATGCTGCACCTGAAGCAAATCTGTAGCTTGAAGATAATGCCTCTGCTCCTGTTCCGCCTCCCAAGCCCCATACCATTGAGCAAGCATACAACAAGGATGATCAGCTTGTTACTGTATGGTGGCCCATTCTAATTCCACCACCTACCACTGGACCGCGTGCTGCTGGTCCTTAGTTTGATCATCATGTTGAGCACAGGCCCCAAATTCAGAAGCCTAAGCCAAGACTGCCAAGATTTCCAGGCATTGCAACCTCTTCAGGGTCATTCAATGCCATTAGCTTCACTGCGCACAACACCTTCTTTGACAGCGCCAAGAACCCATATTCCAAGCCAAGAATATCATCAGATAGGTTCTGGAGCCACCAGCAGCGCAGCTACTACTCAAGAGTACTCTATGATCAAGGGCGCATTTTCCCTCATATGTGTCTTGACACTGAAGCTATTGCTGGTCTGCCTTGCCTGGAGGAAGCTCTTGACTGCTTCTGTGATGCTGGCCTGCTCAATTTTGTAACAGACAAAGAGCATTGGAATGAAGAGCTGCTTCTGCAATTCTATGCAACCCTCCACATTCGAGGCTACAGCAGGGATCCGAAGACATGGGTCCTTGAGTGGATGACATGCAATGTCCATCATGAAGCTAAAGCCTTTGATCTCATTGAGCTTACTGGCCTGCCCACTCCAGGAGATCTGTATGAGCCTGGCTCTCAATTGCACACTGAAGCCTTGGAGAGTATATTTCAGAAGCGCCAGCCCAACATGAGCCAAATGCTAAGCATGATGAAGCCTCTGCCAAGTGATGCTGAATATCCTAAGGAATTCTTTGTTGAAGACCTAGAGTACCTGCCGCGCACCATCTATCATATCATCAGGCGTACTCTATGTCCCGTCAAAGGACATTCTTCATCAGCCAAGCTTGAAGGCGCTATGAAGACTTTGGTCTTCTATATCTTCAATGGCATCAGCTTCAATGCTCAAGATTTCTTCATTAGGAAAATGGCTATGTCTGGAGCTGATCTATTTGGTCTGAAATTCTATGCCCCCTGGATTATGCGCCTCATCAAGTTGCTTCTAGTTGTCACCTATCAGCCCTCTACTCGCAACCATCAAATCTTCTTGCCTGAGGTTGATATGTCAGCTGAAGCTATCTACCAAGAGCCTGCCAAAGAGCCTGTTAATCTTCACAACGCTGATCACCAGAGCTTCACTCAGCAGATTGAAGGAGTTCCAGCAGTCTCACGAATTTATCCTCTGGCTGGCCGTACTCTTCTACCTCGACACGCTGAAACCGAAGCCATTGAGAGCACCATCGCCCAAAGGCCTCAGAAGCGATCTCGTGTCCTGAATAACCGAGAGCTTCTGGTTACCCTTCATCAGAAACAGGACAAGCATCACCTCTGGTTAAAGCGTCAGATGCAAAGCCTCTTGGTGGATGTCAATCACATTCGCAATCTTGCCACCAAGAATGCCTTTGTTGCTCATGAAACCTGTCGGAGGTCTTGGAAGAGTTTGACCTTGCTGAGTGCTGAAGCGGATCTTCAAGACGATGGCTTCACAGAGAGATTCCAGTTTGACAACACTCCTCCAAGGACTGCTGTTATGTGTCGAACTCCACCTCTTGAAGATTCTGAATACTCCTCCTCCGCTGCAACAATTGACGCCAGGGTGATCGATGATCAAGATGATGCTACTTCACCGCCTCCTACTTCAGCACGCATCGACACTGCACCAACTACTTCTGCACCGCCAAACACCAACGTCGACCATGCATCCTCTCCTGCTCGAACTGGGAACGAGTAGAGGCTCTATGTCTTCAAACCTTTTTGGTCCTTACTGACAAAACGGGGAGAAGCATATGAGTTGATAGTCTTCAAGCGGGTCCATATGGGCGGGTGCTTTATAATTTGCCTAGTGTTTACAACTCTCGTTTTGCTACATTTGGTTCTTTGAGTTGTAACACTTAAACTAATGGTCGTCTGCTACGCTTTTATGCTACCCTGTAATGCGATGATAAATTCCGCATCTGCTATCTTATATTGCGCACTTAGTCATTATTGCAGACGTCCATTTTTCATTATGCATGTCATTATCTTCGACATATCAATTGTGCATGATGAATTGTCTTCATAAGTTTAAGAGGATCTCCATAAGTACAACCTGCCATGTGCATTTGCATTCAAAGGCAAATCAACTATATGCACATCTTCAGGGGGAGCCTTTTGCTACTTACGAAGACAATACCTTTATCCTTTACAATTTCACATATCTTTATCCCCGTTGAAAACTTCAACCAGTTTGTCATCAATCACCAAAAAGGGGGAGATTGTAAGTGCATCTAGTGCCACCCCTAGTTGGTTTTGGAGTATTGACGACAAACCTGGTTGAGGGACTAATGTGTTTGTGAGAATTGCAGGATAACACAGGTAGTAGTCCTTCATTGATTCGGTTAACCTACCGGACATGACCCCTAAAAATGTATGAAGACATTGATATCAGTGGTGGTATATGAAGATAATCATACTGAAGACTATGACATGAGAAGACATTATGTGAAGACTTTGGAAAGCGAAGACATAGATGTTCCATTATTTCCTTTTCTTCTTTGTTGA
The DNA here is from genome assembly GCA_902687465.1 of Secale cereale. NCBI lineage: Eukaryota > Viridiplantae > Streptophyta > Magnoliopsida > Poales > Poaceae > Secale > Secale cereale. The sequence goes on along the minus strand of LR738715.1, from coordinate 312,762,552 downwards.
GTCATAGGAACCACCGTACTGTTAAGTGGGGTCCAAGTGAACTAATTCAGAGTGACTGAAGTGATGCTCAACCAAATCCTATGTCTTCGAGCGAAGACTATGAGAGCAAATCTTATCCAGAGTCGGATGAGTCAGCTTTACTTGTAGCTCAAGTAAAATTGCCGTGTGTGTTTGAAATCTGACCGTTGGAACACGTGTGAGTTCCTCAGTGACCCAGGGTCACTTCGGACAAATCAGGTCGGGTTGCCCAGTGGCTATAAATAGCCCACACCCTACACCATAAATTGGTGGCTGCTCAGAGTTATTGCACGGCTTTTGTCGTTTGAGAGCAACCCACCTCCGAAGCATTTGAGAGAGAAATCCTTGCGAGGACAAAGCCCAAACACCCAGAGCCAAAGAGTGTTAGGCATCACTGAAGTCTTTCTGTCTGTGTGACCTGAAGACTTATTACACTTGAGGATTGTGTTTCCTCCAGCCGGTTTGGCGTCGCGTTCTGAGCATCCAAGAGTCATTGTGGATCGCCGGTGAACGAAGTCTGTGAAGGTTTGGAAGTCTACCTTGAAGACTTACCAGAGTGATTGGGCGAGGACTAGGTGTCCTTAGCTCAAGGGGAACAAGGTGAAGACGCGGTCTTCTGAGTTAAATCTCAGCCTCCCTAACCAGACGTACAGTTGTCACAACAACTGGGACTGGTCTAACAAATCACCGTCTTCCCCGAGCTACTGGTTCTATCCTTCCCTTCCTTTTAGTTACTGATATACGTTGTGAAGTCATTGCATACTTGCCTTATCTGATTGACTTCACTGAGTATCTACTAGTTGTGATTGGCTTCATTCCTTCTTCCATTATGATCCCTACTGCCTAGCTGCTATTAGTCTTCGTGCTTTAACTTCATTGAATACATGACTATGGCTTATCTAGTGTAGTCCACTTTCCGCTGCATACTAATAGGACTGAGTTTATCGTTTGTCTTCCAAACTACCATGTTTTGAAGCATTTCATAAAAATCGCCTATTCACCCCCCCCCTCTAGTCGATATACTGCACTTTCACTGCTGAACTTCATAGATCAACCAGAATACGTTCTGCGCCACAGTGGTACAGCAACCCAGTTTTGGAAGTCATGTTACTAGACCATGATGAACCTATGAACTATGAGGAAGCGATGATGAGCCCAGATTCCGCAAAATGGCTTGAGGCCATGAAATCTGATATGGGATCCATGTATGAGAACAAAGTATGGACTTTGGTTGACTTACCCATTGATCGGCAAGCCCTAAAAAATAAATGGATCTCCAAGAGGAAGACCGATGTTGACGGTAATGTTACTGTTTACAAAGCTCGACTTGTTGCGAAAGGTTCTCGACAAGTTCATAGAGTTGACTACGATGAGACTTTCTCACCCGTAGTGATGCTTAAGTCTATCCGAATCATGTTAGCAATTGCCGCATTTTATGATTATGAAATCTAGCAAATGGATGTCAAAACTGCATTCCAGAATGAATATCTCAAAGAGGAGTTGTATATGATGCAACCAGAAGGTTTTGTCGATCCTAAAGGTGCTAACAAAGTGTGCAAGCTCCAACGATCCATCTATGGGCTGGTGCAAGCATCTCGGAGTTGGAATATACGCTTTGATGAGGTGATCAAAGCATATGGTTTTATGCAGACTTTTGGAGAAACCTGTATTTACAAGAAAGTGAATGGGAGCTCTGTAGCATTTCTGATATTATATGTGGATGATATATTGTTGATTGGAAATGATATAGAATTTCTGGATGGCATAAAAGGATACTTGAATAAGAATTTTTCAATGAAAGACCTCGGTGAAGTTGCTTACATATTAGGCATCAAGATCTATGGAGATAGATCAAGATGCTTAATTGGACTTTCACAAAGCACATACCTTGATAAAGTTTTGAAGAAGTTCAAAATGGATCAGTCAAAGAAAGGGTTCTTGCATGTGTTACAAGGTGTGAAGTTGAGTAAGACTCAATGCCCGACCACTGCAGAGATAGAGAGAAAATGAAAGTCACTCCCTATGCCTCAGCCAAAGGATCTATCATGTATGCAATGATGTGTACCAGACCTAATGTGTGCCTTGCTATAAGTTTAGCAGGGAGGTACCAAAGTAATCCAGGAGTGGATCACTGGACAACGGTCAAGAACATCCTAAAGTATCTGAAAAGGATAAAGGATATGTTTCTCGTGTATGGAGGTGACAAAGAGCTCATCGTAAACGGTTACTTCGGTTCAAGCTTTGACACTGATCCGGATGACTCTAAGTCACAAACTGGATATGTATTTTTATTAAACGGTGGAGTTGTCAGTTGGTGCAGTTCCAAGCAGAGCATCGTGGCGGGATCTATGTGTGAAGCGGAATACATAGTTGCTTCGGAAGCAGCGAATGAAGGAGTCTCGATGAAGGAGTTCATATCCGATCTAGGTGTAATACCTAGTGCATCGATTCCAATGAAAATCTTTTGTGACAACACTGGAGCAATAGCCTTGGTGAAGGAATCCAGGTTTCACAAGAGAACAAAGCACATCAAAAGACACTTCGATTCCATCCGCGATCATGTCAAGGAGGTAGACATAGAAATTTTCAAGATACATACGGATCTGAATGTTGTAGACCCGTTGACTAAGCCTCTTCCACGGGCAAAACATGATGAGCACCAAGACTCCATGGGTGTTAGAATCATTACTTTGTAATCTAGATTATTGACTCTAGTTCAAGTGGGAGACTGAAGGAAATATGCCCTAGAGGCAATAATAAAGATGTTATTTGTATTTCCTTATATCATGATAAATGTCTTTTATTCATGCTAGAATTGTATTAACCGGAAACTTAGTACATGTGTGAATACATAGACAAAACAATATGTCCCTAGTATGCCTCTACTAGACTAGCTCATTGATCGAAGATGGTTATGTTTCCTAGCCATAGACATGAGTTGTCATTTGATCAACGAGATCACATCATTAGGAGAATGATGTGATGGACTAGACCCATCCGTTAGCTTAGCACTATGATCGTTTAGTTTTACTGCTATTACTTTCTTCATGACTTATACATGTTCCTATGACTATGAGATTATGCAACTCCCGAATACCAGAGGAACACCTTGTGTGCTATCAAATGTCACAACGTAACTGGGTGATTATAAAGATGCTCTACAGGTGTCTCCAAAAGTGTTCGTGGTGTTGGCATAGATCAAGAATAGGATTTGTCAATCCGAGTGTCGGAGAGGTATCTCTGGGCCCTCTCGGTAATACACATCATAATAAGCCTTGCAAGCAAATGACTAATGAGTTAGTCACGAGATGATGTATTACAGAACGAGTAAATAGACTTGCCAGTAACGAGATTGAACTAGGTATTGAGATACCGACGATTGAATCTCCGGCAAGTAACATACCGATGACAAAGGGAACAATGTATGTTGTTATGTGGTTTGACTGATAAAGATCTTCATAGAATATGTAGGAGCCAATATGAGCATCTAGGTTCCACTATTGGTTATTGACAGGAGATGATTCTCGGTCATGTCTACATAGTTCTCGAACCCGTAGGGTCCGCACGCTTAACGTTTGATGACGATCGGTATTATGAGTTTATGAGTTTTGATGTACTGAAGGTAGTTCGGAGTCCCGGATAAGATCACAGACATGACGAGGAGTTTCGGAATGTCCGTGACATAAAGATCGATATATTGGATGACTATGTTTGGACACCGGAAGTGTTCCGAGAGGTTTTGGGCATATACCGAAGTACCGGGGGGTTACCGGAACCCCCTGGGGAGTTCAATGGGCCTCATGGGTCCTAGTGGGAGAAGAGAAGGGCGGCGAGGGTAGCCACGCGCCCCTCCCCCTCTAGTCCGAATTGGAAAAGGAGGGGGGTGGCGCCCTCCCCCCCTTCCTTCTCTTCTTCTCTCCTCCTTCCTTCTTCTCCTACTCCTACTAGGGAAAGGGGGAATCCTACTCCCGGTGGGAGTAGGAATCCTTAGGGCGCGCCATAGAGAGGGTCGGCCCCTCCCCTCCCCCTCTCCTCTATATATGGGGGTAGAGCCAACCCATAGACACACAAGTTGATCAGTTGATCTCTCCCAACCGTGTGGGGGGCCTCTCTCCACAGAAACACACCTCGGTCATACTGTTGTAGTGCTTATGCAAAGCCCTGCACTGGTAGCTTCATCATCTCCGTCACCACGCCGTCGTGCTGACGAAACTCTCCCGTGAAGCTCTACTGGATCAAGAGCTCATGGGACATCATCAAGATGAACGTGTGCTGAACGCGGAGGCTCCGTACGTTCGTGCTTGATCGGTTGGATCGCGAAGAAGTTCAGCTACATCAACTGTGTCACTAGACGCTTCCGCTTTCGGTCTATGAGGGTACGTAGACACACTCTCCCCTCTCGTTGCTATGCATCTAGTAGATAGATCTTGCGTGATCGTAGAATTGTTTTGAAATACTACGTTCCCCAACAGGGACAAGAGCTCAGAACAACAACAACGGGCACACAAGGCTTATGTCTGCCTACCTGATCAGGGTAGTGCGCACCCATAACCTTCCCTCATTGGAGGCACCAACGAGAGGCATGACAATAGACCCAGTTAGGGCCTTCCCATAAAGGCGAGTGTGGCTGCACTAGTCAGCTCGATTCGATGGCACCATGACTCAGCTAATAGTTGTTCAAGTTCATTTTAAGTCCGGTTAAACTTGAATGCAAATGATGCTGACCCATATTAAAATAACATGATGCAACTACAATGCATGAGCATGATATCAACATGAGCATGGAGGTGCAACATAATCATCGAGCATAACCACAATAGAGCATATATCCAAATGAGCATGGCATACCGATGAGCACGAATATCACAAGTATAATTCTACTCATGGCATACATGACTACTAGCATCATAAATGAATACCATGTAAGAACATACTAGCATCAGCAATAAATACCATGCAAGAATATAAAAGGAATACTACCAAGTAAGCATGTAACCAGCTAGTTGCAACGGAACATGCATCTCAATGGTACTTGACAGACAACAAGCGTGCATCAAGATACACATCACTAATACCAGAATGTAATTCTACCAACATGCAAACATGATACTAACAAGTAGTACAAGATAATAAGAAGCATCGGAACATAGCATGAAAGTGAACATGAAACCACGAGCATAACCGAAACAACGACAGTAGTAGCAAACAAGCAGGCATATAACGGGCAAACTTTTATTAAATATTCAAGTAGAAACCATGGCTACTGCATGACTATCATGCAAGTGGTTGTTGTGGCTTGCCTGGGGGTGATGGAGACTCCGGGAAGAAGTTTGGTGAAGCTACGGAACGAAACACCGAAACGCTTCTCCCTCGGAGGGGCTGATTGGAGGCAAGGGCATAATGGTCATTTTCACAGTGTGAACACTTGGTGAAAATGGTACCAACAGAAAGATCTCGACGATAAGAAGAAGTGAGCGCCGGTTTCACCTCGATCGGGGTTACGGTTGCGGAGTTATAGGGTGTAGAAGATTAGGGACTTATCTGTAAAAATAATATTCACAGCTGGGTCCTTGAGTGGATAAGACAGAAACGGATTTCAGAAAAATACGCTTTCTGAGTAAGAAAACGTATTCTGGGCTGATGAAGGAAAGAAGTGCGCTTTCGGGTAAATGAAAGCGTACCACTGGAAATGGGCCTTCGGGCAAATAAAAACGTACTCACCCTGGGGTGCTTCCACTTGCCACATCAGCTGGGTCGGCCGGGCCACTGACGGCGGGGCCCAGGCGACAGGGAGGAGGGCCAGGCGCGGGCGTCTTCTTCCTCCCACTGCTCCCCCGTGCAGGACAGAAGAGGCAGGGGAGGGCCGCGCTGCCGGCGATGTGGCGGGCGACTCCGGCCACCTCAGGCGACGGAGAGGGCACAGGCGGCTGCGGCCAGGTCTCCTACATCCATCCCGAGGGCTAGCAGGCGCCAGGGAGGCCCGAGGTCGCGGTGGCGCATGGTGACAGAAGGAGACAGGGACGGCCGGGCGGTGGCCGTGCTCGGCGAAGTAGGCGGTCTCCGGTGGGTCTGAGAGGGCGGGATGGTTCGCCACGACTTGGGGAAGACGTTGGTGGAGTAGGGGAGGCGAGGGAAGGCTCGGCTAGCACGATTGCCGCGGTGGCCGAGAGGAGTAGGCGGCGGCTGAACGAGGGGCACGCGGCCATGGGCAGACTCCGGCGAGGGCGAGGGGATGGTGAGGTGCGCCAGAGATTGGGGAAGCTAGCGAGAGGCTCGGGAGGAGGAGAGGAGGGCTGTGGTGGTCGGAACCGAGACGAACTCTAGCGAGGTCACGGTGGTCCGAGGGGGGAACGACGAGATTGGGCGATTTTTGTGACCAAATGAGGCAAAGGAGGGAGTGGTGAGCTGCGGAAGAGCCTGCGGGTGCTTATATAGCCGAGCGGAGGGCTCTAGAGCATCGCTAGTGAGCTCAAGCAGTGCTCTAATGGTGGACAAAGGCTGGGCGTGGCACGAGCACTGTTCTTGCGGCGCATTTATGGCGAACGACGACGAAGCAACGACGCAGGGCGATGCAGTCGAGCACAGGCGAGCTCCAGGACATGGATGGAGGTCGAGATGACGAGGGAGGAGACGACCACAGTAGCAAGAACGCGTCAGAGCTTGCAATCTGCATGACGCAAGCGTGATCACCATGCGCACTGGCGCGAGCGGCGCTCTTTGCCGTGGCCAACCATGTCCAGTAGATAGACTGTCGTGTCCTTGGTCAAAATGAAGAAATAATTGGGTCCAAGGGCAAAGAAGAGTTTTGCAGATGGCCCCAAAGCAAACCAGCAGCCAAGTGTTTGTGCTGTGCTGTGGGGTCAACAGCTAGGTAACTCGGTAAATAATTTTCTGGTGATGATCATACACTAATGTGATGTTGATCACCAAAAATCAGACTAATAGGAGGAGTTTAGATGAGGGTTGCTGTAGAAAGTGCAAAACTGGCCAGATTAGGGCACTATAATGTTGCACTCACATACTTAAGTGTCATGAGCTGAAATTTGGTGGAGTGGGATTATTTGACCATATGGAGCTGCTGTAAATATTTCATGCCATTTGGAATTACCAAAGTGCCACTTCCTTCACAAAGCTCCATTCTAACTAGAAACTAGGAAAATTTACTGACGGTAAATGGCTAAGTGGATTGAGCCAAAACTTGCTGGAGGGAGTAGGTATAGATGTAAGAATGTCCTGTTAAATTTTCAGCCCAAATGAAGTAATATAAAATATAGTTGCTTCACAAAGTGAAAATCTGACTAGAAACCAAGATTTGGAGCTGAGCTCACATAGATAATCTCCATAAGCTCAAATTTGTTAGAGAATCATTTTTTGGTCAAATGAAGGATGTGACCAAGTTTCACCTTATTTGGACATGCCTAGAATATACTTCCTTCACAAAGTTCTTTTCTGGACACAAACTTTGGAAAATCACTGAAAAATATTTACTAGGCAAATGAGGTTGAAATTTGGTACAGGCCAATTATATGGACAGTAAAACATGTCCACAAAGTTTGAGGTCAATTGGGTAAAGATAAATAGCACTTGCTTCACAAAGTGCCATTCAGGGCAGAATAAGAAAATGATTATTGGAGGATTATTTTTTAACATGGCAATGAAATGTTTTGCCATATTTGAGTAATATAGGACCGAAAAAAAATTATGAGAATTATTTGGGAATTTTTAGAATGACAGAGATATAGGTTGCTTCACAACCTAGGGCAAAAAGAATTATTCCTAGAAAAGGAACATTTCTTGGAAAAAGAATATTGGGTTAGGTCAAGGATGGAAATGACAGGATCATGGGATGATTATGAGGATGGCAAGACACTATAAAACCTAGGAAGATATTATCTTCCCAGGTTTCAGAACCACATAGCCACAGAAAAACAAATAAAATCAAGAAATCCAAGAATTCAAAGGAAAAAAGAAAAGGGCAAAATCCAGGTTGTCACAAACCTTCCCCCCTTAAAGAAATCTCGTCCTCGAGATTTGTGTGCTTAGGGAACAAGTAAATATTCTGACAGAAACCGTTTCCAACACGGTTTTCTTTTATTCACTCTCACATTATGTTCCCATGTAATATTTCCGCTAAATTTGATCTGACTGCCTTCCTTGATATGGGGTGGTTTGCTTTACCATACCTAAAATTTTTACCGGGCTTGCCTGATATGCTCCTGTTCGTACTGTCTCACATTTTCATTTCCTACTGCTGACTTAGCTGAGGTCCGAAAGATTATCATTCTGACATACGTGTCCTTCTCGATATTGATCCTTGAGAGAGATATTAGTCTGTATCGAGTATTGAGAATATTCCACGGAGTTGGGAATACCTTCCCGTGGAACAAAGAATCCTCTTTTATCCATGCATCGTGTCGCCCGAATATATATGCATGCCTTCTGGGTTCAAAACTGTGATGTGAACCATACATGTTCTTTTGATGGATTCTGACGTCTTGTAGGAGTTTCTGACTTATATTGATTGGCTTCACAGTCTCGAGTATCCAGAGGTTTGATTGTTGCCTGATGTGTCTGAATAGAAAAATGCACCAGCTCACTGATTCTTTATTTTGCCGGTATATCCATGGGGATGACTGTCTGTGCGATGCTTCGCTGAGGTCAATATGTTGAGCTATCCTGAGGTCGGACGTGATAGACATCGGGTATTCAATGCTAGTCTATGGGGACCCCGACTCATAAGTCGAGATCACCGAATGCACGTGTACAGTGATCCCAGAGATCAATGCTCACTGAACACACAGAAGCTGAATAACAAGAGTCTTACATCCATACATACCGTATTACACAAATAGGACCATAATGGTCAACTCTTGAGTATATCATCGCAGCGGAAATCTTCAATAACAACTTGGACCCATGCCATCTGCCTTAACCCTACAGGCATTCTGACTGGGAAGCATCCTAGCTCGCATGCTCGTCACCAAGAAATCTTCATCATAACCTGATCTCTCATGCCTGGCCAATAAAATAACCAGTGGCAAGCCAATGAGTACTTTGAATGTACTCGCAAGCAACCCAAGTGTGATGACAGAATAATTATGCAAAGCTCTACTGCTAAATTGGCAGTTTTGCGGAAAGCTAGTTTTACAAATGCAAGTATGATCAACATAATCATGGGCATGCATGTGTCTACAACAAGTATCAGGAGGTCACAGACATCATTATCGAGAAAGAGTTGTGATCAACTCATGCTCAAGTTCATTGTGACTTTCTCACAATCACATCAACAATATCTCTGAATCGTGTTGTTTCCCAGAAACTTATGGACATAGTCTAAGTAGCACCACCCAACTGTCCTTGACCGCGGACACGGCTATTTGAATAGTTTGACACTCTGCAGAGGTTGCACACTTTACCCACAAGATCCGGGGAACTTCCGTGACATCCACGACCCGCGGTACCTCAAGTACCCGGGGTAAGCACCCGATCACTATCTTTCCCTAGACGACACTAACACAGAGTCCACTCGATTGGTAACAGCCCCGTGCCAACACTTCACATCTCAATAATTGTGGAGACTCGCTCCCATATTCATCCCATACCACAAGCACGGGGTACCAACGGTGTGTCCGGTGCCCTGTGAAAACAGTCATGGCCGCCTATCCAAGCACGACCCCGTCCCGAGAGTGACCTCACGTCACCCCCGTCACTAGTAATGCGGGCACCATGCTAGTATCGACCTAGGTAATCAATAATGACCTTTCCCATATAAGGGTAGAGTGGTTGCGCATGTCTGGTTGGGACGGTAGTCACACATAAATCTAATCCATCTCTGTAAACGACACTTTCGTCAAGCCTCGGCACACTACTTCTTTACCAAGTAGTGCCCTAGTTCTCATCATCTCCCAGGGGCATTAGTGGCACCCACTGGGTTATTTGCAAGTATGTCAGACCACACTCGTTTCACTCAATGCATAACCCTGACCCATTTGCGTAGCCAACTACTATAGCATACATCTGTCTACTCCCACCCACATAACCCTCATAGGAAGGTAGGGTCATGTTTGATGCAAGTTTCAATAGTAAGCAACAAGGGCAGCAACCAAAGTGGTCTCCACCTCAACATGATTCCGATGCATTGATAATAAGGTGCTATGAGACATGCATAAAAAGGTTTCTCGAACATGGTCAAAGGGCTGCTTGCCTTATCCTTCCGAGTCTTCAAACCTTCTGGTCCGTCTCCGAGTACTCCGTTTATTTCGTCAACTAACGATGGAAACAATCATAATAAGCAACACAACAAGGCAAAAATAAAAGTGCTCTAAAAATAGGAGTTGGACTTTTCTAGGATACCTCTGATCATATGAAAAATAACCAAGGTGGTTTCATAGGTATTGGATCAATGAATAGCTTGGGTCATTTCAATGTGATGGAACCAAGGGGTGTATGGATTTGAAAGAAGTATACAGAAATATTTTCTTGAATGATGAGCAAAGGCACCCATCAACAAGTCATGATTTTAGAAGCATCTAGGAGTTGGTTTCACTGGATTTGGAATTCAAATGAATTTCCTAGGATTTTGCAAAGCTGATAAATATGAAGAAATGGCTCATTATTTGGTGGGGCATAGAAAGTATTAATAAAAATGTTCCAAAACTAAGTTTGGATATGACAAGCACCTAGGAATTTGAATCACTGCATTTGGATCAAAATTGAGCTCTCTGTGATTTTCTAAAGTTCATCACAAAAAATGAAATAATGGCATTTGATAATTATTTGCGAAGGAAATGTCTCTGGAATAATGTTCATGTTGAACCAACAGGTAGATCATGATTTATGGAGTCACTGGAAATTTGAATCACCAAATTTGGAGTTCAAATGAATATTTGGGAGATTTTTGAATTTACTGGAAAAAGAAAAAGAAAAGGAAAAAGGGCTTTACCCTCATACTGCGCACAGGGCGGGGCTTAGTGCTTTGGTGCACTGGGCCGGCCCATCTGCACAGCCACGCGCAGGGGCCTGGCCACGTCGAAGGCGCCCGCCAGGAGGGGCGTTTCCGCGCGGGGAAGGCGGCCGAGGCCAGACCCGCTTCCAGTTAAACGGAGGGGCCCGCCCACTGGGTCGCTGACGCGCGGGCCCCCAGCGGCAGGCCGTCTTCTTCCTCCCGCGCGGTACGACGGGGAACAGGGGAGGTACGGCCGAGCGGCGCCGGCGCTCTCCCCGGCGGCACCGACCACCTCCGTCGACGCCCAGCACGCCGGCGTGCTCAGGACGGTGTGCCGCACCCGTAGAGGTGCGCCACGACCGCTGGGATGGCCGGACTCGAGCAGCGCATCGGCCGCGGCGGACGGTGGTGATGGTGATGTTCAACACGGCGAGGAGAACACGAGGGGGAGGGAATGGAGCCTGGGGTGAGTTGGCGGTGGTGATGAAAGGGTGTGGGGATGCTCAGGGGAAGGGGAGAAAGGTCGAGGCCCGCAAATTTAGGCGGTGGCTGACGGCTCTGCTCCGGCCGTAGTGATGGATGGAGGGCACGGGAGGAGGAGTGGGACGGTCCAAGAGGATCAGGAGAGGGAGAGGGAGTCCAGGGCATAGAGAGGGAGGCTCGATATGGCCTTATGTGGCGAGGCTTCGGTGCACCGTGGGTGGCATCCGCGGCCATGGCCAAGGCAGTGCCAGGGGACGGAATTGGCACACCAGCCCTTGTCCAGGGTGTTCGTGGGCATGGTCTAAGACCAGGGAGAGAAGAAAGGGAGCGGGGAAATGGTCAGAGGAGTCGCGTGTGTGAGCTCGCTCACTGGAGCTCGGGGTCGGCCGGTGCGCGTGCGAGCAGGGGTGAGGGAGGAGGAGAGAGGAGGGGGCCAACCGCCCAGCGTGTTGCGGACACCGAGGCAGCCTCGGGGGACACGAGGGGGAGGCCCCAGGCTGTCGGGTGCAGCAGATTGGAGGCGGCTACAGTGCGGGAGCGCACTGTAGCGCGCTCCAGAGCGCCCGAATGGCTGGCACGGCTGTGCCCTCGCCGCTCTGGTCGTGTTCGTCTTGCCTAACGTTGTCTAGGGGGTCGAGGGAGAGGTAAACAAATGCGCTGTGGCCATGGATGCTCTGGGAAGCCACTGGAATGAGGAGGGAGGTGAAGAAGAAGGTGAAAACTATTGTCCAGAAGAGTAAGTTGGGGTTTTACCCCCTCCAATGATTGAGCTGAGGCAAGGGAGGGTTACTGGAGGTAGGAGATGATCAGGAGAAGCTGTGGTAAGAATTTGGGGTAAAGGGAAATAGTAAAAGGGGTAAATCCAATGGTTTTGGTAAATTGGCAGAAGGTGTTTGATCATGTTTTGGGCAAGCAAAATAGCTCCACTTGACATGAGACTTAACAGGATCAAATGGCACATATATATAGGGCCTTCCACCAGATTTGAGCTCATTTGGGCAAAGTTGCCAATGTAACTTTGGTGAACCCTAGAAATCAACAAAAATGGTTTCACCATGTTTGAGTTAAGCTAATCATCTCCCCTTGATGCACCACTTGGTGTAGTGTCATCATTTGGGGTTAGGATCAAGCCCACAAAGTTTGAAGCCCCAGGTAAAAAGTTGGCAATGTAGAGTTGTTCGAATTTGAATTTGAACAGAAATGGTTTTGGGGCACTTAGACCAAGTTATGCTTCTCCAAAACTTGTGCAATTTGGCATAGATGCATAATTACATCATTTTAGCATGTGCACCAAGTTTGAGAGCATTTGGACAAGTTTGGCAATGTAAAGTTGCTCAAACTTCAAAAGGGACAGAAATGGTTTTGAGGGGATTATATGATGTACCCTTGTTCTTCAAGGCATGGGGCTTTGCAAGATCATCAAATATGTCATATATGACATGATAGAATTTCCCTGAAATTTTTGGAGAATATATCCTTTGTAAATATTTCAAAAGCTTGAAATATCCAGAAAGGATTTTGGAAGGATTTGTCCAATATTTTGAACATGACCATGTGTTGAAACTCTTATATATGGACAATATATGTCCTATGAGTTTCCCTGAATTTTGGCAAATATTTTTGAAATAGTTAAATAGTTTTTCCCTATTAAAGACCATTTCTGGCCTTAAGAAAAAGCTTTTAAATAAAATATAAAAATAACTTTTAAAATTATAATTTTGTGGTTTCTGGGAGTCCTATACCTAATAGGATTCAAACATACTTTTTGAAAGATTTTTCACACCCTAAATAAGGTACTTGCAGTGCAAACCTCAATTCAGGGGTTTTTGGAAAACTATTTTTAGAAAATACTATTTGGCCAAAATATTTTTATAAGAAAATTCTATATTGTTCTATACACATGGCATGATCATTGGGAAAAAGTTTTGAATCAAGGAGATGAAATATAAGAGTTGGAGGATTTATTTGATTTTTAGAGCACTAGCAAACAGCAGACAAAAGTCAAATCAAGCAAAGTCAAAAACACTCAAAAGTTTTTGTAAATCCACATTTTTAACATGGTAATTAGCTTAAGCAATGTGACATGAAAACCAGGGTGTGACATAGTCAGTTCTGAGCATACTGTCGACTGAGCAAGTTGTCCTGATGCGAGATCCTTATTGTATAGTCGGTCTTGATCCTTCATTATTATTTTCTATGTCTGGATTTTTAGCTGAAAGACTGGGCATTATATATCCTTGATTATTTTCGCGACCTTTAGTGTTGTCATATGCAATATTCTGCCATCATACCCATGTTCTGACTGATTCTCATTTCTGACTTAACCGTTGCAGATCTGACACTTGAAATAAACTGCCCTATGCTGACTATTTATTATTTAATCTCTTGTACGAGTGTCGTACTAAAGAAGACTGGGCAGCTTGCACTGGAAACCATCGGGATATCTTGTTAAGGAAGACTGGATGGCTTGTGCTCAAAGCTTTCGACGGATAACTTGCTGAGGAAGACTGGGTACCGTACCTTAGAAGCTTCCCCCCTTAAAGACTTAGTAGGGAAGATTTGGTATCTTATGCCAGAAGCTTGTGCAGTATCTTATTGAAGAGTACTGAATGTCTTGCATGGGAAAATTATTCATACCTTACTGATGCAGACTGGGGAATCTTGCATTGTACGCTTCGCTGATAAATTGTGAAGACGGACTGGACTAATTTTCTTTGGGAACCAAATAACATATATATATATATATTCTTGCCATTCCGACTGCTGATTATTTGTATGACAAGAATTGTCTGACTATCCTTGCTGAATTCATTGCATATGTGGACTGACTTCTGGTTGTCGCATGTTTCCAAACTGATCCATAGCAGAATTAATCATTGTGTACTTACCATACCTCTGACTTGAAATGCATAGTTGGACTTGGATCAAATTTTTTTGTTCTCCATGCTGTCGGATGAAAATCTCATTGCTTTTAGATGAGTGCCTTGGTGTATATTTTTACTTCTCACTACTTCTTCTGATCCGGTGTGTTGATGAGCAATTTCCATAAGGGGGTAACAGCGAAGATTGAAAACAAAGAAGCATGAGAAAACGAGCAATTGCACAAACCACACAGCAAACAAGCTAAATAAAGCACACGGCAAACAAGCTACAAAACTATTTCACACAGACACACACAAGCACACACAAGCATAAACAAGCAATGATACTACAATAGATGCACATGCACTACACGAATGAGTACACCGTACACTTGAGAAAATGCTCGGGAGCTGACGAAGTAGCGAGTGGGACTGAACTTATTAAGAACAACACTGGTATTTTTGGGGAGGGCACTGAAATCATGGAAGTTGACTACCATCTACGCACGAAATAGGGGTTAGGGGTAACCGAATAGGTCTATATGCAGCAAACAAATGCAACAACCAAATGCAGCAAGCAAGGGCAACAACGAGATCCTATACTACCATTTTCTAACGTTCCAGCGGACTAGGACACACTACAGCTAGAGCTGCTCTGATACCAAGCGTTGTGGCACCCGGCTCAGAGAAACCGGAATGCCCCGTATTCCAGCCCAGAGATCGAGGTGAAGTCTTCTGGAATACGGAACTGCTTAGCATAGAGAAAACCAGCTTCCTACAACGCGAATATGGATACAAGGTCTCTGATATTACAATGAATAACACCGACACGGGGATGCTACGCCAACCACAGTTACTCTATGCAAGCAGCATAACAACTCGAGGTAGTGGAACCTCTACTGGCAGCGGAACAACGAACGACGATGATGGACTCCAATCCACAGGGACTCTGGCTGGAACGTTTATCCTAACTCGCGAACACAAGAAGCACACCAAAACAAGCAAACAATCTAGGCACGACCTGCAAACTGGCATGACTCGCTAGGTCAGTACATTGAATGTACTTGCAAGCTCACAATAAACCAAAAGCAGTCAAGACAAACAACATCATGGCATTAGCAGGTTAATTCAATCATGAACATGATACTATCAGAACAACATGGCATGCACAACTGAACATGATACAACCAGAAGAATACGAGCATGGCAACATATGAACATGATGATACTACATGCAACATGATGATACTAACATGAACCAACTTACTCTGCTCGGGTTACCTCGTAACCCTCACATGAACAAACTTACCACCACAGACATCACACGATCATCTTAGGATCAAATCAAGCTTGGTATAAACAATACCATAGTAATCATTAAATGACCACAAGGAGCTTGATCTTTACCCATGATTCTCGCACAACATCACGGATATCCAACAACTCGGTATCCTCGATACCATGGTGATCATTCACGGATCACAAACGAAACCACTCTTGGCTCAACGGTTACCTCGTAACCAAACGATCATCATCTCTTGATCACGACCAATCTCTTTCTCATCATCGACCCGGGGATGTTATTAAGCACATTAATTTTGTTATTGTTGACTCCAAGTGTGACCGACACGAACTGGGCCCTTATCCGTGGGCATGGCTATCGATAGATTAAGACAAACACTCTGCAGAGGTTAGCACATTGTACCCACACCACAGAACCCATGGCCTCTCACTCCCATTCGGGTGGACCAACGGCATTCCGACAAAACCGTCCTACTGCCATGACACTCTCCCGGCCACTCTGACTCACTCCCCACTAGGCTAGTCCTGGGTGGCCCCGTGTCTACCAAAGACACCAACGACCACCATCGTGGCCAAAACATAAACGTCCCACACGGGGACACGATCTCAGAACAACAACAACGGGCACACAAGGCTTATGTCCGCCTATCTGATCAGGGTAGCGCGCGCCCATAACCTTCCCTCATTGCAGGCATCGGCGAGAGGCATGAAAATAGACCCAGTTAGGGCCTACCCATAAAGGCAAGTGTGGCTGCACTGGTCAGCTCGATTCAATGGCACCATGACTCCGCCAACAGTTGTTCAAGTTCATTTTAAGTCCGGTTAAACTTGAATGCAAATGATGTTGAGCCATATTAAAATAACATGATGCAACTACAATGCATGAGCATGATATCAACATGAGCATGGAGGTGCAACATAATCATCGAGCATAACCACAATGAAGCATATATCCAAATGAGCATGGCATACTGGCAAGCACGAATATCACAAGTATAATGCTACTCATGGCATACATCACTACTAGCATCATAAATAAATACCATGCAAAAACATACTAGCATCAACAATAAATACCATGCAAGAATATAACAAGAATACTACCAAGTAAGCATGTAACCAGCTAGTTACAACGGAACATGCATCTCAACGGTACTTGACAGACAACAAGCATGCATCAAGATAAACATCACTAATACCATAATGTAATTCTACCAACATGCAAACATGATACTAACAAGTAGTACAAGATAACAAGAAGCATCGGAACATAGCATGAAATTGAACATGAAACCACGAGCATAACCGAAACAACGACAGCAGTAGAAAACAAGCAGACATATAACGGGCAAACTTTTATTAAATATTCAAGTAGAAACCATGGCTACAGCATGACTATCATGCAAGTGGTTGTTGTGGCTTGCCTGGGGGTGACGGAGACTCCGGGAAGAAGTGTGGTGAAGCCACGGAACGAAACACCGAAACGCTTCTCCCTCGGAGGGGCTGATTAGAGGCAAGGGCATAATGGTCATTTTCACAGTGTGAACACTTGGTGAAAATGGTACCAAACGCTTCTCCCTCGGAGGGGCTGATTAGAGGCAAGGGCATAATGGTCATTTTCACAGTGTGAACACTTGGTGAAAATGGTACCAACAGAAAGATCTCGACGATAAGAAGAAGTGAGCGCTGGTTTCACCTCGATCGGGGTTACGGTTGCGGAGTTATAAGGTGTAGAAGATCAGGGACTTCTCTTTAAAAATAATATTCATAGCTGGGTCCCTGAGTGGATAAGACAGAAATGAATTTCAGAAAAAATACGCTTTCTGAGTAAGAAAACGTATTCTGGGCTGATGAAGGAAAGAGGTACGCTTTCGGGTAAATGAAAGCGTACCACTGGAAATGCACCTTCGGGTAAATAAAAACGTACTCACCCTGGGGCGCTTCCACTTGCCACGTCAGCTGGGCCGGCCGGGCCACTGACGGCGGGGCCCAGGCAACAGGGAGGAGGGCCAGGTGCGGGCGTCTTCTTCCTCCCGCTGCTCCCCCGTGCGGGACAGAAGAGGCAATGGAGGGCCGCTCTGCCGGCGATGTGGTGGGCGACTCCAGCCACCTCAGGCGGCGAAGACGACACCGACGGCTGTGGCCAGGTCTCCCGCATCCATCCCGAGGGCTAGCAGGCGCCAGGGAGGCCCGAGGTCGCGGTGGCGCGTGGCGACAGAAGGAGATAGGGACGGCCGGGCGGTGGCCGTGCTCGGTGAAGTAGGCGGTCTCCGGCGGGTCTGAGAGGGCGGGGCGGTTCGCCACGATGTGGGGAAGTCGTTGGTGGAGTAGGGGATGCAAGGGAAGGCTCGGCTAGCACGATTGCCGCGGTGGCCGAGAGGAGTAGGCGGTGGCCGAACGAGAGGCACGCGGCCACGGGCGGACTCCGGCGAGGGCCAGGGGATGGTGAGGTGCGTCGGAGAGTGGGGAATCTAGTGAGAGGCTCGGGAGGAGGAGAGGAGGGTTGTGGTGGTCGGAACCGAGACGAACTCTGGCGAGGTCACGGTGGTCCGAGGAGGGAACGACGAGATTGGGCGCTTTTTGTGACAAAATGAGCCGAAGGAGGGAGTGGTGAGCCGCGGAAGAGCCTGTGGGTGCTTATATAGCCGAGGGGAGGGCTCTAGAGCATCGCTAGCGAGCTCAAGCAGTGCTCTAATGGTGGAAAGAGGCTGGGCGCGGCACGGGCACTGTTCTTGTGGTGCATTTATGGCGAACGACGACGAAGCAACGACGCAGGGCGATGCAGTCGAGCACGGGCGAGCTCCAGGACATGGATGGAGGTCAAGACGACGAGGGAGGAAACGAGCACAGTGGCAAGAACACGAGAGAGCTTGCAATCTGCATGACGCAAGCGTGATCACCACGCGCATTGGCACGAGCGGCGCTCTTTGCCGTGGCCAACCATGTCCAGTAGATAGACAGTCCTGCCCTTAGTCAAAATGAAGAAATAATTGGGTCCAGGGGCAAAGAAGAGTTTTGCATATGGCCCCAAAGCAAACCAGCAGCCAAGTGTTTGTGCTGTGCTGTGGGGTCAATAGCTAGGTAACTTAGTAAATAATTTTCTGGTGATGATCATACACTAATGTGACATTGATCACCAAAAATCAGACTAATAGGAGGAGTTTAGATGAGGGTTCCTGTAGAAAGTGCAAAACTGGACAGATTAGGGCACTATGATGTTGCACTCACATACTTAAGTGTCATGAGCTGAAATTTGGTGGAGTGGGATTATTTGACCATATGGAGCTGCTGTAAAAATTTCATGCCATTTGAAATTACCAAAGTGGCACTTCCTTCACAAAGCTCCATTCTGACTAGAAACTAGGAAAATTTACTGAGGGTAAATGGCTAAGTGGATTATGCCAAAACTTGCTGGAGGGAGTAGGTATAGATGTCAGAATGTCCTGTTAAATTTTCAGCCCAAATGAAGCAATATAAAGTATAGTTGCTTCACAAAGTGAAAATCTGACCTATAACCAAGATTTGGAGCTGAGCTCACATAGATAATCTCCATAAGCTCAAATTTGTTAGAGATTCATGATTTGGTCAAATGAAGGATGTGACCAAGTTTCACCTTATTTGTACATGCCTAGAATATATTTCCTTCACAAAGTTCCTTTCTGGATGGAAACTTTGGAAAATCACTAAAAAATAATTACTAGGCAAATGAGGTTGAAATTTGGCACATGCCAATTATATGGACAGTAAAACATGTCCACAAAGCTTGAGGTCAACTGGGTAAAGATAAATAGCACTTGCTTCACAAAGTGCCATTCAGGGCAGAATTGGAAAATGATTATTGGAGGATTATTTTTGAACATGTCAATGAAATGTTTTGCCATATTTGAGAAAAATAGGACCCAAAAAATTTATGAGAATTATTTGGGAATTTTTAGAATGACAAAGATATAGGTTGCTTCACAACCTAGGGCAAAAAGATTTATTCCTTTAATAGAAAAGGAACATTTCTTGGAAAAAGAACATTGGGTTAGGTCAAGGATGGAAATGACAGGATCATGGGATCATTATGAGGATGGAAATCCACTATAAAACCTAGGAAGATATGATCTTCCCAAGTTTCAGTACCACATAGCCACAGAAAAACAAATAAAATCAAGAAATCCAAGAAAATAAAAGGAAAAAGAAAAGGGCAAAATCCAGGATGTCACATGTGTGGACCAAAGTTGGCCGCACAAACTGCTGAAGTGGTGCCAAATAATTTTCTAATGGCACCGCGGATGAGATGGCAACAATTTAACATACTAGGTACAAAATGTGACACTGTCTTAGGATGCGTTTGGTTGGAGGTGTGGTATGAATGGGTTCGGACCGTGACACTGTCTGAATCACTTCTAACAAATGATTTGTAACAACGAAAGAGGGTCTAACCTTCTCTGCAGATGCCTGATACTTCCTCCCAGTATCCACATATTCAAATGCAACTAGCTTCATGCATGGAGATTGATGGTGACAATGAGCAGATAGATCTTCACCCACCCCCTCCATTCGTTGCCACTGATGGACCTCGGGAGCTACAAGAGGAAGAAATGACTCAAATCGACCGCCGGGTAAAAATCCTTCATTCCAAGTCATAGCTCGAGAGAGAGAAGACAGGCATACGCAGGTGGTGAAGGAGTCGCCGCAAGAGGAGGAATCGCTGGAGAGGTCTTGGAAGAAGACCATGGCGACCCCGACGGTAGGATGCGAGACGGCGAGAGCGAGGAAGCGGCTATAGCTTACAAAGGAAGGAAGGAAGGAGGAAACAGGGGAAATGTGACTTGTGGTCGGGGAGAAACGAGGGTGCGGAAGGGGGAGGGGGCGGGGGTAGATATTTTAGCGGTAGGCCAAAATTTTGGAAATGTGGAGGGAAACTTTGCGCGCAATGCCGCCGGGCCATTCACTTTGAATGATTGTGTGCATCGCAAACGATTCTTCTGCTTTACGCGCATGAGATAAGTTTGATAATTCAAATTTTGATGGAAATTTCCCAGGGTACGTCATTGCATAATTTAACATCGCTTGCTAATTTGGGCACACAAAAGAGCGTACAGCAAACATACCACACTTACTGAGTCGAGCAATTTTAGTAATTAAACAGAGCTAGTTGACCTAAATATTGCTCAAAAAAAGACCATCATTAAAAACAAAGCCTAAGTATGCATAATTTCAACAAACCCGCCATCGCGTTGGCTTATGCATCACCGGTGTGAGATGAGACGTTGATGACTTGTCCTGGCGGCATGCCGCCGTTGGTGGACTCCGCGTCCCCCCTACTGAAGTCGACCGCGTCCTCGTCCTCGGCGCCGCCCTCAAGGTTGTAGTACTCGTAGTAGTGGCTGCGCCAGAGCTCGCGTTGGTACTCCACCACCGATTCCTCGACGGACAGACTCTTCTCTACCTCGACCTCGGCCACGCGCAACTCCTCCTCCCGGCGCTCCTCGATCTCCGCTGCCTCCTGCATCTCCAGCTCCCGCTCGGCGAC
Source organism: Secale cereale (assembly GCA_902687465.1). Lineage (NCBI taxonomy): Eukaryota > Viridiplantae > Streptophyta > Magnoliopsida > Poales > Poaceae > Secale > Secale cereale. Next base: position 312,741,422 of record LR738715.1, on the reverse strand, counting down.
CTCATGAGGAAGCATGTGCTCCATGGCCACCGCCGCCTTTTTGGACGTGGGCTACATGCTAGAGTCTGAGGTGGCCTAGAATATCTGGGCGTGTGCATCCTCGATCTTGGCGTGGATGGCCTCGACCCGGGCCAGGGCGACATCGGAGGCATAGACGGCAGCTCGGGCGCTCTCAGCATTTGCAGCCGCCGTCGCAGCAGCAGTTGCAGCCGTCTCGGCTGCTGCAGCTACCCTGTCGGCTGCCGTAGACGCCCTCTCGGCGGAAGTGGTCACGCTCAATGCGGATGCGGCGGCACTCTCAGCGTAGGCGGTAGCGCTCTCGGCACAGGCGGCGGCGCTCGGGGGGGACACAGCCATCGTATGGGCCTTCACCAAGCATTTCCATGGGTTCATCTTTGCAAAAAGGGGGTGCAGGAATGAGGATCGGGGTTCGTGGATTCAGTGGTTGTCGACACTGGAGCAGACGAGCCGACGAAGCTTAAGGGGGGAGACTTAAATAGACCCAGATATTTTCATCGCAAACGGTTCCTAGAAACCAACTGTGTGTGATGTTGTACATATTTTTTATTAAAATCTGACCTTTTTTATGCATCTGTCATCGCAAACGTTTTGCACCTTTTTTGACGGTTCTTCTACACCACTGTTTGTGATTAGGGTTTCGGACGAAAACTCATCTGTTACAAAGGGATTTCATTTATTTTGAACTTATTTGAACTCCAGACTTTTTGTGTGCTAAAAATGCACCATTCAGAGCCACATCGTCAATTTTCAACCCTTTCTGACTTCATTTGGTATTTTTCATGCATTTACTGATTTTCTAAAGCTAAATGACCCTGAAATTGAAAAGCACTAAAAATGAACTCTGAAAAGGTTGAAAGTTGGCATGGTATGATCATTTCACTCATATAGCATGTGCTAAAAAGTTTAGAGGGTTACGGCAAGAACTGGATGCACTTCGTGTATAAAATGGACAATCTCTTTCGAAGTAACACAGTTTCGGATGAAAACTCATCTGTTACAGAGGGATTTCATTTTTTGAACTTATTTGAACTCCAGACTTTTTTATGTTCAAAATGCACCATTCAGAGCCGCATCGTCAATTTTCAACCCTTTCTGACTTCATTTGGTATTTTTCATGCATTTACATTTTTTTGAGCTAAATGACCCCGAAATTGAAAAGCATTACAAATGAACTCCAAAAATGTTGAAATTTGGCATGGTATCATAATTTCACCCACATAGCATCACTGGTGCGCGTCGGTCCTAAACAAACGGTTTTTTACCCCTTTCCGCGACGGCATTTGGAACCGTCGCCAAGTGAGTGTGTGCGATAGGGTGTCCTTCCCACACGACCCAGAAATCGTCAGGGATAGGCCCTCCTGGGATCCAGGCTGGGGCCGTGTGCGATCGGGCGAGGCATGGAAACCCAATCATTTCCGTAGGTATGTACATCCCACACGATAATCCAAGAAAATCATTTCTGTAGGTATGTACATCCCACACGGTAATCTGAGAAAATCATTTCCGCAAGTATGTACATCCCACATGGTCAATCCTAGAAAAACATTTCCGTTCGTATGTATATCACACACAGTCAATCCAAGGAATATGTTTCCGTTCTTATGTACATCCCACACAGTCAATCGAGGGAAAACGTTCCGTTCGGATGTAAATCCCACACAGTTTTATGTGTAGGCTCATGTGTGAAAGGTGTAACTATCACGCACGGTCTTCCTTGGTTAACTGCTTGCTTTAATGAACTATATCACATACGATTTGATGAAGAAAACGGTGTGGCATTGGGCTATCCATCGCAAGCGCTCTTACTGCTAGAACCGTTTGCAAAGGTCCATGACACATTTAGTAGGTTTATTAGTTTAAAATTAATAATTCCAGTATTACGCAAATTCACATTTCATATCAAACAGTTGTTTGCCAATTTCATATTAGGTACATAAATATATTATAACATCACAGTACAGTAGCTACATGAAAACAACACAGTACAACATATAGCTAGTTCAACTTCATAAGAACAATATATTCATTTCCCTAATCGAGATCACCCAGGCTCGTCTTATCCACCTCTGCTTTCAGTTCAGTAAGAACCCGTTTTGCACGGGCCAACTGGGAAAGTGCCTCCTCCTTCGCCAACACCATCTTAGCAAAGTTTGATTTAAAAAATCTGAGCTCATTCTCCACCTTCAACTTTTTATCCCGCATCTTGACATATGCTTCAACGTTGACAAGACTATCTCTAAGCCTACGTGTGTTCACTTCCTCATACATGCTCCAGAGCTTCGTTAGGCACATCTTCAAAGAATCTGGCCACTCTTGATCAACCCACTCCAAGTAAGAACACTTCCATTCGTCCTATAATATTTAAAACTAGACCAGTAACAATTGTAGGGGAAATGGGTTTATAGCAACATAGAAAATCACCAATACTTTTTTTGAAAAACTGAAGAAACATGTTAATTATGACATATCTTCTCAAAAACATCAATGTGCAAATGAAATAATTTGTACTGAGACAACAACCAAATTCTGGAACATCGGAAGCTATAATTAACTATAACGACGCTACAAGTTCTTACTCATGTATGAGGAAGGTAAATATAACTGCAACAACATAGCGACAGTGTTTGGATGACAGCAAATTGATACTAACAGGTGTGTACATGCACAAATTTAGTAACATATAACTAATAGCACCAAGGCCGTCCACTATGTATGCCAAAACTAGTGTAAAGACAACTGTTGCTACATCTCGCACCGGTGCCCTGAACTTGCGAGCCAATGCTGCGGAAAAAATCAAGGACCCGGACTCTGGAGCACGTAGTTGCTCCGATGCCCAGTTCCTTCATGCCATAAAGATTTAGTATTTTACTGTTTGGCTTCTCGGATGTGTTGACCGAAGTTGGCTGCACAAACTGCTAAAGCGGTGCCAAATAATTTTCTAATGGCACCGCTAATGAGATGGCAACAATTTAAGATACTAGGTACAAACTGTGACACTGTCTTAGGATGCGTTTGGTTGAAGGTGTGGTATGAATGGGTTGGGACTGTGACAGTGTTTGAATCACATCTAACAAATGATTTGTAACAACGAAAGAGGGTCTAACCTTGTCTGCACATGCCAGAAACTTCCTCCCAGTGTCCACAGAACCAAATGCCACTGATGGTCTTAGGGAGCTACAAGAGGAAAAAACGACTCAAATCGACCTCCAGGTAAAAATCCTCCATTCCAAGTCATAGCCCGAGAGAGAGAAGAGAGGCATACCCGAGTGGTGAAGGAGTAGTCGCCGGAGGAGGAACCGCTGGAGATGTCTTTGAAGAAGACCATGGCGACCCCGATGGTGGGATGCGAGATGGCAAGAGCGAGGAAGCGGCTATAGCTTAGCAAGGAAGGAAGCAAGGAGGAAACAGGGGAAATGTGACTTGTGGTCGGGGAGAAAAGGGGGTGAGGAAGGGGGTAAGGGGGCGGGGTAGATATTTTGGCGGTAGGCCAAAATTTTGGAATGTGGAGGGAAACTTTGCGCGCGGTGCTGCCTGACCATTCACTTTGAACGATTGTGTGCATTGCAAACGATTCTTCTGCTTTACGCGCATGGGATGAGTTTGATAATTCAAATTTTGGTCTCAAGGCATGGGCGCATTCACTTTGAACGCGCGCGGTGCCACCGGACCATTCACTTTGAATGATTGTGTGCATCGCAAACGATTCTTCTCCTTTACGCGCATGGGATGAGTTTGATAATTCAAATTTTGGTGGAAATTTCCCCGGGTACGTCATTGCATAATTTAACATCGCTTGCTAATTTGGGAACACAAAAGAGCGTACAGCAGACAGACCACACTTACTGGATCGAGCAATTTTAGTAATTACACAGAATTAGTTGACCTAAACATTGCTCTAACAAAAGTCCAGCATTAAAAACAAAGCCTAAGTACGCATAATTAAAATCTGCCGCCGTGCCGGCCTATGCATCGCCTGTGTGAGATGAGACGTCGATGACTTGTCCTAGCGACATGCCGCCGTTGGTGGACTCCGCGTCCCCCTGCTGAAGTCGACCATGTCCTCGTCCTCGTCCTCGGTGCCTCCCTCAAGGTTGTAGTACTCGTAGCAGTGGATGCGCCAGAGCTCGCGTTGGTATTCCACTGCGGATTCCTCGATGGACAGACTCTTCTCTACCTCGACCTCGGCCATGCGCAACTCCTCCTCCCGGCGCTCCTCGATCTCCGCCGCCTCCTGTATCTCCAGCTCCCGCTCAGCGACCTCATGAGGAAGCAGGTGCTCCATGGCCACTGCCGCCTTTTCATACGTGGGTTGCATGCTGGAGTCCGAGGTGGCCTGGAATATCTTGGCGTGTGGATCCTCGATCTTGGCATGGATGGCCTCGACCCGCACCAGGGCGACATCAGCGGCACGAACGGAAGCTCGAGCGCTCACGGTGTTTGCAGCCGCCATCGCAGCAGCAGCTGCAGCCGTCTCGGCTGCTGCAGCTACCCTGTCGGCTGCCGCAGACACCCTCTCGGCGGAAGCGGCCGCGCTCAATGCGGATGCGGCGGCACTCTCGGCGTAGGCGGGTGCGCTCTCGGCGCAGGTGGC
>LR738715.1:312721847-312736703 GCA_902687465.1 Secale cereale | reverse complement strand
AAATGTTTCCATCATCTTTGCAAGAAGGGGGTGCGGGAATGGGGATCTGGATTCGTGAATTCGGGGGTTGCCGACACTAGAGAAGACGAGCCGGCAAAGTTTAAGAAGGGAGACTTAAATAGACCCAGATATTTTCATCGCAAACGGTTCCTAGAAAACAACTGTGTGATGTTGTAGATATTTTTTATTAGCTGTGAAAGACAAATTTGGAATAAAGTGCCAATGGATGGTGTTTTAAATGAACGAGAATTTTTTTAGTACTAATACAACCGTCATGTCAAATTTTGGAAAATTTCAGGGGTCATTTGACCTTCTAAGACATTGTGATTTTCTAGCCATTTAATGACCGTAATTGAAATTTGAAAACCGTCAGCTATTATGTTCACACACGGATTTGCTGCGGGAATTGTGTGTAATTCAAACTATAGTACTCGTAAATTCCGACGACCGGCGTGTGTACTGTCCCCGTCGATCTAGATTCCGGCCGCCAATAAAGCCTACCTTGCTCATGTCGTCCCGCCTGCATTCTCATTTACATCCTCCCCTCGCTCGTCCTCTCTCTCTCTCACTCAAATCTCTGCCATGGCGCCACCGGTCTACCCACGCGCCGACGAGGAGTCGCCACCCCCTGAAGGAAATATGCACCAGAGGCAATAATAAAGATGTTATTTGTATTTCCTTATATCATGATAAATGTCTTTTATTCATGCTAGAATTGTATTAACCGGAAACTTAGTACATGTGTGAATACATAGACAAAACAGTATGTCCCTAGTATGCCTCTACTAGATTAGCTCATTGATCAAAGATGGTTATGTTTCCTAGCCATAGACATAAGTTGTCATTTGATCAACGGTATCACATCATTAGGAGAATTATGTGATGGACAAGACCCATCCGTTAGCTTAGCACTATGATCGTTTAGTTTTACTGCTATTGTTTTCTTCATGACTTATACATGTTCCTATGACTATGAGATTATGCAACTCCCGTATACCGGAGGAACACCTTGTGTGCTATCAAACGTCACAACGTAACTGGGTGATCATAAAGATGCTCTACAGGTGTCTCCGAAGGTGTTTGTGGTGTTGGCATAGATTAAGAATAGGATTTGTCACTCCGAGTGTCGGAGAGGTATCTCTGGGCCCTCTCGGTAATACACATCATAATAAGCCTTGCAAGCAAATGACTAATGAGTTAGTTACGGGATGATGTATTACGGAACGAGTAAAGAGACTTGCCGGTAACGAGATTGAACTAGGTATTGAGATACCGACGATCGAATCTCGGGCAAGTAACATACCGATGACAAAGGGAACAACGTATGTTGTTATGCGGTTTGACCGATAAAGATCTCCGTAGAATATGTAGGAGCCAATATGAGCATCTAGGTTCCGCTATTGGTTATTGACCGAGATGAGTCTCGGTCATGTCTATATAGTTCTCGAACCCGTAGGGTCCGCACGCTTAACGTTCGATGACGATCGGTATTATGAGTTTATGAGTTTTGATGTACCGAAGGTAGTTCGGAGTCCCGAATGAGATCACGGACATGGCGAGGAGTCTCGAAATGTCCGAGACATAAAGGTTGATATATTAGACGACTATATTCGGACACCGAAAGTGTTCCGGAAAAGTTTCGGATTTAACCAGAGTGCCGGAGGGGGTTACCGGACCCCCCCCCCCCCGAGGGAGTATGGGCCATAGTGGGCCATTGAGGGAAAGGGAGAGGCAGCCCATAGGGCTGGCCGCACCCTCCCCCTAGGAATCCTAGTTAGACTAGGAAAAGGGGGGAGGCGCCCCTCTTCTTCCTTCTTCTCTCCCCCTTCCTTTCCTACTCCTAGTAGGAATAGGAAAGGGGATTCCTATTCCTACTAGGAGTAGGATTTCTACTCCCTTGGTGTGCCCCAAGCCTGGCCGCACCTCCCCCCTTGATCCTTTATATACGGGGGCAGGGGCATCCAAAGACACAGAAGAAACATTGTTCTAGCCGTGTGCGGTGCCCCCCTCCACAGAAACACACCTCGGTCATACCGTTGCAGTGCTTAGGCGAAGCCCTGCACCCGTAGCTTCATCATATCCGTCACCATGCCGTCGTGTTGACGAAACTCTCTCGCGAAGTTCTACTGGATCAAGAGCTCGTGGGACGTTAACGTGTGCTGAACGCGGAGGTGTCGTATGTTCGGTACTTGATCGGTTGGATCGCGAAGAAGTTCGACTACATCGACCGCGTCACTAGACGCTTCCGCTTTCGGTCTACGAGGGTACGTAGACACACTCTCCCCTCTCGTTGCTATGCATCTGGTAGATAGATCTTGCGTGATCATAGGAAAATTTTGAAATACTACGTTCCCCAACAGTGGCATTAGAGCCAGGTCTATGCGTAGATGATATGCATGAGTAGAACACAAGTGAGTTGTGGACGATACTAGTCATACTGCTTACCAGCATGTCATACTTTGGTTCGGCGGTATTGTGAGATGAAGCGGCCCGGACCGACATTACGTGTACGCTTACGCGAGACTGGTTTCACCGTTATGAGCACTCGTTGTTTAAAGGTGACTGGCGGGTGTCTGTCTCTCTCACTTTAGTTGAATCGAGTGTGACTACGCCCGGTCCTTGTGAAGGTTAAAACAATACATACTTGACAAAAAAACATTGTGGTTTTTGTATGCGTAGGTAAGTACGGTTCTTGCTAAGCCCGTAGCAGCCACGTAAAACTTGCAACAACAAAGTAGAGGACGTCTAACTTGTTTTTGGAGGGCATGTTGTGATGTGATATGGTCAAGACATGATGAGTTATACATTATTGTATGAGATGATCATGTTTTGTAAAGTTATTGGCAACTGGTAGGAGCCATATGGTTGTTGCTTTATTGTATGAAATACATGTTGGGGAACGTAGTATTTCCAAAATTTCCTATGATCACGCAAGATCTATCTACTAGATGTATAGCAACGAGAGGGGAGAGTGTGTCTACGTACCCTCGTAGACCGGGAGCGGAAGCATCTAGTGACGCGGTTGATGTAGTCGAACTTCTTCGTGATCCAACCGATCAAGCACCGAACGTACGGAGGCTCCGCGTTCAGCACACGTTCAGCTTGATGACGTCCCACGAGCTCTTGATCCAGTAGAACCTCGCGGAAGAGTTTCGTCAGCACGATGGCATGTTGACGGAGATGATGAAGCTACCGATGCAGGGCTTCGCCTAAGCACTGCGACGGTATGACCGAGGTGTGGTTCTGTGAAGAGGGGCACCGCACACGGTTGGGAGAGATCAACTGAGCAACTTGTTTGTCTATGGGGTGCCTCTACCCCCGTATATAAAGGAGTGGAGGAGGGGGAGGGCCGGCCCTCTCTATGAGGCGCCCTAGGGGAGTCCTACTCCCATCGGGAGTAGGATTCCCCCTTTCCTAGTAGAACTAGGAGCCCTTCCAAGTAGTAGGAGTAGGAGAGAAGGAAAGGGAAAAGGGAAGAGAAGGATGGAGGGGGCGCAGCCCCTCCCCCTAGTCCAACTCGGACTAAGCCTTGGGGGGCGCAACCTCCTCTCTCTCTTTCCCCTAAAGCCCAATAAGGCCCATATACTCCCCGGCGAATTCCTGTAACTCTCCGGTACTCCGAAGAATACCCGAATCACTCGGAACCTTTCCGATGTCCGAATATAGTCGTCCAATATATCGATCTTTACGTCTCAACCATTTCGAGACTCCTCGTCATGTCCCCGATCTCCTCCGGGACTCCGAACTACCTTCGGTACATCAAAACACATAAACTCATAATACCGATAGTTATCAAACATTAAGCGTGTGGACCCTACGGGTTCGAGAACTATGTAGACATGACCGAGACTCATCTCCGGTCAATAACCAATAGCGAAACCTGGATGCTCATATTGGCTCCTACATATTCTACGAAGATCTTTATCGGTCAAACCGCATAACAACATACGTTGTTCCCTTTGTCATCGGTATGTTACTTGCCCGAGATTCGATCGTCGGTATCACCATACCTAGTTAATCTCGTTACCGGCAAGTCTCTTTAATCATTCCGTAATACATCATCTCGTGACTAACTCATTAGTCATTTGCTTGCAAGGCTTATTATGATGTGTATTATCGAGAGGGCCCAGAGATACCTCTCCGACACTCGGAGTGACAAATCATATTCTTGATCTATGCCAACACCACGAACACCTTCGGAGACACCAGTAGAGCATCTTTATAATCACCCAGTTACGTTGTGACGTTTGATAGCACACAAGGTGTTCCTCCAGTATTCGGGAGTTGCATAATCTCATAGTTATAGGAACATGTATAAGTCATGAAGAAAGCAAATAACAGTAAAACTAAATGATCATAGTGCTAAGCTAACCAATGGGTCTAGTCCATCACATCATTCTCCTAATGATGTGATCTCGTTGATCAAATGACAACTCATGTCTATGGTTAGGGAACATAACCATCTTTGATCAATGAGCTAGTCTAGTACAGGCATACTAGGGACACTCTGTTTTGTCTATGTATTCACACATGTACTAAGTTTCCGGTTAATACAATTCTAGCATGAATAATAAACATTTATGATGATATAAGGAAATAAATAATAACTTTATTATTGCCTCTAGGGCATATTTCCTTCAATACAGTTGCCATGTAATTGATTTACTTTATTACTAAGCGGTAGCGATAGTCGTGGAAGCAATAGTTGGTGAGACGACAACAATGCTACGATGGAGATCAAGGTGTCGCACCGGTGACGAAGGTGATCATGACAGTGCTTTGGAGATGGAGATCAAAAGCACAAGATGATGATGGCCATATCATGTCACATATTTTGATTGCATATGATGTTTATCTTATTATGCTTCTTATTTTGCTTAGTACGATGGAAGCATTATAAGGTGATCCCTTACAAAATTTTAAGGTATAAGTGTTCTCCCTGAGTATGCACCGTTGCGAAAGTTCGTCGTGCCGAGACACCACGTGATGATCGGGTGTGATAAGCTCTATGTTCAAATACAACGGGTGTAAGCCAGTTTTGCACACGCAGAATACTCGGGTTAAACTTGACGAGCCTAGCATATGCAGATATGGCCTCGGAACACTGGAGACCGAAAGGTTGAGCGTGAATCATATAGTAGATATGACCAACATAAGATGTTCACCATTGAACACTACTCCATCTCACGTGATGATCGGACATGGTTTAGTTGATTTGGATCACGTGATCATTTAGATGACCAGAGGGATGTCTATCTAAGTGGGTGTTCTTTAAGTAATATGATTAATTGAACTTTTATTTATCATGAACTTAGTCTTGATAGTATTTTTTGCATATCTATGTTGTTGTAGATCAATGGCCCGTGCTACCGTTCCTTTGAATTTTAATGCATTCCTGGAGAGAGCTAAGTTGGAAGATGATGGTAGCAATTACACGGACTGGGCCCGTAACTTGAGGATTATCCTCATTGCTCCACAAAAGAATTATGTCCTTGAAGCACCGCTAGGTGACAAGCCCCCTCACGCTAATGTAGACGCTTTGAACGTCTGGCAGACGCGGTCTGGTGACTACACGATAGTTCAGTGTGACATGCTTTATGGCTTAGAACGGGGACTTCAACGACGTTTTGAACGTCATGGAGCATATGAGATGTTCCAGGAGTTGAAGTTAATATTTCAAGCAAATGCCCAGATTGAGAAATATGAGATTTCCAATAAGTTCTATAGCTGCAAGATGGAGGAGAATAGTTCTATCAGTGAACACTTGCTCAGAATGTCTGGGTACTACAATCATATGACTCAACTTGGTTGCAAAGTTGACGAGGATAGTGTTATTTATAGAGTTCTTCAATCACTGCCACCAAGCTATTAAGGCTTCATGATGAACTATAATATGCAAGGGATGCAAAAGACAATTCCCGAGCTCTTCGCTATGCTCAAGGCTGCGGAGGTAGAAATCAAAAAGGAGCATCAAGTGTTGATGGTTAACAAGACCACTAGTTTCAACAAAAAGGGCAAGGGAAAGAAGGAGAATTTCAAGAAGAATAGCAAGACAGTTGCTACTCCCGCGAAGAAACCCAAGTCTGGAGCCAAGCCTGAAACTGAGTGCTTCTACTCCAAAGGGACTGGACACTGGAAGCGGAACTGCCCCAAGTATTTGGCGGATAAGAAGGATGGCAAGGTGAACAAAGGTATATGTGATATACATGTTATTGATGTGTACCTTACTAATGCTCATAGTAGTACCTGGGTATTTGATACCGGTTCGGTTCCTAATATTTGTAACTCGAAACAGGGACTACGGATTAAACGAAGATTGGCTAAGGACGAGGTGATGATGCGCGTGGGAAATGGTTCCAAAGTCGATGTGATCGTCGTCGGCACGCTACCTCTACATCTACCTTCGGGATTAGTTTTAGACTTGAATAATTGTTATTTGGTGCCAGCGTTAAGCATGAACATTATATCTGGATCTTGTTTGTTGCGAGACGGTTATTCATTGAAATCTGAGAATAATGGTTGTTCTATTTTTATGAATTATATCTTTTACGGTCATGCACCCTTGAAGAGTGGTCTATTCTTGTTGGATCTCGATTGTAGTGATACACATATTCATAATATTGAAGCCAAAAGATGCAAGGTTAATAATGATAGTGCAACTTATTTGTGGCACTACCGTTTAGGTCATATTGGTGTAAAGCGCATGAAGAAACTCCATAGTGATGGACTTTTGGAATCACATGATTATGAATCACTGCGTGCTTGCGAACCATGCGTCATGGCCAAGATGACTAAAACTCCATTCTCCGGAACAATGGAGCGAGCAACAGATTTGTTGGAAATCTTACATCCTGATGTATGTGGACCGAAGAGTGTTGAAGCTCGCGGCGGGTATCATAATTTTCTGACCTTCACTGATGATTTGAGCAGATATGGGTATATCTACTTGATGAAACACAAGTCTGGAACATTTGAAAAGTTGAAAGAATTTCAGAGTGAAGTAGAGAATCGTCGGAACAAGAAAATAAAGTTTCTACGATCTGATCGTGGAGGTGAATATTTGAGTTACGAGTTTGGTCTTCATTTGAAACAGTGTGGAATAGTTTCACAACTCAAGCCACTCGGAACACCACAGCGTAATGGTGTGTCCGAAAGTCGTAACCGTACTTTATTAGATATGGTGCGGTCTATGATGTCTCTTACCGATTTACCAATATCGTTTTGGTGTTATGCTTTAGAGACAACTGCATTCACGTTAAATAGGGCACCATCTAAATCCGTTGAGACGACGCCTTATGAACTATGGTTTGGCAAGAAACCAAGCTATCATTTCTTAAAGTTCGGGGATGCGATGCTTATGTGAAAAAGCTTCAACCTGATAAGCTCGAACCCAAGTCGAAGAAATGTGTCTTCATAGGATACCCAAAAGAGACTATTGGGTACACATTCTATCACAGATCCGAAGGCAAGATATTCGTTGCTAAGAATGGATCCTTTCTAGAGAAGGAGTTTCTCTCGAAAGAAGTGAGTGGGAGGAAAGTAGAACTTGATGAGGTAATTGTAAATTCTCCCGAATAGGAAAGTAGTACATCACAGAAACTAGTTCCAGTGATTCCTACACCAATTAGTGAGGAAGCTAATGATGATGAGCATGAAACTTCAGATCAAGTTCCTGCTTGAAAGTGCAGTATATCGACTAGAGGGGGGTGAATAGGCGATTTTTATGAAATGCTTCAAAACATGGTAGTTTCGAAGACAAACGATAAGCTCAAGCCTATTAGTATGCAGCGGAAAGTGGACTACACTAGATAAGCCATAGTCATGTACTCAATGAGGTGAAAGTATGAAGACTAATAGCAACTAGGCAGTAGTGATCACAAAGGAAGAAGGAATGAAGCCAATCACAACAAGTAGATACTCAGTGAAGACAATCAGATAAGGCAAGCATGCAATGTCTTCACTACACAGAGCAGTAAGTAAAGGGAAGGAAAGGATAGAACCAGTAGCTCGGGTAAGACAGTGATTTGTTAGACCAGTTCCAGTTGCTGTGACAACTGTACGTCTGGTTAGGGAGGCTGAGATTTAACTCAGCAGACCGCGTCTTCACCTTGTTCCCCTTGAGCTAAGGACACCTATTCCTCGCCCAATCACTCTGGTAAGTCTTCAAGGTAGACTTCCAAACCTTCACAGACTTCGTTCACCGGCAATCCACAATGACTCTTGGATGCTCAGAACGCGACGCCTAACCGGCTGGAGGAAACACAGTCCTCAAATGTAGTAAGTCTTCAGGTCACACAGACAGAAAGACTTCAGTGATGCCTAACACTCTTTGGCTCTGGGTGTTTGGGCTTTGTCCTCGCAAGGATTTCTCTCTCAAATGCTTCGGAGGTGGGTTGCTCTCAAACGACAAAAGCCGTGCAATAACTCTGAGCAGCCACCAATTTATGGTGTAGGGGGTGGGCTTTTTATAGCCACTGGGCAACCCGACCTGATTTGTCTAAAGTGACCCTGGGTCACTAGGGAACTGACACGTGTTCCAACGGTCAGATTTCAAGCACACACGGCAACTTTACTTGAGCTCCAAGTAAAGCTGACTCATCCGCCTCTGGATAAGATTTTCTCTTATAGTCTTCGCTCGAAGACATAGGATTTGGTTGAGCATCACTTCAGTCACTCTGACTTAGTTCACTTGGACCCCACTTAACAGTACGGTGGTTCCTATGACTCAACAAAAAAGAAAAGGAAACAACGAAACTTCTACGTCTTCACTCTCCATAGTCTTCACACAATGTCTTCTCATGTCTTAGTCTTCAATATGATTATCTTCATATACCACCACTGATATCAATGTCTTCATACATTTTTAGGGGTCATCTCCGGTAGGTTAACCAAATCAATGAGGGACTACTACCTGTGTTATCCTGCAATTCTCATAAACACATTAGTCCCTCAACCAGGTTTGTCGTCAATACTCCAAAACCACTAGGGGTGGCACTAGATGCACTTACAATCTCCCCCATTTTGGTGATTGATGACAAACGTGTTGAAGTTTTCAACGGGGATAAAGATATGTGAAATTGTAAAGGATAAGGTATTGTCTTCGTAAGTAGCAAAAGGCTCCCCCTGAAGATGTGCATAAAGTTGATTTGCCTTTGAATGCAAATGCACATGGCAGGTTGTACTTGTGGAGATCCTCTTCAACTTATTAAGACAATTCATCATGCATAATTGATATGTCGAAGATAATGACATGCATAATGAAAAATAGACGTCTGCAAAAATGACTAAGTGCGGAATATAAGGTAGCAGATGCGGAATTTATCATCGCATTACAGAGTAGCATAAAAACGTAGAAGACGACCATCAGTTTAAGTGTTACAACTCAAAGAACCAAATGTAGCAAAACGAGAGTTGTAAACACTAGGCAAATTATAAAGCACCCGCCCATATGGACCCGCTTGAAGACTATCAACTCATATGCTTCTCACCCTTTTGTCAGTAAGGACCAAAAAGGTTTGAAGATATAGAGCCTCTACTCATTCCCAGGTGGAGCAGAAGAGGATGCAGGGTCGGTGTTGTCGTTTGGCGGTGCAGAAGTGGTTGGTGCAGTGTCGATGCGCGCTGAAGTAGGAGGCGGTGAAGTAGCATCATCCTGATCATCGATCACCCTGGCGTCAATTGTTGCAGCGGAGGAGGAGTATTCAGAGTCTTCAAGGGATGGAGTTCGACGCATAACAGCAGTCCTTGGAGGAGTGTTGTCAAACTTGAATCTCTCAGTGAAGCCATCATCTTGAAGATCCGCTTCAGCACTCAGCAAGGTCAAACTCTTCCAAGACCTCCGACATGTTTCATGAGCAACAAAAGCATTCTTGGTGTCAAGATTGCGAATGCGATTGGCATCCACCAAGAGGCTATGCATCTAACGCTTTAACGAGAGGTGATGCTTGTCTTGTTTCTGATGAAGGGCTACCAGAAGCTCTCGGTTGTTCAGGACACGAGATCGCTTCTGAGGCCTTTGTGCGATGGTGCTTTCAGTGGCTTCGGTTTCAGCATGTTGAGGAAGACGAGTACGGCCAGCCAGAGGATAGACACGTGAGACTGCTGGAACCCCTTCAATCTGCTGAGTGAAGCTTTGATGATCAGCGTTGTGAAGACTAACTGGCTCTTTAGCAGGCTCTTGGTAAATGGCTTCAGCTGACATATCAACCTCAAGCAAGAAAATCTGATGGTTGCGAGCAAAGGGCTCATAGGTGATAGCTGAGTGCAACTTGATGAGGCGCATTATCCAAGGTGCATAAAATTTCAGTCCAAATAGATCAGCTCCAGACATAGCCATTTGCCTGATGAAGAGGTCTTGAGCATTGAAGCTGATGCCATTGAAGATATAGAAGACCAAAGTCTTCATAGTGCCTTCAAGCTTGGTTGATGAAGAATGTCCTTTGATTGGCCATAGAGTACGCCTTATGATGTGATAGATGGTGCGCGGTAGGTACTCAAGGTCTTCAACAAAGAATTCCTTAGGATATTCAGCATCGCTTGGCAGAGGCTTCATCATGCTGAGCATTTGGCTCATGTTGGGCTGACGCTTCTGAAAGATACTCTCCAAGGCTTCAGTGTGCAGTTGACAGCCAAGTTCATAGAGATCTCCTGGAGTGGGCAGGCTTGTAAGCTCAATGAGATCAAAGGCTTTAGCTTCATGATGCACATTGCCTGTCATCCACTCAAGGACCCATGTCTTCGGATCCCTGCTGTAGCCTCGGATGTGGAGTGTTGCATAGAATTGCAGAAGCAGCTCTTCATTCCAATGCTCTTTATCTAGGACAAAATTAAGTAAGCCAGCATCACGGAAGCAGTCAAGGGCTTCCTCCAAGCAGGGCAGACCAGCAATAGCTTCAGTGTCAAGACGCATATGAGGGAAAATGCGCCCTTGATCATAGAGTACTCTTGAGTAGTAGCTGCGCTGCTGATGGCTCCAAAACCTATCTGATGATATTCTTGGCTTGGAATATGGGTTCTTGGCGCTGTCAAAGAAGGTGTTGTGCGCAGTGAAGCTATTAGCATTGAATGACCCTGAAGATGTTGCAATACCTGGAAGCCTTGGCAGTCTTGGCTTAGGCTTCTGAACTTGTGGCCTGTGCGCAACATGATGATCAAACTGTGGACCAGCAGCACGAGGTTCAGTTGTAGGTGGCGGAATCAGAATGGGCCACTGGACAGTAACAAGTTGATCATCCCTGTTGTATGCTTGCTCAATGGTATAAGTCCGTGGAGGCAGAACTGGAGCAGAGGCATTGTCTTCAAGCTGCAGATTGGCGTTAAGCGCAGCACTGGCTTCAGGCATAGCACTGGCTTCAGGCACAGCATTGGCTTCAGGAGCAGCATTGGCTTCAGGAGCAGTTACTTCAGGCGCAGGTGCTTCAGGCACCACAGTATCTTCAGGTGCCACATAAGCTTCAGCCATGACCATGTCATTGGCTTCAGTGTTGGTGGTGGCAGCCTCTGGATTTGTTACCTCCACTTCAGGAGCTGGAGGGTCGAACACGTTCTCCTCGAGAACAGGGGGTGCGGTAGTACTCTCTTCTTCAGCTTGGGGTTGTTCTTCTTCTTGTTGGGGTGGTTCTTCTTCGGCTGATGCAACCGGAATATCTTCAGCCGCTTTGGCTTCAGATTCTGAGTGGCTTCCAGTAGGAGCAGCATCAGGTGCAGATGGTTGCTCTACTCCTTCTAGAGCACTTGGGGTAGTGACTTGAGGCCTTGGTCCTTTGCGAAGCCTGCGAAAAGCTGGCGATGCCTGAGGAGATGGAGGTTGTTGGGCCTCAAAGTCTTCGTCTTCAAGCACCATACTGGTGTCTTGAGTTTGCTGGGGAGTGTCTTGTGTATCCTGTGCGTGATCAGCCCACGAGTCATCCTGAGCAATTGGCGTCAATGGACGACCAATGCTGATGCGTTCGCTGTTCGTGAGAACAGGCGAAGAGTCAATGTTGTATTCGATCTGAGGAAGGACTTCATCATCTTCAACATGGTCTTGAGGACCAATGTCTTCAGCTGCGGTGGGGTCAACAGCTGGAATGTCTTCAGCCTCTGTGGGAGCAGGCTCATGAACAGTCAGTCTTCGTTCTCTCTGGGCAGATGCAGGGCGGACAATTGAGATTGGCTCTACAAAGATAGGCTCTTTGGAAGCAGCCTTATCCTTCTTGGTCTTTCGCTTCTTGGTGGGTGGAACGTCATCAGTAGATTGCTTACGCTTACTAGCTTCAGCTTCAGCCACCTTAGTCTTCTTGAGCTTTGAAGCGGTTGAAGTTGCCTTAGGCTTCGTGCCTGTCATGCTCGCAGGGAAGACTATGTGAGGTATTTCTTGCCTAGATGCTTCAGCTTCGGGCACAGGCTGCTTCTTCTTCTTCTTGGCAGCAATACTTGGATCAATGCCAGGACGCCCAAGTGCCTTGCGCTTTTCAGCTTCATTGAAGGCTTGAACGCAATTTGCAGCCAAGTCCTTGATGCGCTCTCGAGAACCTTTAGCTTCTTCACGCCGCTGGCGAAAGGCTTCCTTGAGCTCTTGCATCATAACCTTGAAGTTTTGAACTTCTTGCATGCTGAGCTTGTTCATATGCTTCTTGAACTGAGCTTTTTCATAGTCTATCTTTTGCTTCAGCTCAACAATTCTCTGAGCCAGAGCTAGGTCAGAAGCAATGGCACCATGGAAGGAGACGCTGAGGCCAACTGGAAGTTGAAGATCGTCGAAGCTCAGGTTGGGAGT
This sequence comes from Secale cereale, assembly GCA_902687465.1. NCBI lineage: Eukaryota > Viridiplantae > Streptophyta > Magnoliopsida > Poales > Poaceae > Secale > Secale cereale. Next base: position 312,723,946 of record LR738715.1, on the reverse strand, counting down.
GTCAAACCATTCATCAATGAAGTTATTGAGCACTTCAACGTCAAAGAGCGGCAAATCATTGAAGATTTCAGCATCCTACTTTCTCTTGATCAATAGCTCCAAAGCATCATCTCCAAGATCTTCATCACTAGAGAGATCAAGGGCATCATTAGCAGTCTTCAGTACTGCATCAGGAGTGAGAGCTGGACTGGGGTTGCGTGTTGGCTTCCTCTTCAGCTGTCTGCTCTTGGAGATTCTAGAGTGTTCCTCAGATTGCACACTTGGTGCAGGTGGAGCAGTGGCCAAAGGCTTCACTCTAGAAGCTCTTGGTGGGGTAGCCTTTGAAGCCTTTGATTTCTTCTTCTGAGGCTTCGGTGTTGCAGGTGCTTCTTCAGAGTCATCATCTGCTTCAGGCTGATCTACATATGCCCCTTGAACCCTTATGTGACTGATGAGGCCCTCTAGGTTGTAGAAGGGCCCAACCAGATTCGGTTCAGCTTCGCGCGAGCCATCAGCGCGGGGCGCGGAGGGGCCAGGATTGAAGTCTAATCCCCACAGCTTCTTGTTTTCTTTGGCCGAGTTCCTGGCGAATTGAAGATTTCGCTTGAACAGATTGTCGCCGCGACACCAGAGCAGAGAGCTTGGATCAGCTTCAGCAGGCTGAGGCCCTCTAACCATGCAAGGATAGAAGCCTTGAAAAATGGCTTCAGCACGAATCTTGGGGGGAAGATTCTTATAAGTGATATCTCCCCAACTATGCTTGATGGCGTTTTTCTCGGCATACTTTTGGGTCACGAACCTATACTTGAACCATTGTTCAGCCCAGTATCTTCGAATCCACTGGATTCGGGTCTTCCTCTGATTGTAATTCTCCTCTGGATCAGTCTTGTATATCTCACTGAGATCAGGAGGCAAATCACGAGAGGTGTTGCCACGGTGCTGTCTGCCACCCTTTCTTGATGTCTTGTCAGTTGTCATTTGCTTCAACCTGAATGGCGTCAAATTGAATGGCTTCAAAACTGGCAAATGCTTCGGTTTGCTGGTCAGACATGAACTAGCTTCAGGGGAATGAATGTGACGCTGCAAAAACTCTGCAAATGAATGCAGACTATGAGAACCAAGGGATTCTCCCACGGACATGTACCTGTGACAACATTAGAGATGCGAGGGAAGGGGAAGAGGTCATATGCATTCTCAGAAGTTTTGAAGATTAAAACAGTTTTGAAGACTTTGACCTCATAGTGCGAAGACATTCACTCATGGGAGTTGGTTCCAGATTTGTATGAATCCATGAATAAGTACAAGTGAGGAATCTAACTATAGTTGAAGCATATGTGAATGTACTAGGCAAGATATGAGATGCAGACAGGATAGATCTATATATCTAAGTAGGCAGAAACCTCTTGTGGTAAAGTAGATGAATCTTTATGGATCTAGAAGATGGTAAAAAACAAGTTTTATTTACCACACGATGAACTGTTTAGACGGAGTAGGAGTTGGATGCCCAGCAGTTTGGTCGTCCGTGCCCTAACTTGGCGACGGAGGCCAGCTACGGCGACGGCGGAGTAGAAGATGTCCGCGGCCTGCGTGAGGACGGTGTCGACAAAGTTGCGGCAGCGAAGCGCTTCATCATCGGCGTCGTTGAAAGCTAGCGGAGGCGCTAGGGTTGTTCGAGGTGGAGAGGTGGTGGAAAAAACTTTTGACCGTGATGGGACGTGCATTTATAGGCATGGGAGACGGCGCAGCGTAATTACTCAGGTGCCCCTGACGGTTCACGTACGAGTGACACATGGCGGTCATGTAATGCATTGGGAGTTGTCCCACGATCCCATGTACACCATGACTGTCGGAGTAGTCGTTCCGGCTTCTCCGGGTTTCAGGCATAACGGATGGAGCATTAAAATCAGATTTAAAGTTTGTCTCCGTATCTTTTGCTGACAAGGATGCAGAGAAGATATTCGACTGTTTCAACAGAATGCATATGATTTGGACAGACAGAGTGTGAGATGAGAAAGCATAGAGAGATTAGGGTCCGATCACATTCACTTAGTCCAAAAGATTCAAATACGAAGACATAGCTATAAGTGAATGCTGTTCAGGACAGAACACAACTCTCTCTC
>LR738715.1:312700439-312721751 GCA_902687465.1 Secale cereale | reverse complement strand
GTGTGTGTGTGTGTGTGTGTGTGTGTGTCCTATATGAAGTGAAACCAAGTGCGAAGACTTTGCAAATGTAACGTCACAGGAAAAGCTTCAAACAAGAATTTGGTGGTGGCGTTACCCACCGTATAGGAAGTATTAGACCCAGACACGGTGAACAATTATCGTGGCGCTCTGAAGTCAAATTCCATGTTAATGTATTCACACTTAGAATGTAAGTCTTCATTGATTGAAGATATACTTTACTTCATGTGTTGCACATCTAAGTCATCAATATCCATAAGTGTTAGGATGTGTGCCTGATTACAGGACATTTGAGGATTCTAAGATATTTAGCTCACACCGCAACTTGCAAAACCTTTTCTCATCCAAGGGCTTTGTGAAGATATCTGCCAGTTATTCTTCAGTGCTGACGTGTATGATATCAATATCTTCCTTCATAACATGACCTCTGAGAAAGTGATGACGAATTTCAATGTGCTTTGTCTTTGAGTGCTGAACTGGGTTGTTGGCAATCTTGATGGCGCTTTCATTATCACAGTAGAGTGGCACATGCTTCAGATGGACTCCATAGTCCTTGAGTGTTTGCTTCATCCAAAGAAGCTGAGCGCAGCAAGATCCATCACCAATGTATTCAGATTCAGCGGTGGACAGTGATACACAGTTCTACTTCGTTGAAGACCAACAGACAAGTGATCGTCCTAGAAAGTGACATGTGCCTGAGGTGGACTTGCAATCAACTTTGTCTCCAGCATAATCAACATCGGAAAATCCTACTAGATCAAACTCTGAGCCCATTGGATACCATAATCCTAGTGTTGGGGTGTAAGCCAAATATCGAAGTATTCGCTTCACAGCTAAGTGATGCGACTCCTTTGGTGCCGCTTGATATCGAGCACACATGCAAACACTAAGCATAATATCTAGCCTAGATGCACATAAATAAAGTAAAGAACCAATCATGGAGCGGTATACCTGTTGATCGAACTCTTTACCATTGGTGTCGGGACCCAGATGATGTTTAGCAGGCATTGGCGTCGAGTACCCTTTGCAGTCTTGCATTCCAAACTTCTTCAGGAAGTCTTTAAGGTACTTCTCCTGAGATATGAAGATGCCATTGCTTTGCTGACGAATTTGAAGACCAAGGAAGAATTTCAGCTCGCCCATCATGGACATTTGATATTGTTCTTGCATCATGTGACCAAACTCATCACTGTATTTCTTGTCCGTGCAGCCAAAGATAATATCATCCACATAGATTTGGCAGACAAATAGCTCATCATCATATGTCTTCGTGAAGAGTGTGGGATCTAGGGATCCAGGTTTGAAGCCTTTGCTCTTTAGGAAGTCTTTGAGGGTGTCATACCAAGCACGAGGCGCTTGTTTGAGGCCATATAGTGCCTTGTTGAGCTTGTATACCATATCAGGACGTTTTGGGTCTTCAAAGCTAGGTGGCTGTGCAACATACACTTCTTCTTCAATTATCCCATTGAGAAAGGCACTCTTTACATCCATTTGATATAGAAGTATGTTGTGATGATTTGCATAGGCTAGCAGTATACGAATAGCTTCAAGCCTAGCCACGGGAGCAAATGTTTCATCGAAGTCAATGCCTTCAACTTGAGTATATCCTTGAGCAACGAGACGAGCTTTGTTTCTGACCACTTGACCATGCTCATCTTGCTTGTTGCGATAGATCCATTTTGTGCCTATTATGTTGTGCTTTCGAGGATCAGGACGCTTGACAAGTTCCCACACATTGTTCAGCTCAAACTGTTGAAGCTCTTCTTGCATTGCTTGAATCCATTCCGGCTCCATAAAAGCTTCAGCAACTTTCTTGGGTTCGGATATTGAGACAAAAGCAAAGTGCCCACAGAAATTTGCAAGTTGTGTTGCTCTTGAGCGAGTGAGTGGACCAGGAGCATTTATGCTATCAATTATCTTCTCAACTTGTACTTCATTTCCAACACGAGGATGAGTTGGACGAAGATTTTGCTCTTGATGTGCATTGTCTTCATCATGGGTATTGTCTTCGGGCTGAGCATTGTCGTCAGATTGATTTGGAGCAGAGATGATGAGTTCCTCGTCAGGTTGTGCTTCAGAAGGCATGATCTCACCAGTTCCCATTAGCTTGATAGATTCATTTGGTGAAGCTTCATCTAGCACATTTTGTAGGGATTCTCTTTGTGATCCATTTGTCTCATCAAACCTCACATCCATAGTTTCAACAGTTTTATAGAGAAAAATGTTGAAGACTCTGTAGGAGTGTGAGTCCTTTCCATATCCGAGCATGAAGCCTTCATGAGCTTTGGGTGCAAATTTTTACTTATGAAGAGGATCCTTGATCCAGCACTTAGCTCCAAATACTCTGAAGTAGCTTACATTTGGCTTCTTTCCAGTGAGGAGTTCATAGGATGTTTTCTTCAGAAGCTTGTGAAGATAAACACAGTTGATGATATGGCATGCAGTGTCAATAGCTTCGGGCCAGAATCTTCTTGGTGTTTTGTACTCATCGAGCATCGTTCGAGCCATCTCAATTAGAGTTCTATTCTTGCGCTCAACGATCCCATTTTGCTGAGGTGTATATGGGGCTGAAAATTCATGAGTGATTCCCATCTCGTCCAGATAAAGATCGAGGCCAGTGTTCTTGAATTCAGTGCCATTGTCACTTCTGATATGTTTGATCTTGATGCCATAATTGTTCATGGCACGGTTGGCGAAGCGTCTGAAGACATCTTGCACTTCAGTCTTGTAGAGTATTATGTGCACCCATGTGTATCTTGAGTAATCATCAACAATGACGAAGCCATAGAGACAGGCTGTGGTAGAGAATGTGGAGTAGTGAGTAGGGCCAAATAAGTCCATGTGGAGCAGCTCGAAGGGTTTAGATGTCGTCATGATTGTCTTCGAGGGGTGCTTGGCTCTAGTCATCTTCCCAGCTTCACAGGCACCACATAGATGATCTTTCTTGAACTTGACTTCCTCAATGCTTATGACATGCTTCTTCTTTGCAAGAGTGTGCAAGTTCCTCATGCCAGCATGTCCTAGCCTCTGATGCCAGAGTCAACACTCTGAAGCTTTTGCTAGAAGACATATGGCCATCTGCGGTCCAGCTGAGAAATCTACCATATACAGATCACCTTTTATGTATCCTTCAAATACTAAAGACTTGTCAGATTCCATTAGTACAATGCAATGAAATTTACCAAAGATCACAATCATGTTTAAGTCACAAAGCATTGAGACAGACATTAAGTTGAAGCGAAGAGATTCAACAAGCATGACTTTGTCCATGTGCTGATCTTTTGAGAATGCAACTCTACCTATACCCAGCACTTTGCTTTTACTAGTATCAGCAAATGTGATGTGACTCTTGTTGGATGGACGTAAAGTTGAGTCCATGAGAAGATTTCGATCACCAGTCATATGATTTGTGCATCCGCTATCCATAATCCATTCTGAAGACTTTGGTGTTTCTCCCTACAATGCAGTTGGGAGGATAGGCTTCACCAAAAGCCATTATGAAGCATAAACAATTGATGCATAATTGGATTATGAAAGCTTTAGATGTAAGTCAGGTCTGATAAGATGTTCAGCAAGTGATTTATGAATAGTATGAGTAGTAAGTCATTTTGGGCATTTGATCTTGTGCCCTACAAGTGTTTTAGGTCCCCAGCAATAGCATCAGAAGCCTTTGATTGCAGGCTGGAGACCTTTCTCTGCAAGAGAAAGTTAGTTCTTCTTAACCACCCACATCTTCAGGGGTGGCTTAGAAGCAATGAGTCTAAGAGCAGCATCTGAGAATTTTGGCTTTGGAGCCCTAGCAAATAGTCTTGCAGGAGGAGAATAATACTCATAAGAATAGGCAGAAAAGTTCTTTGATTTATGAACATAGCGGTTTGAAGAAACACGCTCATATTCATGGGTCTGAGTATGATTTCCCAGCAAATTATCTGTGTTAGGGTGACTCAGGTGAGTCCTTTGTCTATATGAAGCCTTAGGACCATATGAAGCCTTTGGTCTGGGGTTTGTCTTCATCCCAGGAGGTGTCATGATAGTATTTGCTGGAAGCTTCTCAAGACAACCTTTGGGTACCCAGATCTTCTTCATAGGTGGTCCATTCCTGCAGTTAGTACCAATATACCTGGCAAACGCTTCACCATTTTGATTCTTAACAGTTTATAGTTTGCATCAAAGGATTCATCAATGATAACAGGATTAGCACAAGTGAATCCAGATAAGGTAGACGGATCCACTGAAGGTCCCTTTGCAGCAACCCATGTGGTTTTGGGATACTGCTCAGGCTTCCAGTATGAACCATCAACATTCATTTTCCTGTCGAACCCAACACCCTCTTTCCTAGGGTTTCGGTTCAGTATCTGCTTTTTGAGGACATCACATAGAGTCTGATGCCCTTTGAGGCTTTTGTACATCCCTGTTTCAAGCAAAGTCTTCAACCTAGCATTTTCATCAGCAATAGTAGTGGTTTCCTCAGCAGAGGGGTTAGTTTCCACATCAATAGTTGAAGATATTGCAACAGTGGCAGCAGTAGAGCATTCAGCAACAGATGTAGCATTATCACGTTCAATGCATTTTAGGCATGGTGGTTCAAATTCTTCGTGAGAAGCACTGACATGTTGAGCAAGTAATCAATCATGCTCCTTCTGAAGATCTTCATAACATCCTCTTAACTTTTCATGATCGGACAAGAGAGTGTTATGAATACCTTGAAGCGAAGTTGACTTAGCCTGAAGCCTCTGAAGACTTTCAGCTAAGTTTTTTGACTGATCCATTTCTTCACTCAACATGTCATTGCTCTTTTTAAGCATTATTTGAGCCTTTTCCAGAGCAATTTGTTGTTTACTGGCAAGGGAAGCAAGCTTGACATAGCTGGGTCCAAACTCATCAACAGATTCATCATCACTAGATTCAGATGAATAGCATTCGGTTACCTTGGCACCTTTTGCCATAAGACAAGGTGCAGAAGATGATGGTTCTGGATCGAAAGTCATCGTCTTGAGGGATTCCTTGAATTTCTCAAACCCAGAATCATCACGAGTTCGATGACCTTCATAGACTTCAGAGAGATGGTCCCAGATAAGCTTCGCATGATCAAGATGCATGATGTTCCTGAACTGATCTTGAGATGGACAGGAGCAGATGACGTCCTTCGCTATGAGATTGAGAAGAGTGAACTTGCGAATATCATCACCTTCTGCCCTCTTGCATAGATCGGTAAGTCCAATCTCAGTGAAGGTCCACAGCTCACTGTTAATCGCCATGAGACGTTTCTTCATCATGGCCTTCCACTTAGGATACTCTTGACCGTCAAACATGGGGCAAGACACAGTCTTCATTCCTGTCGTCGACATAGCTAAAACTCCAGGTGGTTAAACCGAATCACACAGAATAAGGGAGTACCTTGCTCTGATACCAATTGAAAGTGCAGTATATCAACTAGAGGGGGGTGAATAGGCGATTTTTATGAAATGCTTCAAAACATGGTAGTTTCGAAGACAAACGATAAGCTCAAGCCTATTAGTATGCAGCGGAAAGTGGACTACACTAGATAAGCCATAGTCATGTACTCAATGAGGTGAAAGTATGAAGACTAATAGCAACTAGGCAGTAGTGATCACAAAGGAAGAAGGAATGAATCCAATCACAACAAGTAGATACTCAGTGGAGACAATCAGATAAGCCAAGCATGCAATGTCTTCACAACATAGAGCAGTAAGTAAAGGGAAGGAAAGGATAGAACCAGTAGCTCGGGTAAGACAGTGATTTGTTAGACCAGTTCCAGTTGCTGTGACAACTGTACGTCTGGTTAGGGAGGCTGAGATTTAACTCAGAAGACCGCGTCTTCACCTTGTTCCCCTTGAGCTAAGGACACCTAGTCCTCGCCCAATCACTCTGGTAAGTCTTCAAGGTAGACTTCCAAACCTTCACAGATTTCGTTCACCGGCAATCCACAATGACTCTTGGATGCTCAGAACGCGACGCCTAACCGGCCGGAGGAAACACAATCCTCAAGTGTAATAAGTCTTCGGGTCACACAGACAGAAATACTTCAGTGCTGCCTAACACTCTTTGACTCTGCGTGTTTGGGCTTTGTCCTCGCAAGGATTTCTCTCTCAAATGCTTCGGAGGTGGGTTGCTCTCAAATGACAAAAGCCATGCAATAACTCTGAGTAACCACCAATTTATGGTGTAGGGGGTGGGCTTTTTATAGCCACTGGGCAACCCGACCTGATTTGTCCGAAGTGACCCTGGGTCACTCGGGAACTGACACGTGTTCCAACGGTCAGATTTCAAACACACACGGCAACTTTACTTGAGCTCCAAGTAAAGCTGACTCATCCACCTCTGGATAAGATTTGCTCTTATAGTCTTCGCTCGAAGACATAGGATTTGGTTGAGCATCACTTCAGTCACTTTGACTTAGTTCACTTGGACCCCACTTAACAGTACGGTGGTTCCTATGACTCAACAAAGAAGAAAAGGAAACAACGAAACTTCTATGTCTTCGCTCTCCATAGTCTTCACACAATGTCTTCTCATGTCATAGTCTTCAATATGAACTAATGTGTTTGTGAGAATTGCAGGATAACACAGGTAGTAGTCCCTCATTGATTCGGTTAACCTACCGGAGATGACCCCTAAAAATGTATGAAGACATTGATATCAGTGGTGGTATATGAAGATAATCATATTGAAGACTATGACATGAGAAGACATTGTGTGAAGACTATGGAGTGTGAAGACGTAGATGTTTCGTTGCTTCCTTTTCTTCTTTGTTGAGTCATAGGAACCACCGTACTGTTAAGTGGGGTCCAAGTGAACTAAGTCAGAGTGACTGAAGTGATGCTCAACCAAATCCTATGTCTTCGACGAAGACTATGAGAGCAAATCTTATCCAGAGGCGGATGAGTCGGCTTTACTTGGAGCTCAAGTAAAGTTGTCGTGTGTGTTTGAGATCTGACCGTTGGAACACGTGTCAGTTCCTTAGTGACCCAGGGTCACTTCGGACAAATCAGGTCGGGTTGCCCAGTGGCTATAAATAGCCCACCCCCTACACCATAAATTGGCGGCTGCTCCGAGTTATTACACGGCTTTTGTTTTGAGAGCAACCCACCTCCGAAGCATTTGAGAGAGAAATCTTTGCGAGGACAAAGCCCAAACACCCAGAGACAAAGAGTGTTAGGCATCACTGAAGTCTTTCTGTCTATGTGACCTAAAGACTTATTACACTTGAGGACTGTGTTTCTTCCAGCCGGTTAGGCGTCGCGTTCTGAGCATCCAAGAGTAATTGTGGATTGCCGGTGAACGAAGTCTGTGAAGGTTTGGAAGTCTACCTTGAAGACTTACCAGAGTGATTGGGCGAGGACTGGGTGTCCTTAGCTCAAGGGAAGCAGGGTGAAGACGCGGTCTTCTGAGTTAAATCTCAGCCTCCCTAACCAGACGTACAGTTGTCACAGCAACTGGAACTGGTCTAACAAATCACTGTCTTCCCCGAGCTACTGGTTCTATCCTTTCCTTCCCTTTACTTACTGCTCTATGTTGTGAAGACATTGCATGCTTGCCTTATCTGATTGTCTTCACTGAGTATCTACTTGTTGTGATTGGCTTCATTCCTTCTTCCTTTATGATCACTACTGCCTAGTTGCTATTAGTCTTCATGCTCTCACTTCATTGAATACATGACTATGGCTTATCTAGTGTAGTCCACTTTCCGGTGCATACTAATAGGCTTGAGCTTATCGTTTGTCTTCGAAACTACCATGTTTTGAAGCATTTCATAAAAATCGCCTATTCACCCCCCCCCCCTCTAGTCGATATACTGCACTTTCAATTGGTATCAGAGCAAGGCACTCCCTTGTTCTGTGTGATTCGGTTTAACCACCTGGAGTTTTAGCTATGTCGACTGCAGGGATAATCAAAGTCTCCGATGCGTGCCCCGTCTTCGATGGCACCGAATATCCCTACTGGAAGAACAAGATGCGCATGCATCTTGAAGCCATTGACGTGGACCTCTGGTTTGTCGTCAACAACGGCATTCCCAAGACTGGTGAAGGTATCACCCCTGCTGATGTCAAGAGGCTCATTCAATTGGATTCAACGGCCAAGAACATCATCTGTGGTCATCTGACCAAAGGACAGTACGGTCGTGTAAGTGCTATGGACACGTCAAAGGAAGTTTGGGACTGGCTCTCAAAGTTCAATGAAGGAGTCTCTACCCAGAGAGATCAAAGGATCAGCGTCCTTCGCAATCTTTTCAATCGCTTCAAGAGACATGACAATGAGAATGTCCAGCACACTTTTGATCGTCTCACTGACATCACAAATGAGCTTCAAGCACTTGGCACCACTGAGATTACCAAGCATGAAATCGTCAAGACCCTCTTGAGATCACTCGAGAGTTCATTTGATATCATTGCCCTGATGATTCAAGAATGCCCTGACTTCAAGACTCTCGATCCGTCTGATATACTTGAGAGTCTCAACACACATGAGTTCCAGCTATCTGAGAAACGTGACATCTATGGTCCCAACTATGGCCGATCTCGCGCCTTAAAGGCAAAAGCTGTTTCCTCATCTGAAGAAGAATCTGACTGCAGTTCTGATGATCCTGAAGACATTGGAAAGGAGCTTGCCATGCTTGTGAAGAAGTTCCAGAAATTCACTAGGAAGAAAGGCTTCAGAAAGTCTTCAAGATCCAGCTCAAGAAATGATGAAGCTTCTACTCATGACTACAAGAAGAGAACATGTCATAAGTGCAAGAAACCTGTTCACTACATCTCTGAGTGTCCTCAGTGGGACAACGAGAAGAAGAAAAAGAATAGTAAGGAATATGATTCTGATGACAAGAAAAAGAAGAAATACTCAAAGTCTTCATCAAAGTATTCATCACACAAGAAGAATTCATCTGGCAAGGCTCGAGTATATGTTGGCAAGGAGATGGATTCTGAGGAAGAGTCTGCTTCTGAAGACGCGGAGGTGGAGTCGGAGGAAGAGTCTGATTCTGGTGCTGCAAGTCTGGCTTTAGCCACTGCCTACGTGGGCAAGTCTATCTTCAACACTGAAGACAATGGCCCCGTCCCCAACAATGATGATGAGGACAATGACTCTGCACCCACCTTCTGCTTCATGGCACGCGGTGCCAAGGTAAAATCACGCGATGCTTACTTTCAAACATCTAGTGAAGATGACTCTGATAGTGAATCAAAACCTAGCTACAAAACACTTGCTAAAATTGCCACTGAACAGCAGAAAGCCATGGAACATATTCAAAAACTGTTAGACAAAAGCGATGACCTGTTGGACGCAGAAATGACCCGTTCTCAGTCCTTAATTGAAGACATAAAAAATCTTCATGTTAAGTACAAAGAACTTGAAGGTCTTTATGAATCGCTTTCAAAAACTCATGAAAAGCTTTCCCACAATTACATTCAAAGGAAACGAGAACTTGAGAAAGTGAAAGCGGCTCATGAAGATCTTCAAAAGGAGAATGAGTCACTCCGCGCACAACTGATCAGCTCCACTCACGAAGAGTTTGAACCACCATGTCTAAAATGCATTGAACGTGATAATGCTACATCTGTTGCTGAATGCTCTACTGCTGTCACTGTTGCAAAATCCTCAACTATTGATGTGGTAACTAACCCCTCTGCTGAGGAAACCACTACTATTGCTGATGAACATGCTAGGTTGAAGACTTTGCTTGAAACAGGGATGTACAAAAGCCTCAAAGGGCATCATACTCTATGCGATGTCCTCAAAAAGCAGATACTAAACCGAAACCCTAGGAAAGAGGGTGTTGGGTTCGACAGGAAAATGAATGTTGATGGATCATACTGGAAGCCTGAGTAGTATCCCAAAACTACATGGGTTGCTGCAAAGGGGCCTTCAGTGGATCCATCTACCTTATCTGGCTTCACTTGTGCTAATCATGTTATCATTGATGAATCCTTTGATGCAAACTATAAACGGTTTAAGAATCAAAATGGTGAAGTGTTTGCCAGGTATATTGGTACTAACTACAGGAATGGACCACCTATGAAGAAGATCTGGGTACCCAAAGTTTGTCTTGAGAAGCTTCCAGCAAATACGATCATGACACCTCCTGGGAGGAAGACAAATCCCAAACCAAAGGCTTCACATGGTCCTAAGCTTCATACAGACAAAGGACTCATCTGAGTCACCCTAACGCGAATGTTTTGCAGGGAAACCATACTCAGACCCATGAATATGAGCGTGTTTCTTCAAACCGCTATGTTCACAAATCCAAGAATTTTTCTGCCTATTCTTATGAGTATTATTCTCCTCCTACAAGACTAATTGCGAGGGCCCCAAAGCCAAAATTCTCAGATGCTGCTCTAAGACTCATTGCTTCTAAGCCACCCCTGAAGATGTGGGTGGTCAAGAAGAACTAACTTTCTCTTGCAGGGAAAGGTCTCCAGCCTATGATCAAAGGCTTCTAATGTTATTGCTGGGGACCTAAAACACTTGAAGGACACAAGATCAAATGCCCAAAATGACTTACTGCTCATACTATTCATAAGTCACTTGTTGAACATCTCATCGGTCCTAACTTTCATCTAAGCTTTCGTAATCCACTTATGCATCAAGTGTTTATGCTTCACAATGGCTTTTGGTGAAGCATATCCTCCTAACTGCATTGTAGGGGGAGACACCAAAGTCTTCAGAATGGATTATGGATAGCGGATGCACAAATCATATGACTGGTGATCAAAATCTTCTCATGGACTCAACTTTACGTCCATCCAACAAGAGTCACATCACATTTGCTGATACTGGTAAAAGCAAAGTGTTGGGTCTAGGTAGAGTTGCAATCTCAAGAGATCAGCACATGGATAAAGTCGTGCTTGTTGAATCTCTTGGCTTCAACTTAATGTCTGTCTCAATGCTTTGTGACTTAAACATGATTGTGATCTTTGGTAAATTTCGTTGCATTGTACTAATGGAATCTGACAAGTCTTTAGTATTTGAAGGATACAGAAAAGGTGATCTGTATATGGTAGATTTCTTAGCTGGACCGCAGATGGCCGTATGTCTACTAGCAAAAGCTTCAGAGTGCTGGCTCTGGCATCGAAGGCTAGGACATGCTGGCATGAGGAACTTGCACACTCTCGCAAAGAAGAAGCATGTCATAGGCATCGAGGAAGTCAAGTTCAAGAAAGATCATCTATGTGGTGCCTGTGAAGCTGGGAAGATGACTAGAGCCAAGCACCCCTCGAAGACAATCATGACGACATCTAAACCCTTCGAGCTGCTTCACATGGACTTATTTGGCCCTACTCACTACTCCACATTCTCTACCACAGCCTGTCTCTATGGCTTCGTCATTGTTGATGATTACTCAAGATACACATGGGTGCACATAATACTCTACAAGACTGAAGTGCAAGATGTCTTCAGACGCTTCGCCAACCGTGCCATGAACAATTATGACATCAGGATCAAACATATCAGAAGTGACAATGACATTGAATTCAAGAACACTGGCCTCGATCTTTATCTGGATGAGATGGGAATCACTCATGAATTCTCAGCCCCATATACACCTCAGCAAAATGGGATCGTTGAGCGCAAGAACAGAACTCTAATTGAGATGGCTCGAACGATGCTCGATGAGTACAAAACACCAAGAAGATTCTGGCCCGAAGCTATTGATGCTGCATGCCATATCATCAACCGTGTTTATCTTCACAAGCTTCTGAAGAAAACATCCTATGAACTCCTCACTGGAAAGAAGCCAAATGTAAGCTACTTTAGAGTATTTGGAGCTAAGTGCTGGATCAAGGATCCTCATCATAAGTCAAAATTTGCACCCAAAGCTCATGAAGGCTTCATGCTCAGATATGGAAAGGACTCACACTCCTACAGAGTCTTCAACATTTTTCTCTATAAAACTGTTGAAACTGTGGATGTGAGGTTTGATGAGTCAAATGGATCACAAAGAGAGTCCCTACCAAATGTGCTAGATGAAGCTTCACCAAATGAATCTATCAAGCTAATGGGAACTGGTGAGATCATGCCTTCTGAAGCACAACCTGACGAGGAACTCATCATCTCTGCTCCAAATCAACCTGACGACAATGCTCGGCCTGAAGATAACACTCCTGATGAAGACAATGTACAACAAGAGCAAAATCCTCGTCCAGCTCATCCTCGTGTTGCAAATGAAGTACAAGTTGAGAAGATAATTGATAGCATAAATGCTCCTGGTCCACTCACTCGCTCAAGAGCAACACAGCTTGCAAATTTCTGTGGGCACTTTGCTTTTGTCTCAATATCTGAACCCAAGAAAGTTGCTGAAGCTTTTATGGAGCCTGAATGGATTCAAGCAATGCAAGAAGAGCTTCAACAGCTTGAGCTGAACAATGTGTGGGAACTTGTCAAGCGTCCTGATCCTCGAAAGCACAACATAATAGGCGCAAAATGGATCTATCGCAACAAGGAAGATGAGCATGGTCAAGTGGTCAGAAACAAAGCTTGTCTCGTTGCTGAAGGATACACTCAAGTTGAAGGGATTGACTTCGATGAAACATTTGCTCCTGTGGCTAGGCTTGAAGCTATTCGTATACTGCTAGCCTATGCAAATCATCACAACATACTTCTATATCAAATGGATGTAAAGAGTGCCTTTCTCAATGGAAGAATTGAAGAAGAAGTGTATGTTGCACAACCACCTGGCTTTGAAGACCCAAAACCTCCTGATATGGTATACAAGCTCAACAAGGCACTGTATGGCCTCAAACAAGCGCCTCGTGCTTGGTATGACACTCTCAAAGACTTCCTAAAGAGCAAAGGCTTCAAACCTAGATCCCTAGATCCCACACTCCTCACGAAGACATATGATGATGAGCTATTTGTCTGCCAAATCTATGTGGATGACATTATCTTCAGCTGCACGGACAAGAAATACAGTGATGAGTTTGGTCACATGATGCAAGAGCAATATCAAATTTCCATGATGGGTGAGCTGAAGTTCTTTCTTGGTCTTCAAATTCGTCAGCAAAGCAACGGCATCTTCATATCTCAAGAGAAGTACCTTAAAGACTGCCTGAAGAAGTTTGGAATGCAAGACTGCAAAGGGTACTCGACGCCAATGCCTGCTAAACATCATCTAGGTCCCGACGCCAATGGTAAAGAGTTTGATCAACAGGTATACCGCTCCATAATTGGTTCTTTACTTTATTTATGTGCATCTAAGCTCATGTGTGCTCGATATCAAGCGGCACCAAAGGAGTCGCATCACTTAGCTGTGAAGCGAATACTTCGATATTTGGCTTACACCCCAACACTAGGATTATGGTATCCAAAGGGCTCAAAGTTTGATCTAGTAGGATTTTCAGATGTTGATTATGCTGGTGACAAAGTTGATCGCAAGTCCACATCAGGCACATGTCACTTTCTAGGACGATCACTTGTATGTTGGTCTTCAAAGAAGCAGAACTGTGTATCACTCTCCACTGCTGAATCTGAATACATTGCTGCTGGATCTTGCTGCGCTCAGCTTCTCTGGATGAAGCAAACACTCAAGGACTATGGAGTCCATCTGAAGCATGTGCCACTCTACTGTGATAATGAAAGCGCCATCAAGATTGCCAAAAACCCAGTTTAGCACTCGAAGACAAAGCACATTGAAATTCGTCATCACTTTCTCAGAGATCATGTTATGAAGGAAGATATTGATATCATACACGTCAACACTGAAGAGCAACTGGCAGATATCTTCACAAAGCCCTTCGATGAGAAAAGGTTTTGCAAGTTGCGGTGTGAGCTAAATATCTTAGAATCCTCAAATGTCCTCTAATCAAGCACACATCCTAACACTTATGCATATTGATGACTTAGATGTGCAACACACGAAGTAAAGTATATCTTCAATCAATGAAGACTTACATTCTAAGTGTGAATACATTAACATGGAATTTGACTTCGGAGCGCCACGATAATTGTGCATCGTGTCTGGGTCTAATACTTCCTATACGGTGGGTAACGCCACCAGCAAATTCTTGTTTGAAGCGTTTCTCGTGGCGTTACATTTGCAAAGTCTTCGCACTTGGTTTGTCTTCATATATATATATATATATATATATATATATATATATATATATATATATATATATATATATATATATATATATATATATATATATATATATATATATATATATATATATATATATATATAGAGAGAGAGAGAGAGAGAGAGAGAGAGAGAGAGAGAGAATTGTGTTCTGTCCTCAACAGCATTCACTTATAGCTATGTCTTCATATTTGAATCTTTTGGACTAAGTGAATGTGATCGGACCCTAACCTCTCTATGCTTTCTCATCTCACACTCTGTCTGTCCAAATCATATGCATTCTGTTGGAACAGTCGAATATCTTCTCTGCGTCCTTGTCAGCAGAAGATACGGAGACAAACTTTAAATCTGATTTTAATGCTCCATCCGTTATGCCTGAAACCCAGAGAAGCCGGAACGACCACTCCGACAGTCGTGGTGTACGTGGGATCGTGGGACAACTCCCAATGCATTACATGACCGCCACGTGTCACTCGTACGTGAACCGTCAGGGGCACCTGAGTAATTACGCTGTGCCGTCTCCCATGCCTATAAATGCATGTCCCATCATGGTAAAAAGTTTCTTCTACCACCTCTCCACCTCGACCAACCCTAGCGCCTCCGCTAGCTTTTGACGACGCCGGCGACGAAGCGCTTCACTGCCGCAACTTTGTTGATGCCGTCCTCACGCCGGCCGCGGACATCTTCTACTCCGTCATTGCCGTAGTTGTCCTCCGTCGCCAAGTTAGGGCACGGAAGACCGAACTGCTGGGCATCCAACTCCTACTCCGTCTAAGCAGATCATAGTGTGGTAAATAAAACTTTCTTTTTACCATCTTCTAGATCCATAAAGATTCATCTACTTTACCACAAGAGGTTTCTGCCTACTTAGATATATAGATCTATCCTTTCTGCATCTCATATCTTGCCTAGTACATTCACATATGCTTCAACTATAGTTAGATTCCTCACTTGTACTTATTCATGGATTCGTACAAATCTGGAACCAACTCCCATGAGTGAATGTCTTCGCACTATGAGGTCAAAGTCTTCAAAATTGTTTTAATCTTCAAGACTTCTGAGAATGCATATGACCTCTTCCCCTTCCCTCGCATCTCTAATGCTGTCACAGGTACATGTCCGTGGAAGAATCCCTTGGTTCTCATAGTCTGCATTCATTTGCAGAGTTTTTGCAGCGTCACATTCATTCCCCTGAAGACAGTTCCTCTCTGACCAGCAGACCGAAGCATTTACCTATTTTGAGGCCATTCAATTTGAAGCCCTTCAGGTTGAAGCAAATGGCAACTGACAAAACAGTAAGAAAGGGTGGCAGACAGCGCCGTGGCAATACCTCCATTGATTTGCCTCCTGATATCAGTGAGATATACAAGACTGATCTAGAGGTGGATTACAATCAGAGGAAGACACGAATCCAATGGATTCGAAGATACTGGGCTGAACAGTGGTTCAAGTATAGGTTCGTGACCCAAGAGTATGCTGAGAAAAACGCCATCAAGCATCCATGGGGAGACATCATTTATAAGAATCTTCCCCCAAGACTCGTGCTGAAGCCATTGCTCAAGGCTTCTATCCTTGCATGGTCAGAGGGCCTCAGCCTGCTGATGCTGATCCAAGCTCTCTGCTCTAGTGTCGCAACGACAATCTGTTCAAGCGAAATCTTCAATTCGCCAAGAACTCGGCCAAAGAGAACAAGAAGCTTTGGGGGTTAGACTTCAATCCTGGCCCCTCTGTGCCCCGCGCTGATGGCACGCGCGAAGCTGAACCGAATCTGGTTGGGCCCTTCTACAACCTAGAGGGCCTCATCAGTCACATAAGGGTTCAAGGGGCAGATGTGGATCAGCCTGAAGCAGATGCTGACTCTGAAGAAGCACCTGCAACGTCGAAGCCCCAGAAGAAGAAATCAATGGCTTCGAAGACTACTCCTCCAAGGGCGTCTAGAGTGAAGCCTTTGGCCACTGCTCCACCTGCACCAAGTGTGCAATCTGAGGAACACTCTCGTATCTCCCAGGCAGACAGCTGAAGAGGAAGCCAACACGCAAACCCAGTCCAGCTCTCACTCCTGGTGCAGTACTGAAGACTGCCAATGATACCCTTGATCTCTCAAGTGATGAAGATCTTGGTGATGATGCTCTGGAGCTATTGATCAAGAGCAAGCAAGATGCTAAAATCTTCAATGATTTGTCGCTCTTTGACGTTGAAGTGCTCAATAACTTCATTGATGAATGGTTTGACACACCCAATCTGAGCTTCGATGATCTTCAACTTCCAGTTGGCCTCAGCGTCTCCTTCCATGGCGCCATTGCTTCTGAGCTGGCTCTGGCCCAAAGAATTGTTGAGCTGAAGCAGAAGATAGACTATGAAAAAGCTCAGTTCAAGAAGCATGTGGACAAGCTCAGCGTGCAAGAAATTCAAAACTTCAAAGTTATGATGCACGATCTCAAGGAAGCCTTTCGCCAGCGGCGTGAAGAAGCTAAAGGTTCTCGTGAGCGAATCAAGGACTTGGCTGCAAAATGCGTTCAAGCATTCAATGAAGCTGAAAAGCGCAAGGCACATGGGCGTCCTGGCATTGACCCACGGATGGCTGCCAAGAAGAAGAAGCAACCAGTACCAGAAGCTGAAGAATCTGGGTAGGAAATGCCTCGCATAGTCTTCCCTGCTAGCATGACTGGTTCGAAGCCTAAGGCAACCCCAACCGCTTCAAAGCTCAAGAAGACTAAGGTGGCTGAAGCTGAAGCTCGCAAGCGTAAGCAATCTACTGATGAAGCTCCACCCACCAAGAAGCGCAAGACCAAGAGGGATAAGGCTGCTTCCAAAGAGCCTATCTTTGTCGAGCCAATCTAAGTTGCTCGCCATGCATCTGCCCAGAGAGAACGAAGACTGACTGTTCATGAGCCTGCTCCCACAGAGGTTGAAGACATTCCAGCTGTCGACCCCACCGCAGCTGAAGACATTGGTCCTCAAGACAATGTTGAAGATGATGAAGTCCTTCCTCAGATCGAATACAACATTGACTCTTCGCCTGTTCTCACGAACAGTGAACACATCAGCATTGGTCGTCCATTGACGCCAATTGCTCAGGATGACTCATGGGCTGATCACCCACAGGATACACAAGCCACTCCCCAGCAAACTCAAGACACTAGTACGGTGCTTCAAGATGAAGACTTTGAGGCCCAACAACCTCCATCTCCTCAGGCGTCGCTAGCTTTTCGCAGGCTTCGCAAAGGACCAAGGCCTCAAGTCGTCGCCCCAAGTGTTCCAGAAGGAGTAGAGCAACCATCTGCACCTGATGCTGCTCCTACTGGAAACCCCTCAGAATCTGAAGCCAAAGCGGCTGAAGATATTCCGGCTGCATCAGCCGAAGAAGAACCACCCCAACAAGAAAAAGAACATACTGCCACACCCCCTGTTCTCGAGGAGAACGTGTCCGACCCTCCAGCTCCTGAAGTGGAGGCTACAAATTCAGAGGCTGCCGCCACCAACACTGAAGCCAATGACGTGGTCATGGCTGAAACTTATGTGGCACCTGAAGACACTGTGGCGCCTGAAGTAATTGCGCCTAAAGTAACAGCGCCTGAAGTAACTGCTCCTGAAGCCAGTGTTGTGCCTGAAGCCAATGCTGCACCTGACGCCAATCTGCAGCTTGAAGAAAATGCCTCTGCTCCTGTTCCGCCTCCACGGCCTCATACCATTGAGCAAGCATACAACAAGGATGATCAGCTTGTTACTGTCCGGTGGCCCATTCTGATTCTACCACCTACCACTGAACCACGTGCTGCTGGTCCTCAGTTTGATCATCATGTTGCTCACAGGCCCCAAGTTCAGAAGCCTAAGCCAAGACTGGCAAGGTTTCCAGGTATTGCAACCTCTTCAGGGTCATTCAATGCCAATAGCTTCACTGGGCACAACACCTTCTTTGATAGCGCCAAGAACCCATATTCCAAGCCAAGAATATCATCAGATAGGTTCTGGAGCCATCAACAACGCAGCTACTACTCAAGAGTACTCTATGATCAAGGGCGCATTTTCCCTCATATGCGTCTTGCCACTGAAGCTATTGCTGGTCTGCCCTGCTTGGAGGAAGCTCTTGACTGCTTCCGTGATGCTGGCCTACTCAATTTTGTCATAGATAAAAAGCATTGGAATGAAGAGCTGCTTCTGCAATTCTATGCAACACTCCACATCCGAGGCTACAGCAGGGATCCGAAGACATGGGTCCTTGAGTGGATGACAGGCAATGTGCATCATGAAGCTAAAGCCTTTGATCTCATTGAGCTTACAGGCCTGCCCACTCCAGGAGATCTCTATGAACCTGGCTGTTAATTGCACACTGAAGCTTTGGAGAGTATATTTCAGAAGCGTCAGCCCAACATGAGCCAAATGCTCAGCATGATGAAGCCTCTGCCAAGTGATGCTGAATACCCTAAGGAATTCTTTGTTGAAGACCTAGAGTACCTGCTGCGTACCATCTATCACATCATAAGGCGTACTCTATGGCCAATCAAAGGACATTCTTCATCAGCCAAGCTTGAAGGCACTATGAAGACTTTGGTCTTCTATATCTTCAATGGCATCAGCTTCAATGCTCAAGATTTTTTCATTCGGCAAATGGCTATGTCTGGAGCTGATCTATTGGGTCTGAAATTTTATGCCCCTTGGATAATGCGCCTCATCAAGTTGCACTCAGCTGTCACCTATCAGCCCTCTGCTCGCAACCATCAGATTTTCTTGCCTGAGGTTGATATGTCAGCTGAAGCCATCTACCAAGAGCCTGCTAAAGAGCCAGTTAGTCTTCACAATGTTGATCATCAAAGCTTCACTCAGCAGATTGAAGGGGTTCCAGCAGTCTCACGTGTTTATCCTCTGGCTGGCCGTACTCGTCTACCTCGACACGCTGAACCTGAAGCCACTGAAAGCACCATCGCTCAAAGGCCTCAGAAGCGATCTCGTGTCCTGAACAACCGAGAGCTTCTGGTAGCCCTTCATTAGAAACAGGACAAGCATCACCTCTAGTTAAATCGTCAGATACAAAGCCTCTTGGTGGATGTCAATCGCATTCGCAATCTTGCCACCAAGAATGCTTTTGTTGCTCATGAAACATGTTGGAGGTCTTGGAAGAGTTTGACCTTGCTGAGTGCTGAAGCGGATCTTCAAGACGATGGCTTCACTGAGAGATTCAAGTTTGACAACACTCCTCCAAGGACTGCTGTTATGCGTCGAACTCCATCTCTTGAAGATTTTGAATACTCCTCCTCCGCTGCAACCATTGATGCCAGGGTGATCGATGATCAGGATGATGCTACTTCACCGCCTCCTACTTTAGCGCGCATCGACACTGCACCAACCACTTATGCACCGCCAAACAACAACACCGACCCTGCATCCTCTTCTGCTCCAACTGGGAACGAGTAGAGGCTCTATGTCTTCAAACCTTTTTGGTCCTTACTTACAAAAGGGGGAGAAGCATATGAGTTGATAGTCTTCAAGCAGGTCCATATGGGTGGGTGCTTTATAATTTGCCTAGTGTTTACAACTCTCGTTTTGCTACATTTGGTTCTTTGAGTTGTAACACTTAAACTAATGGTCGTCTGCTACGTTTTTATGCTACTCTGTAATGCGATGATAAATTCCGCATTTGCTACCTTATATTCCACACTTAGTCATTATTGCAGACGTCCATTTTTCATTATGCATGTCATTATCTTCGACATATCAATTATGCATGATGAATTGTCTTCATAAGTTGAAGAGGATCTCCACAAGTACAACCTGCCATGTGCATTTGCATTCAAAGGCAAATCAACCATATGCACATCTTAAGGGGGAGCCTTTTGCTACTTACGAAGACAATACCTTTATCCTTTACAATTTCACATATCTTTATCCCCGTTGAAAACTTCAACCAGTTTGTCATCAATCTCCAAAAAGGGGGAGATTGTAAGTGCATCTAGTGCCACCCCTAGTGGTTTTGGAGTATTGACGACAAACCTGGTTGAGGGACTAATGTGTTTGTGAGAATTGCAGGATAACACAGGTAGTAGTCCCTCATTGATTCGGTTAACCTACCGGAGATGACCCCTCAAAATGTATGAAGACATTGATATCAATGGTGGTATATGAAGATAATCATATTGAAGACTATGACATGAGAAGACATTGTGTGAAGACTATGGAGTGCGAAGACGTAGATGTTTCGTTGCTTCCTTTTCTTCTTTGTTGAGTCATAGGAACCACCGTACTGTTAAGTGGGGTCCAAGTGAACTAAGTCAGAGTGACTGAAGTGATGCTCAACCAAATCATATGTCTTCGAGCGAAGACTATGAGAGCAAATCTTATCCAGAGGCGGATGAGTCAGCTTTACTTGGAGCTCAAGTAAAGTTGCCGTGTGTTTTTGAGATCTGACCGTTGGAACACGTGTCAGTTCCTTAGTGACCCAGGGTCACTTCGGACTAATCAGGTCGGGTTGCCCAGTGGCTATAAATAGCCCACCCCCTACACCATAAATTGGCGGCTGCTCAGAGTTATTACACTGCTTTTGTCGTTTGAGAGCAACCCACCTCCGAAGCATTTGAGAGAGAAATCCTTGCGAGGACAAAGCCCAAACACCCAGAGCCAAAGAGTGTTAGGCATCACTGAAGTCTTTCTGTCTGTGTGACCTGAAGACTTACTACACTTGAGGACTGTGTTTCCTCCAGCCGGTTAGGCGTCGTGTTCTGAGCATCCAAGAGTAATTGTGGATTGCCGGTGAACGAAGTCTGTGAAGGTTTGGAAGTTTACCTTGAAGACTTACCAGAGTGATTGGGCGAGGACTAGGTGTCCTTAGCTCAAGGGGAACAAGGTGAAGACGCGGTCTTCTGAGTTAAATCTCAGCCTCCCTAACCATACGTACAGTTGTCACAGCAACTGGAACTGGTCTAACAAATCACTGTCTTCCCTGAGCTACTGGTTCTATCCTTTCCTTCCCTTTACTTACTGCTCTATGTTGTGAAGACATTGCATGCTTGCCTTATCTTATTGTCTTCACTGAGTATCTACTTGTTGTGATTGGATTCATTCCTTCTTCCTTTATGATCACTACTGCCTAGTTGCTATTAGTCTTCATGCTCTCACTTTATTGAATACATGACTATGGCTTATCTAGTGTAGTCCACTTTCCGCTGCATACTAATAGGCTTGAGCTTATCGTTTGTCTTCGAAACTAC
>LR738715.1:312631622-312696849 GCA_902687465.1 Secale cereale | reverse complement strand
ATAGCACATGCTAAAATGTTGAGAGGTTACGGCAAAAACTGGATGATCTTTGTGTATAAAATGGACAATCTCTTTCGAAGTATCAGGGTTTCAGACGAAAACTCATGTGTTACAAATGGATTTCATTTATTTGAACGTATTTGAACTCTAGACTTTTTGTGTGTTCAAAATGCACCATTCAGAGCCACATCATCAATTTTCAACCCTTTCTGACTTCATTTGGTATTTTTCATGCATTAACTGATTTTTTAAGCTAAATGACCCTGAAATTGGAAAGCACTACAAATGAACTCTGAAAAGGTTGAAAGTTGGCATGGTATCATCATTTCACCCACATAGCATATGCTAACATGTTGAGAGGGTTACGGAAAAAACTGGGCGCACTTCGTTTACCAAATAGACAATCCCTTTCAAAGTATCAGGGTTTCGGACGAAAACTCATGTGTTACAAAGGGTTTCATTTATTTGAACTTGTTTGAACTCCAGACTTTTTGTGTGTTCAAAATTCACCATTCAAAGCCATATCATTAATTTTCAACCCTTTCTGACTTTGTTTGACCTTATAAAGATATTTAAGTGATTTTCTAGGCATTTAATGACCGTAATACAAATTTGAACTACATCTACATGCAACGCCTAACCATAACGGTTTGAAAAATCATATTTTTGTGTACTTGTGTGCGAGTTAAAAAAATCTTCAGACCATGTAAATATATGGTGTTCAAAAAGAAAATGTAAAGATCTGGCAAGACAACTGACCCCCACACGATTGGCACTCTATTTCGCGCCTCGAGGTTTGGAAGGTGAATGGCGGGGGTTATTAATCAGACACGATTCTATATTAGAAACCGTCAGCTATTATGTTCACACACGGATTCTAATGCGGCAATCGTGTGTAATTCAAACTACAGTCATCGTAAATTTTGGCGATAGTCGTGTATACTGTTCCCGTCGATCTTGATTTCGGCCGCCAATAAATACTACCTTGCTCACGTCGTCCGCCTGCATTCTCATCTACATCCTTCCCTCGCTCGCCCCCGCTCTCTCTCTCTCTGATACGGCCGTGTGTAATTTATCTATGATGGTCGCTACTGATAAAACAAAGTCTACGCGTATGTCCGATTATGCTATTGATATTGTACAAAATGAAGCTATGTTTGTGGTGGACCAGAAGCTTAAGCATGGGAGGGAGATGCTAGAATTGGTTATGCTTGTGCAAGAAGAAAAACATGTTCATGTTGAGATGTCAATTATTTCTGGACTTGATATGCATGAATCAAGAGGAAACGAAAGAAAAGAATACTTCAGTTATATTGGTAAGCTACGTTTAGGAGGAGTCGTCAAGGAGTCCAACGTGAGAATCATAAGAATAAGAATATTATTCTTCCTTTTCCTGCCGATCAAGGAAGCCATCTACGTGAGAAGGCCATTTATTTGGGACTTACTGAGCTTGAAGGATATTGGTTGGGGCCCACCCAGATTGACCCAACGCATGCACAAGCCAGCTCATGCACGAAAGCTAGTACTAGCTTTATTTTCTTTTAATCTGCCAAGTCGGTTTAGATATGTTTACGTGTTACCTTCTGTTTTAAGTACGTAGCAAGTCTTGCTTTCCAAGATAGTTAGGGTGCGGCTATTATATAAAGCCAATCTAGTTCATTGTAAAGGACAGGTTATATTTGTATGAATAGACACAATGTGTTTTTAGGGTAAATACCCATATCGAGTTTTGGGGGAAGCTGTCTAAAAATCCCTAAGTTTTAGAGGAAGCTTCAGAAAACCTCTGTGTTGCGATTTCTCTGCGAGAAAATTGTTTTGCGCATGAATACCGTCGTCGAGATTGGTTTTCTCGTGCTGAGCCGCAAGGTTCAAACCCTCTACTTCGTGTACATCGCGTGCGCGGGCGAGAGGTATCTACTATTGGTGGAGGAGTGTCGTGAAAGATCGGGCCGCAACTACAGATCGGATCTCGCCACGAGGTTCGGTCGACATCAGGTGGTATTCAGAGCATCAGGTTGTTCACGACACTATGGAGAAGATGACGTGCGCATCATCATATAGTAAGTTAAGCTATGGATTTCAGTTGGAGGAGGAAGGCCACTAGGCCGGGCTTTTTCACACCCGTGTGGTGGTGAGAGAGAGATCATGTGCCATGACGATCGATCATATGAATTTGATCAACGCCGCGAGCATCGAGATGGTGGAGAAGCTGGCGCTACCAAAGACACCACGTCCACAATCGTACTTGTTCCGTTGGGGTCATGAAGAGTTCACTGTCACGCACCAAACCAAGGTACCGTTTATGTTAGGAAATTATTCTTGCGAGGTTTTGTGCGACGTGATTCCTGTACCGATGATTTCATGTCACTTGTTGCTGGGCAAGCCATGGTACAAAGAGCACGATGTTGCATATGATTGCCAAACACACAAATATACCGTCAAGAAGGGTAAGAAGTGTGACCTCGTGCCCATGGGTGAGGGGCGTTTTATTGCATGGAGAAAAGAACACCAAGATAAGATGAAAGAGGAGGAAGAAGCAAACAAAAAGATGGTCGAAGCTGCTGAAAATTTTGCGGTCGTCGTTCAGTCTGCAAATAAAAATATTATTGAAGAGATCAACTCGAAATCGGGGACGGTTTCGTTTCAAGGAGGAGAGGATGATACGGCCGTGTGTAATTTATCTATGATGGTCGCTACTGATAAAACAAAGTCTACGCGTATGTCCGATTATGCTATTGATATTGTACAAAATGAAGCTATGTTTGTGGTGGACCAGAAGCTTAAGCATGGGAGGGAGATGCTAGAATTGGTTATGCTTGTGCAAGAATAAAAACATGTTCATGTTGATATGCCAATTATTTCTGGACTTGATATGCATGAATCAAGAGGAAATGAAAGAAAAGAATACTTCAGTTATATTGGTAAGCTGCGTTTAGGAGGAGTCGTCAAGGAGTCCAACGTGAGAATCAAAAGAATAAGAATATTATTCTTCCTTTTCCTGCCGATCAAGGAAGCCATCTACGTGAGAAGGCCATTTATTTGGGACTTATTGAGCTTGAAGGATATTGGTTGGGGCCCACCCAGATTGACCCAACGCATGCACAAGCCAGCTCATGCACGAAAGCTAGTACTAGCTTTATTTTCTTTTAATCTGCCAAATCGGTTTAGATATGTTTACGTGTTACCTTCTGTTTTAAGTACGTAGCAAGTCTTGCTTTCCAAGATAGTTAGGGTGCGGCTATTATATGAAGCCAATCTAGTTCATTGTAAAGGACATGTTATATTTTTATGAATAGACACAATGTGTTTTTAGGGTAAATACCCATATCAAGTTTTGGGGGAAGCTGTCTAAAAGTCCCTAAGTTTTGGAGGAAGCTTTAGAAAACCTCTATGTTGCGATTTCTCTGCGAGAAAATTGTTTTGCGCGTGAATACCGTCGTCGAGATTGGTTTTCTCGTGCTGAGCCGCAAGGTTCAAACCCTCTACTTCGTGTACATCGCGTGCGGGGGCGAGAGGTATCTACTATTGGTGAAGGAGTGTCGTGAAAGATCGGGCCGCAACTACATATCGGATCTCGCCACGAGGTTCGGTCGACATCACTCTCTCTATGTGTGTCTCAAAGCTTTGCCATGGCACAGCCGATCGGCCCATGCGCCGACGAGGAGTCACCGCCCCCCGAGGATGCTCAATCAATGAGCAGCGACGAGGAGGACCCCTACGCGCCGTCGGACAAGGTTGCGCCGGACCCCCCAACTTTGGTTTGGTTTTAGGGCCAGTACAATCTTTGTCTGTGGAAGTCACTGTCTCCGGCTGAGAAAGCCAGGCAAGTGGCGTTCAAGAAGGAGATGGCAGAGGAGAAAGCCAGGTACCAGGCGGCCTGTGAAGCCTATGATGCTGCCTGGAAAAAGGAGAAGGTGGAGCTTTGGGGGCGGGCGTGTCGTCGTGCGGAGGAGGTGTACGAAGATGGGTACTTCGCGAGGAAGGCCAAAGGCTCTAGGGGCCTCATCACTGCGTGGAGGTGGGCCGATAAGCTCCAGCATGCCATCGACGAGGAGCTCCGGTGGGCGCCCAACAAAATGGCAAGATCGTCTGCGCTCGTCTGCCAGCAAGAGGCAGATTGGTACGTCAACCACTGCGAGGCGGAGGAGGCAGAGTACTGCCTCCGCGCTGGGATGACACCGCGCATCAGGAGTGATTATTAGTTTTAGTATTGTATGTTTTCAGTTTTATGCATTGTACGTAGTAGTTAAGTATCATCACGTATATGTGATGATATTATATATATTCTGTGATGAACTAATGAACAATTTATATATATACATATATGTATATATATATATACTATGAATTCCATTTTCTATCTGTTTTTGTACACTAATTTGAATCTAGCTGTTATCATCCACATATACAGAATGGCAAGCGTATATACACACATTGAAACAGAACACATAAGAATGGAAAACAAAGTACACACATTGAACAGAGCAATTAACTTAGCAATACTATGATTGCTGTTAATACATAGTTACCCATGTCGAAACGACTCAACAAAATAAAACGCGTCCATGAGACCATGACCAGTAGCCCTTGCCTACGGTAGCTCTTGGCTCTGCCTGAACTTGTGCAGGCGTTCGTCCAAGATGTCGACACGCTCGCTGTACATCTGGGGCACGATCTCGAGCTCCAAGTTGGCTATTTCATCGGAGATCACCAACTCGAGGATGCGACGGCCATGTACCTCTACTTCACCCAGGTGGACACCTGGACCAAGGAGGTGGTCGAGCCTACGGACCAGCGCGTTGGCATCCAGCATGCTGTGGACAAGGCGAACGCCACGGCGGGCGTCCGGTGCAAGTATGGCGCGACCGGCCTCTGGTGCAAGTACAGTGATGAGGGCCTCTGCCCACTCCTGGTGAGGAATGGGGGTACAGACATGACGTGTACCCAGCTGCGACGCCGTGTCAACAGCAGACAAGCGCCGATGGATCCGCTCTTGCTATGCGGTGCACCGCGCCTCTCGCTCTGTGGCACTCCAACGGTCTCGTCGTGCGGCGAGCCGCAGCCTATCGGCGCGGACGCGCCTAGCTTGCTCTGTAGGGCGCCATCGATCATGTTGTGCGGCGAGCTGCAGCCTGTGAGCGCTGACATGCTTATCTTGATCCGCGGCGCTCAAGCGCCATGCGCCAAATGTCTGCTCAACCCTGGCGATGACGCGCATCACGACATCGTCCATCGCATTGCCGGGGAGCGGCTCGGCCTCGACGGTCCGTGCGCCTGCTCGTTTTCCTCGTCGATGAGGTTGATGGCAGAGGCGGCGCTTTGGTGGGTTGGCATGCTTAGGAAAGGTGGATGTACTACAGGCTGCGCTTGTCGCCTCTGTGCATCGTGCGCCGCCTAGGTTTATGCACAATATCGCTGGGTGGCGGGAAACAGGTGAGGAAATGGCGGGAAACGGTGGCGTGTTCATAAAACGCCATCAATTAATGGAAACTTAGCATAGAAGGAATATCGAGCTAGCACAAGAAGTAGATGATGATCAGATGAACACGGACCACACTAAGGAACCGGTCGGTGATGAATTCTTCAATCGCAAACGGTTGAATACTAGCAAGTGTTTGCCCACAACACACACGGCTTACTCCATCACAAACAGGTCGGATGGATCAACTGTATGCCACGTATCACACATTGTCAAAAAGTAATGTGGTAGACCTTCTTTATCATGTGCTAAAAACAAAAAATTGAAAACAAGGACCTTGAGGTTAGTTCCACCCCACAACACACATGGCTTATTCCATCACAAACAGGTTGGATGGATCTACTATATGCCACGTATCGCACATTGTCAAAAAGTAATGCGATAGACCTTCTTTAACATGTGTTAAAAAAACAAAAAAACAAATCAAAACCCACTGATGGGATGTATCATGAAGGTCCTTAACAGACATTTACGATCTAAGGACCTTCATGATCCATCCCATCAGTGCATTTTGAAATTTTGACAACTTCCCATACGGTCACCCATCTCATGGCTGCTCTAGCCTGAACACAATTAACTTGAGAGTTCTCTTATATGAGCTACTGGTGGAACAACTAGTCCTTGCTGATATTGGATGCCCTCTTCGCATCTTTATGGCATACCCGAATGACCGCTCGTCGCCCAATGGCCAATACATGTTGTGTAGACAGAGCATAATGCATACGTCTTATTAGAAGCAATCTTTTGTGTTATTATCGGTCTTCACACACATTTCTGTTTACAGACCTGTTTGTCGCGTATCACACACATCTTGTTATATATTGAACCGTTTCTGTTCTCTTGTCTCAACGCAAACAGTTCATCCGAGTGAACCGCATGCCATATATCGCAAACACCTTGATCTAGCTGACCATTTCTTTTGTGTTGCCTAATCACAAACAATTCATCCGAGCGAACTGTATGCTGTATATCACACACACCTTCATCTGTCTGCCCGTTCTTTTGTTCCCTCCTCATCGCAAACAGTTAATTGAACTAAATTGTATGCCCGGCATCGCACACACAACTAAAATCTGAACCGTGTTTGATGTATCCTCCATTGCAAATGTTTTTCACCTTTTTTGACGTTTTTTACACCGCCGTCTATGATTATGGCATCACACATAGTTTCATCGAAGGGTCTCTGATCGTAGTGTCGCGTTAGCAGCATCCTGCAGTAGTGTATGCAGTGTATGTGATCAACGCCGTGAGTACAATTTAGTGATTTTTGGTGGGACTGAGATGTTTTGGACATATGTGATGTGGAGAAGTGTTTGAGGATTCTGTACCAATATCACTAGTCACTTGAGCAACAAACTCATCAACGGTACCTCATGCCCTTTTAATAGTATTGGCTTTCCTATAGGACTCAATGTTATCTTGGATCACTTAACCAAAAATATAGATTCTTTGAGCTTTGCCAATCCTTGTCCTTAGCCTTTTGAGGGGTCCACAATCACTAGTCCTTGACATGCCAATCATTGATCTTCTCTGAAATTCATTATCAATAAGCATCAGATCAATGACTTATATGTTGTTATTAATTACCAAAACCACCCAGTGATTAGTTGCACTTTCGGCTAACCATGTGTGCCCCCAAATGATGTGCTGGGCCGAGGACGCCAAACTATCAACCCGTGGGCCACACCTGTCAGGTCCCACGGCGTACTCAAGATGGAATCTTCCAAAGACTTGACACATACTCCAAGACATGATGTGATCCTCGACATGTTTATACCCTGATGTAACCAACCTATATGTAACCCTAGGTACACCCAGTGTTTATATAAGCCAAGGGGTGTAGACCATAGAAGGTAGATTCATTCACATATACGATCTCGAGGTAGATCAACATGTACTCAGTACTCCATCCATAATCAATACAATACAAGCATAACGTGGGGTTTTACCTCTTCGAGAGGAACAGAATCTAGGTAAACACCATGTCCCTTCTTTGTCTTATTACCATCATGCCAAGATCAGCAGCTCGGGACCCCCTTCCCGAGATCTGCCGAATTTAGCTCCGTCACAAGTGTACTGAGAAGATAAAAAGTCTAGTTGATCTTGAATGTGTTAAAACTCAATATGAAGTAGAAGAAGAGGGGGGTGGGGTACAGTGACAGTGGGTTTGGGTGATGGCAGTGAGTTTGAGGACAGTGACTACGAGCCAGAGGATGGTCAAAATTTGTATGCACATAATCTGGATGATGGAGTGGACTCTGATGGGATGCTAAACAACAAACGAAGCCATGTATCAAATGCATGACCTGAACCTAATCCCTGTGTTTGTTTGAACTCTCATCTTCTTATACTCCAAGTCTTCCATGTTGTTGTCCTACTCGTACCCACCTCCTTTCATGCGAACTCGATCCCTGACCAATTGGGTCATAATTTTTTAATATTACATTTGCTTTAAATTAGTTTTACATGTCTTTTAACAATTATTTATGCATTACCATCTAATTTTTCATCGATGGTGAACCAATCCTGTGTTTTTTAACGAAATATGTATATGGCAACCGTAATTGTTTTTGCAAAACTGCCACACGGTTTGTTCGATGTTCGATCCACATCGCACGACACCTTTTTTCTTTGTCCCGT
Source organism: Secale cereale (assembly GCA_902687465.1). NCBI lineage: Eukaryota > Viridiplantae > Streptophyta > Magnoliopsida > Poales > Poaceae > Secale > Secale cereale. The sequence continues at coordinate 312,688,730 of LR738715.1, read as the reverse complement.
GAAGTTCGTTCGCATCCTCGTCCCGCAAGACCTCACATACCTCGCACCGCCGCCGCACTACCTCAAGCGCACCGCCGGCTCTCCATCTACCACCGTTGCACACTGCCTCGCGCCGCCCCTCCCAGGCTTCGCCGACCCCCGCACCAGCATCGCCTGCTCCTGGGAAGTGGATGCACAGGGGTTGACGCCATCGGTGGAGCTTTCAGCTCCGTCCCACCTGTCTCCTCAACTCCGGCGTCTGCGTAGGCGTGCATGGCCTCCACTCTTCACCAATGTAGCCTACCCAATGCTTCTCTGTCGAGGACTCCCATCGCCGCCCTCTCCTGTTCTCCAACGTGCGCAAATGGTCATGCTCTTCTGCTACGTGCCTCACCAACTTCTTCCTCAGCGCCCAGACGCTCCCGAACATAGTCTCCTTCACCTTCCCCAACCTTAGGGAGCCCGACCTCTCCATCATCACCCTGGATTTTCCCCTATGCTTAACATGTTAATTGACAGAGGGGTTGACCTCATTCTATGAACTAAAACATGTGTGCTTCTTCTCGATTAACATGTTTGAGCTCTGCCTGTCTCAATCTCCGGGAGGATGTTTTCAGATCACAGCATACACATACATGTATAGTTTGGGAGCCTGATCGTAGATTCCACACTAGTTAAATTTGTTCGCTCGATCCGCATTCACTCCGGTCCATCAGGTGGTTCATTCCAACACTACACACACCCTGCTACTAGATTGTTTTTTGGACATGTCAACTGAGAGATATCAACCAGGCTCTGCCCCTCATCTGCGGAGAATAAGATGCATTGCTGGTGCTTGTAGTAGGTTGCAGTTTCAGAGGAAAATTAGGATAAAAGTTAAAGTATTGTTGACAGACGCATGTTGATGTGGACGTCCTCTTCAACTGATGCAGGCTGCTGCTCTATCTCCATCACCATCTCTCTCTCTCTCTCTCTTCCATGTGCATTTGGACATTGCCTACTGATGCTGATGAGGACATCACTAACAGAGTTACATCCACAGCCCCAACTGATACATATACAGGACCAATTACCAGAGCCCCCACATGCCAATTAAATTACCAGGTACTTTAATTTCTTGGTAATGATTCTAATGTTCATGAGAATATGATGCTGCATAAATTGGATACATTTGTCTTGCTTACAAATGAAGGGCCTAGCTTGGACAAGAAGGATGAACATTGGAGCAAGATCAAGCATGGGGATTATGGCATGCGCAAGGGGAGCAAGAACGGAGTTACAAGTGATGATTTCAGGACTTTGAAGCCACCATAAGAGTGTGAGAAGCCTTGGACGAAATATACAAGACGCCACTTCACATATTTAGTCCAGAGGCTATTGGTGCATCGTCACCTTATTATTGGGCCAGGCCTATGTAATTTCGAAATAGTCAAGTATAAGCTATTCCTACAGTCCGTATGTGTGGGGAAAACAAAGTTAGGGTTGGTTTCGGACCCCTTCTCTTTGGGTTTTGTTTAGATTAAAGTTCGCCATAGCTACAACTTCGCGTACTTCGTTTGTTTTCAACGAACAGACAAAGACGTCACAGAACACCACCTTGATCAATAAAGCTTTCCTCTTATAATCGCAATATCCAGATTGCAATCTTAGTTTTTTGCTTGTTCTTCGTTTGCTTGTAGGAAATAGACCCTCGTGATCAGGTTGATCGTGCTCCGACGTGGTCAATAACCTCTCGGAGTTAGTTTAGCGATTGCTAAGGCGCGACGTCCTCGCACGTTCATAGTCGGATCGTCAAAGCCTACTCCACCAAAAATGATAGCCACCATCTCATCGAAAGATGGGACACCTTTGACTCTATCAAGTGATATCAGATTTCCAGGTTGCTCGGTAAGATTTTACAGTTTTTCATAGTTAGATCGAGTATGTTCTTCATACCTATAGTCCACGAAAAAGCCAAAAAATTTATAGGGTTAGTTCATCATATCCGAACCAATCTGAGCCTTCGCATAACCTTTTTAGGGTTTTGCTTTGTTGCATTTGCGGTTGCATCGTCGTGTCTAGTTGCTGGTCTTAGTGTCTAGTCCTTTAGAGTTTCGAGTTCTGTCACAGTTGTGACCCCGCCGCACAATATTCATCGCTACTGCCATACCACCACCGCTGCCATATCCCACCACCGCTGTCATATCCCACCACCGCTACAACATACCATCACCGCTGCCATAACCAACCACCGCTGCCATATCCTACCATCATATATCCACCACAAATCCGAGCTCTTTTCATATTAGGTCTGTTCTCGAGATCCATTTAGTTTCGGATTCGTGTTTCCTTGCCTGCGTAGGTCTCTAAAAAAAGAGTCTGGAGACCCCCGGGCAATTTTTAGGCCAAAATTTCGACAGGTGAAAATATTTTTTCCTTATCCTATTTTTAGGCTTTTCTGAGTGCTTTGAGACACGTGCCATCATACTATTTTTTTACCGCACTTTTTCGTCGTCGCTGCCGTGATTCCAAAAAAAAATCTTCGAAAAAAATTTGTGCCTATCATCTTAGTTTGACTTGGGAAGAGTTTTGAGACACTCGCCATTATAGTGATTTAAAGCCAAAAAAAGGAGCGCAAAAAAAGAGGCGGAAAAAAAATCAGAGTGTGCTTTCCCCTTGATTACTGATGACCCACAAGTGTAGGGGATCTATCGTAGTCCTTTCGATAAGTAAGAGTGCCGAACCCAACGAGGAGCAGAAGGAAATGATAGGCAGTTTTCAGTAAGGTATTTTCTGCAAGCACTGAAATTATAGGTAACAGATAGTTTTGTTGTAAGGTAATTGGTAGCAAGTGACAAAAGGTAAAAGTAAATACGGTGCAGCAAGGTGTCCCAATCCTTTTTGGAGCAAAGGACAAGCCTGGACAAACTCTTATATAAAGGAAAGCGCTCCCGAGGACACATGGGAATTATCATCAAGCTAGTTTTCATCACGATCATCTGATTCGCGTTCGGTACTTTGCTAATTTGGTATGTGGGGGACCGGTGCTTGGGTGCTGCCCTTACTTGGACAAGCCTCCCACTTATGATTAACCTCTAATGCAAGCATCCGCAACTACAAAAGAAGTATTAAGGTAAACCTAACCATAGCCTGAAACATATGGATCCAAATCAGCCCCTTACGAAGCAACGCATAAACTAGGGTTTAAGCTTCTGTCACTCTAGCAACCCATCATCTACTTATTACTTCCCAATGCCTTCCTCTAGGCCCAAATAATGGTGAAGTGTCATGTAGTCGACGTTCACATGACACCACTAGAGTAGAGACAACATACGTCTCATCGAAATATTGAACGAAGACCAAACTCACATGACTACTAATAGCAAGACTTCTCCCATGTCCTCAAGAACAAAAGTAACTACTCACAAGACATAATATTGTTCATGATCAGAGGGGTATTAATATGCATAATGGATCTGAACATATTATATTCCACCAAATAAACCAACTAGCATCAACTACAAGGAGTGATCAACACTACTAGCAACCCACAGGTACCAATCCGAGGTTTGGGTACAAAGATTGGATACAAGAGATGAACTAGGGTTTGAGAGGAGATGGTGCTGGTGAAGATGTTGATGAAGATAGCCCTCCCCAAGATGGGAGAGTTGTTGGTTATGATGGCGGTGATGATTTACCCCTCCCGGAGGGAAGTATCCCCGGCAGAACAGCTCTACCGGAGCCCTAGATTGGTTTCCGCCTCGATACCGCCTCGAGACGGCGGCGTCTGGTCCCAAAAGCCTCCTTATGATTTTTTCCAGGTCAAAACACCTCATATAGGAGAAGATGGGCACCAGGGGCCTGCTGGCTGGCCCACGAGGTAGGGGGCGCGCCCCCCACCCTCGAGGGCAGCCGGTGGCCCCTCTCGTGGGTTTCTTTCGCTAGATATTTTTTATATTTTCCGAAACGACGTTCTATGGAGTTTAGGGGCTTTTGGAGTTGTGCAGAATAGGTTTCCAGAGTTTGCTCCTTTTCCAGCCCAGAATTCCAGCTGCCGGCATTCTCCCTCTTCATGCAAACCTTGTAAAATAAGAGAGAAAGGCATAAGTATTGTGACAAAACATATAATAACAGCCCATAATGCAGTAAATATAAACTTATAAGCATGATGCAAAATGGACGTATCAACTCCCCCAATCTTAGACCTCGCTCGTCCTCAAGCGAAAGCCGATATCGAAAATATGTCCACATGTTTAGAGATAGAGGTGTCGATAAAAACAAAATACGGACATGAGGGCATCATGATCATTCTCATAACAGCAACTTAATTCTTACGCTAAAGTAACAATGCATCCACAATATCAAGTATGCATCATAAACTTCATTGGAAACTAACAAACTTTGGTCTCGGTCATTGAAGCAATTGCAATTTATCGTAACATCGGAAAGAGTCAATATAAGAGCTTTTCAGCAAGCCTACATACTAAACTATCATATAGTCTTTCACAATTGCTCACACTCACGCAATACTTATGTTTATGGAGTTTTAATCAGACACAGAGAAAGATAGGGGCTTATGGCGTTGCCTCCCAACCTTTTACCTCAAGGGTAATGTCAACAGTAATAGATCATGAAAACTTACATCCAAGTGGGTATATATGTCAGGATCTTTCCAACACAATGTGCTTGCCAAAGGATAAAATGTAAAAAGGAAAGGTGGGTTTCACCTTGACACTTATAAGACAAGAATAAAAGATAGGCCCTTCGCAGAGGGAAGCAGAGGTTGTCATGTGTTTTTATGGTTGGATGCACAAAGTCTTAGCATAGAAGAACTTCGCTTTATATTGCCACTTGTGATAAGGACCTTTATTATGCAGTTTGTCGCTTTTATTACTTCCATATCACAAGATCGTATAAAGCTAATTTCCCCCACACTAATAAATCATACTTATTTTAGCGTATTTGCAACATGACAACTTACTTGGAAGGATCTTTCTCAATCCATAGGTAGGTATGGTGGACTCTCATGGCAAAACTAGGTTTAAGGATATATGGAAGCACAAGTAGTATCTCTACTTAGTGCGAGGAGTTTTGGCTAGCATGAGGGAGAAAGGCAAGCTCAACATGTTGGATGATCCATGACAATATACTTCATTTTAGATATAGGAAGACATATCCCATTATGTTGTTTTCCTTTTCCAACATCAACTCTTTAGCATGTCATACTTTAATGAGTGCTCACAATCATAAAAGATGTCCAAGATAGTATATTTTTATGTGAAGCCTCTCTTCTTTTATTACTTCCTATTAATTGCAATGATGACCAAAACTATGTCTGTCACCTCCCAACAACTTTTATTTATCATACTCTTGTATGTGAAGTCATTACTTCCCACAAGATCGATATGATCTCTTTGATACTCTTTATGTTTTCTTTCTTTTTATCATGACCCAAGTGAGGAAATCAAGCCCTTGACTCAACACTAATCTTTATTATATAGCTCACGGACTCGATTACAAAGGATAAAGCTCACAAAGCAAAAGCTCACGACTAGATCATGCTAACTTTATTCTAATAGATCAAGATACTACCAAAAGGATCAAACTAAGTAAAACGGTAAAGATAGGAGTGATGGTGATACGTTACCGGGGTCACTCCCCCAAGCTTGGCAGTTGCCAAGGGGAGTGCACATACCCATATGGTTATGTCTCCTTCTTCGGAGTTGGTGATGATGGAGTTGTTGATGATGTAGGCTTGTTGTTCACCTTCCAAGGCATGGGCTCACCATCGTAGAAGGATGATCGAGTCTCCGGGATACTCAAATATGCACTTGAATCTATATTCATATTCACAGTTTTGGTTCTGTAGGTCATAGATCTGGGCTTGGAGGTGATCGATCTTCTCTTGAAGATTGGAGATGGCTTCCCCTAAGATCCTTGAGTCCATCTTGAGGTTGTTGGCAAGCTCCGAGATCAGCATGTGGTTGGCGTCGAGTCATCGTTCCACCATACCTTGGCACTTGAAAACTTGTTGCTCCGTTGCTTCGAGTCTTGTCTCCATGCTTCCGGTCCTTCTCGGCCCCTCAACATCACGGATGTGCAGCACCCCCTCATGCAACTCCATGGTTTTGGGGTGGTGCAGCACCTCCGCAAGGTAGGGGTTGATGACCTTCTCGAAGAACTTGTCCTTGGGGGTGTTGGAGGACGCCATGATGATCTAGATCTGTTAAAAACAGCAGCTTGAAACGAAAACAAAGGATTTCTGCGTGATACAGAGGTCAAAACCTTTGGGAGTATATATAATGAATTTTTCCCGAACAAAAGGAGTAACCCACAAGAAAACGGAGTCCAGGGGACACTCGGGGTGTCCTCGAGGCAGGGGGACGCGCCCTAGGAAGGGGGGCACGCCCTCCACCCTCGAGGACGCCTCGTGTCTCTTCCGGACTGCGGTTTATTTTTCTATTTTTCTAAATATTCCAAAACGGAGAAAATTGCCTTTAAAACTGTTTTGGAGTCGGTTTACTCACCGTATCACATACCTCTTCCTTTCCGGAGGTTGAATCGTTCTGGAAAGTGTCCCTTATGTATTCCTCCGGGGTTACAGTTTCAATAACATTGGTTTCAACATTTATAGGATTACCTGAGATATAATATTTGATTCTTTGACCGTTCACCACCTTCGGATTTGTGCCTTTGAAGCTGTTGATTTTTATGGCACCGGAACGATAGACCTCCTCGATAATGTAAGGTCCTTCCCACTTGGAGAGAAATTTTCCTGCGAAAAATCTTAAATGAGAGTTGAATAGCAGAACATAATCACCTACGTTAAACTCACGCTTTTGTATCCTTTTGTCATGCCATCTTTTAACTTTTTCTTTAAACAGTTTGGCATTTTCATAGGCCTGGGTTCTCCACTCATCGAGACAGCTAATGTCAAATAACCTCTTTTCACCGGCAAGTTTGAAATCGTAGTTGAGCTCTTTAATAGCCCAATATGCCTTATGTTCTAGCTCAAGAGGTAAGTGACATGCTTTTCGATATACCATCTTGTATGGAGACATACCCATAGGATTTTTGTATGCAGTTCTATAAGCCCATAATGCATCATCAAGTTTCTTGGACCAATTCTTTCTAGACCTACTAACTATCTTTTGCAAGATTAATTTCAACTCCCGATTACTAAGTTCTACTTGACCACTAGTCTGTGGGTGATAAGGTGATGCAATTCTATGGTTGACATCATACTTAGCAAGCATCTTACGGAAAGCACCATGAATAAAGTGTGAACCACCATCAGTCATTAGATACCTAGGGACTCCAAACCTTGGAAATATAACTTCTTTAAGCATCTTAATAGAGGTGTTATGATCAGCACTACTAGTTGGAATAGCTTCTACCCACTTAGTAACGTAATCAACAACAACTAAAATATGTGTGTACCCATTAGAGGTAGGAAAAGGTCCCATATAATCAAAGCCCCAAACATCAAATGATTCAATAACGAGTGAATAATTCATAGGCATTTCTTGACGTCTACTAATATTACCAATTCTTTGACATTAATCACAAGATAAGACAAACTTACGGGCATCCTTGAAGAGAGTAGGCCAATAAAAACCGGATTGCAATACCGTGTGTGCAGTTCTATCTCCTGCATGGTGTCCTCCATAAGCTTCGCAGTGGCACTTGCGTAGGATATGTTCATGTTCATGCTCAGGCACACAACGTCTAATAATACCATCTACTCCTTCTTTATAAAGATGTGGGTCATCCCAAAAGTAATGCCTCAAATCATAGAAGAACTTTTTCTTTTGCTGGTATGTGAAGCTAGGAGGTATAAACTTAGCAAAAATATAATTAGAATAACCAGCATACCATGGAGCAGTACGGGAAGTATTTATGACGACTAGTTGTTCATCAGGAAAGCTATCATCAATAGGTTGTGGGTCATTAAGTATATTTTCTAACCTAGACAAGTTATCTGCTACGGGGTTCTCAGCTCCCTTTCTATCAATAATATGCAAGTCAAATTCTTGCAGCAAGAGAACCCATCTAATAAGTCTAGGTTTAGCATCTTTCTTTTCCATAAGGTATTTGATAGCAGCATGATCAGTGTGAATAGTTACTTTAGAATCAATGATATAGGGTCTAAACCTATCACAAGCAAATACAACTAATAAAAACTCTTTCTCAGTGGTAGCATAATTTCTTTGGGCACTATCTAGAGTTTTGCTAGCATACTAGATAACATTCAATTTCTTATCAACTCTTTGCCCTAGAACAGCTCCTACAGCATAATGTCAGGACCGGTCCTTCAGTAAAATAATTACCGGAAGACCGACCTTTTTATTAAACCAACGAGGAGCATTATTACCTGCTGGCAGACAAATCCTTGATACAGAATTCCAGTACACTGAATATTATACAAGGTTGAGCTGGGGGTTGCTCAACAATTTTATTACAAGCGTGCCAATATAATACATAAAGGCGGATATGACACAAGGCAGGGTGGCATACTACTGACTCGTAATAAAAGGTGGTGGATATGTCACAGTGAAGTGGATGATGTGACTCCAATATATTACAGTTCATCGAGTGTCGGAGTGAGACCCGATGAATTTATTTGGTGGTAGGCGGAAGCGGTTATAAGACAGTGATCAACTCCAGGATCGCAAGGGACTGACTGGGACTCCACTAGACGTCGGACTCGCTATCGAACTCTTCATCCATGAGATCGCCTTCGTCCACATCTGGCCAAATCAACAAGCCAGGTGAGTACTTTGAATGTACTCGCAAGACAGTTCGGACTTAAGATATAATAAATGCCAACATGGTGCACATGAATATTCCAGCAAAAAATGCGACCGGAATAAAATATTAATGAGCTGTATGCACGATAGAAGTCGGGCGGTAATCCTCCCGAAATCCATAAGATAGAAAGGAGACCAAACGAGTGTCTGAGTGACACCTCGTGAAATAATAAATGATAGCAGGCCACAGTCGGGCGTCTGAGCGACACCACATAAAGGGCTTATAAATAACAAGAATGCCACAGTCGGACATCTGAGCGACAACTCATAAAGGGCTTATAAATAAAAGAATGTCGCAGTCGGACGTCTGAGCGACATCACATAAAGGGCTTATAAATAAAAAGAATGCCGCAGTCGGACGTCTGAGCGACATCACATAAAGGGCCTACAAATAAAAGAATGCCGCAGTCGGACATCTGAGCAACATCACATAAAGGGCTTATAAATATAAAGAATGCCACAGTCGGACGTCTGCGCGACATCACATAAAGGGCTTATAAATATAAAGAATGCCACAGTCGGACGTCTGAGCGACATCACATATAGGGCTTATAAATAACAATAGAATAATGATGAAATACTTCTGAAAGTAAAACAATACAGAGATAGTTGGTGAGTTCATCTACCAAATGAACTTGACAAAAACACTACTCTGGTTACCAACAAGAATATGCTAGAGACGGTCGCCGGGTTGACATGAAGATTGACCCTAGGCCATAAACATGGCTACTGAAGGAATTTTAACTCTGCAGAGCTTGTACTATTAACTCATAGCCAACGGATTCTACTAGCCACGGGGACTAGTTCCGTCTACGGTGTTTTAGTAGAAACCCAGCTAACCAGTACACACCCATTTAACATCCTGCTGTCCGAATCACCCGCGACAACATTCACGAAAAACTTTAAGACGGGGAGCCTACAACCTCGAATAGCATGGGATCAAATTTATATATGCGCGCTCTAAGGGGTGCCCCCCTCTCGGTCCCAACCGGAAACACCCATGCCCCCTGACCGGATGACAGGCTTTAATCCAGGGCCATGGAACCCTCATCTCGGCCCCTCTACTTGGTGTGTACTCGAGAAGTGGTTTACAACTGACTAGACCGTAATCTCAATAGACGGCCTATGATAGTACCAAAAGGAGATGGACGGAATCATGACATGATCTCCGTTGATACTAAGTTAACCAAATACTGGCATGCTCCAACAATACCAGCATTCCACTCATCATGTCACCACATGATCGAGGTGGTTCAAACATTATCATTCGGGGCTCACCCGGAGCTTACTTGCATGAAATATAACCATACACATATGCCCATATGATCATGCTTATGAAACGAACTACTCAAGCAAACATGCAACACACTCATCATATCAAAGGTTTAAACATGCTAGCCTGGTTCTGAGAAGTCGGAGTCTAACTCGGTGTGGTTCGCGTCTCCGTCACGACCTCCGGTATCTACGTATTCAAACAAATAAATACTCAAATAAATACCGCGCGTGCAAATAAAGTTGCTCCAAAAATTTCCACATAAATATGACAAAAAACTAGACAGAAAACTAAAGAGGACAAAAAAAGAATCAACTCAAAATCATCTTTAGTTAAAAAGATATTAGAATTTTTGTCCAGGGACTCATCTGTAATGAAACAGAAAAGTTCCAGGGGCTAGAACAGAAAACATCAAAGCGAATCGGTACGCGGTACGTCAACCGCAGAGGGGAAACGTACTTTGCCCGAATGCGCTTACAGAAAACGGTTCGGAGGGGAGAGGTGTGAGGCTGACAAGGGGCCCCACGCGTCAGGTTTGAAAACTAGAGCAGAGTCGCGCCGGCGCCGGTGCTGCGGTGGTCGCCGGTGCCGATCCACGGCGAGTTAGGGGAGGAGAATGATACGTACGGCTTCTCGGTGATCTTCCGTGTCGAATGGTGGTGGAGTTGAGCGTCGGCGAGCCCCACGTCGACGGCGACCCTGTCTCCGATGGACGGCGGCTCGGGTGGTCGTGGGCCTCGTCAGAGAGGGTTCCTGGGATCAAATTGAGGTGGGGGTTAGGTCTAGGTGGGTGCCAGGGTGCTACGCTCGAGTCCACGGCGGCGGAGAAGCTCTCACCGGAGTGAACGATGCTGGAGCCCGAGGCAGAGGGAGTTGGCCGGAGTTGGAGAAGAAGGGCCCCTCGAGGCTCTTCTAGAGGCTGGGCGCGGTCTAGGGAGGTAGTGAAGATGTGTGGGCTCGAGAGCGAGCTCGGGGGTACCTTATATAGCCGGCCCGAGGTGGTTGCCGTGAATGGATAAGTCCGGCGAGTCGATTACGGTGATGCAGTGGTTGGACGGCGGGGTTAGGGCTTGAGCATCGTCTAGGAGGTGTAGTGGTTCCATTCCCGCACCTAATTCAGCAGGGGAGAGAGAGTTACGGGCTGTCCTCGACGGAACGGCCGCGCGGCACGTCGGCAGCAGAAAACGCGCTCTGCGCGCGCCAGGCCACGACGACGATGCGGCAGGCGTGCGCTGGCACTGGAGGTGGACACGCGGAGCGCTGGGGTGCTTTGGGCGGCGTCGAGCTGCGGGGTTGCTTCTGTCAGCCGCCACGGGCGGCGCTATTGTCGTGGCAGTCGCCGGCGCGGTCGGGCCAAGGCGCCACCGATGCCTAGAAGCAGCCAAGCAACCGTGCGGCGCTCTGGATAAGAAGATGGTGCAGTGCAGCATCGAGCCAAGGATGTTACTGGTGATTGTCGAAGTGCCTGACGAAACTGACGAACTGTCAAACTGTCTGTCGACAGTTTCAGTTAACAACTTCTGAACTTGATAGTACAGTGCATGTTAAGTGTTTGATGATATGTTTCTGGCATGTGTGAAATATTTCTGGTGCTGATATTTGGTGGAGTGGCCTCTTGATGCATCTAGAGGCTGCCTGATTTTTCACAGGATTTTTGGAAGAAGATAAATATGAATTTCACCAAATTTTGCAAATCTGGTCCAAACTTGCAGCAGGTGAAATTTGAAAATTTTGAACTATGGACCAGTGAAACAAGATGGATCTAGGTTGTGGGTACTAAGGACCATCCAGGAGAGTTGGTTTGGAATCAAATATCTGGATGGAAAAGGTGGCTCCTTTGTAAATCACTAAGGTCCACTATAAAAGACAGAAAAAGTTTTGGAGTGAAATAAATAGAGGAAAAATCCCAATGAGGTCAAAACTTACTGGAATTCACGAGAGACTTGTCCTAAGGTGTGAAGATGGTTTTGGAGATAAATATTTCTGTTGGGGTCATGGCAAGATGAAGGTTGGAGGGGAGGATAAGTCCAAGATCAAATTTGAAAGACATAACTCAAGTAGGGGAGAATTCAAACAACCTCTTTGAAACTCAATTTGGGCTTGAGCCAACCCAAGAGAAGATCTTCAAGGTCAAAAACCAAGCTTGAGAAATCACCAAAAACTTTGGCCAGAAAGATTTTAGAAGAGGCTCAAGAAAAGAACAAATAACCCTCTTCCAAAAGGCCAAAAGTTTGGAAGAAAACCAACTCAAAAATTTGGGGTGTTACAACACCTACCCCCTTAGGAAAAATCTCGTCCCCGAGATTTCAGCTGATCCTCAAATAGGTGTGGGTGTTCTGTCTGAAGGAAATCTTCCCTTTCCCATGTTGCCTCATCCTCAGTGTGATTACTCCACTGAACCTTGAGAAATTTAATAGTTTTCTGACGGTTCCTCCTTTCAGACTCCTCCAAAATCTTTATTGGGTGTTCTCGGTAGGTGAGATCTGGTTGCACATCAAGGTTTTCATGTGACACATGTTTCTCTGGGTTGCTTACACACTTCCGTAGTTGCGAGACGTGGAACACGTCATGGACGTCTGACAGTTCCTTGGGAAGGTCCAGCTGATAGGCTACTGTGCCTCTCCGTGCAATTATACGGAAGGGTCCGATGAATCGGGGTGCTAGTTTTCCTTTGACTTTGAATTGTTGCAGTCCTCTCATTGGTGACACACGTAAGTATACGTCTTCACCGGGCTCAAAACTTATTTCTCGATGCTTTTGATTGTAATAGCTCTTCTGTCGGCTTTGAGCGGTTTTGAGTCGATCTCGTATTACTTTTACTCTCTCCTCAGCTTACTTTAACATATCTGGGCCGAATATACGTCTGTCCCTGTTTCCGACCATAATATTCCTTCATTGTCTATGGTGAATTCTGAGGCCTTGCCCTGACTTACTTTCCTTTTTATCCCTTCGATGCTGGGGTGTCCATGTTGAGCCTTCTTTATTTGTTCTATTAGCGTAGGTTGTATTTCTAGCTTGGACACTTCGCCTTCAGTGACCATCATTAGGTTGAGTCTGGCGAATTCTTGCTGAAATTCGGGTCTCAGGTTCTGTATGCTGCCGTTGTTCGGGCTGGGGTTACGGCTGAGAGCATCTGCTACCACGTTTACTTTTCCTGGGTGATAGTGTATACCAACGTCATAATCTTTTACCAGCTCCAGCCAGTGTCGTTGTCGCAAATTGAGCTCTGGCTTTGTGAAAATATATCTGAGGCTCTTATGGTCCGTATATATTTCACAGCGATTTCCAAGCAAAAAGTGCCTCCACTCCTTGAGTGCATGAATGACTGCTGCCAACTCCAAATCGTGAGTAGGATAATTTTCTACATGTTTTCACAGTTGCCGGGAAGCGTAGGCGACTACTTTGCCTTCTTGCATTAGTACGCATCCGAGGCCTTTTCGGGATGCGTCGCAATATATTTCAAAGCTCTTGTGTATGTCTGGTACAATTAATACTGGGGCTGTTGTTAACCTCTTCTTGAGTTCTTGGAAGCTTTTCTCACATGCTTCGGTCCACGCGAATTTCTTATCCTTCTTGAGTAACTGTGTCATTGGTTTGGCTATGGTGGAAAATCCTTCAATAAACCTTCTGTAATATCCGGCCATACCGAGAAAACTTCGTACGTCCGTTACACTGGCTGGTGACTTCCAGCCAAGTACAGCCTTGACTTTATCTGGGTCCACAGCAACTCCTTCTTGTGTTAATACGTGTCCTAGGAAACCCACTTGCCTCAACCAAAATTCACATTTGCTGAATTTGGCGTAAAGTTTATGTTTCCTTAATTCTCCCAGTACAATGCGGAGGTGTTCAGCATGTTCATCCGGTGTCTTCGAATATACCAAGATATCATCAATAAATACCACCACAAATTTGTCCATGAATTTCATAAATACTTTGTTCATGAGGTGGACGAAATATGCGGGGGCGTTGGTCAGTCCAAACGGCATTACTGTAAATTCATAAAGTCCGTATCTTGAGGTGAATGATGTTTCCGGGATATCTTCTGTTCGTACTTTCAGTTGATGATAACCTGACCTTAAATCAACCTTTGAGAAAACCTTGGCTTGCGCGAGCTGGTCAAATAAATCATTTATCCGTGGCATCGGATATTTGTTCTTGATTGTGACCATGTTGAGTGCTCGGCAGTCTATACACAACCTCATGGTCCCATCCTTCTTTTTGGCAAATAATACCGGCGAACCCCAAGGTGAGGAGCTGGCCCGTATAAATCCTTTGTCTAGTAGTTCCTTTATTTGCTTATTTAGTTCAACCAACTCGGATGGTGCCATTCTGTATGGTTTCTTGTATATGGGGGTGGTTCCCGGTGCTAGCTCAATAATGAATTATATTTCTCTGTCTGGCGGCATGCCTGGTAGTTCTTCGGGAAATACGTCCGGAAATTCACATACGACTGGAACCTTGCTTAACTCAGAAGTATCAATTTTGTTTAATTTTGGTTGCCGCGACACCGGTCTTTCCTGAGCTGCGACTCTTATTGTCTTCCCATGATAATGAGTAAGAATCATTGTCCTGTTGAAGCAGTCGATAAATCCTTTATTGGTGGTTAGCCAATCCATACCCAGGATACACGATGAGGTTTGCGTGAAACTTTAATCCCTCAATTTCAATGGTCAAACCTTGGCAGTAATTCTGAGTGATCTGCTTACTTCCAGGGGACTTGATGGTCATTGATTTTCCCAAGGGAAGCATTGAAAAACCATGTTGCAAAGCAAAACTCTTTGAAATGAACGAATGAGAAGCTCCAGAATCAAACAAAACCGTGGTAGGTATTGTGTTGACAGGGAACGTACCGAGTACGATATCTGGTGCATCCTGTGCTTGCTCCTTGGTCACATGGTTCAGGTGGCCTTTCCTGTGATTGTTATTTGGGTTGAAGTTGTTACACTTGGGCGCGGAATTTTTTCCGTTGCTGTTTGGCTTCGGTGCTGAGTTTCTTGGGTTAGGACACTGTTTAGCATAGTGTCCCTCTTCTCCACATGCGTGGCAGGTAACACCCGGGCGATAGGTGAAATCCTTGTCTCTTGCATGAAAATTCTTATTTGGACGGGTGTCATTGGTCGTGGGTCTGTTCGCCCCATTCCTCTGGAAATTCACCTTATTCTTGTTGTTGCGAGGGTGGTTGGTCTGATCCCTTTTTCTCTTGCGGATGTCTTCCAGACTGCGACGTTCATTTTCCAACGTAATGGCTTTGTCTACCAGTGTCTTGAAATCTGGAAAAGTGTGTACGACTAACTGGCATTTTAGTGCTGGTGCCAGTCCGTCCAGGAATTTCTCCATCTTCTTATTTTCAGTCATTCGCTCTTCGTTGGCATAACGGGATAATTGTGCAAACTGACTGTTGTACTCCTGTACTGTCATGCCTCTTTGCTTGAGGTCATCAAATTCTCTTTTCTTGATCTTCATAATACTCTTAGGGATGTGTGCCCCACGAAAGCCTTTCTTGAAATCTTCCCAGGTGATATTATTTATGTCGGGATGCATAATCAGAAAATTTTCCCACCATGACGCGGCTGCTCCAGTAAGGTAATGTGGTGCGTACAACACTTTTTCATGGTCTGAGCATTGTGCCACAATTAATTTCCTTTCAATATCTCGAAGCCAATCATCGGCCTCAAGAGGTTTGTCTGTGTGCGAAAACGTCGTTGGACGCGTCTTCTGAAATTCAGATAATTTTGAGTGCTGCTGGTATGGCTCACGGTGATTTCCCATGTTAATGACATGGTTCATCATTTCTTGGTGATGTTGCTGACTTTGCTCGTAAAGACGACACACTTGAGAAAATGTTGTCTCACTGCCCCTGCTGACTTGAGTGCCCTTGTGTGAAATTGTTGGCTGTCTGTGTGCCATAATTTTCTTCCGACGGACTTGGCATGGAACGTGTCCGGGGACGAGTCATTTCTTACTCTGGGGTAATAAAGCAGAAAACTTGAGAAAAACCGAGCAGCAAAATAAACCAAGACTTTGCAAAAGCGACCAAACACGAGCTCGAAAGAGATTTTCGAAAATAACTAGTTGATTGCGCAAGGAGAAGGGCCGCTAGTACATATTTTACACGCAGGTTCTAATTATACATACGTCACTCAGGGTGTGCGCACACATCCTGACATGTTATTTAAAACTAGTTCACTCCTCCAAGATCCTATATGATGCGCAAACAGACTACTCCCATCAACCTATTTTACATATCACACGCATATTACAAGCGAGCACGGTGCATCGCGGAATAACGCACTAGTCGGAGATGTTGAAGATTTCCCTCGGTCTGCCGAGGGTAAGGCCCAGTGGTGCTGGAGACTCAACTTCCTCCTCGCTAATAGGCTCCAGGCGCGGAGTATGGGTACGAGGTGTCGAAGCAGGTGCAGCAGGCGGTGCAGCTCTGACAGGGGTAGGAGCAATGACCTGGTCAAACTCCTCAGTGGTGGGCAGACGGCGAGCGGTGGCTATGATGGAAGGTGCGTAGGATGCGGCGGATGAGACAAATGTCATTGGTGGTGCAGTGTGGAGTAGCTCCCTCCTGTTGGCGGAGCCACTCTGGACCAACTCCATACAGGTGGCCACCAGGTCATCCACAAGATTATCAAAGGCTGCCTCAAGTGCCTTGAGGTACTCAACCATTGATTCAATGGCTTCGTCACGCTCCCCATTTGCGCACGCAAATGCATAGTGACACGTATATGGCACGTGGCATGGGAGGTAACGGTAGCGACGAGTCTTCATCGAAGGAAGAATGTCCCGGAGACGAGCTATCGCCTCACGGGCAGCCATTTGCATGGCATGCCTCTCCGTAGGCATGGCTCTGCCCACAAATTGGAGGCGGCGCGCTTCAGAACACCCTCCTTTGAAGTGCACCACGACATGATGCATAGACACGCTGTCGTTGAGCTTGTGACGGTAGAGTGTAAACTCGGGACGAGTGGATGGCCCGACCGCGACTTTGGTGATGGCAAAGAGGAGCTTAACAAACCCCTCAGGAATGTTGGCGAACACCTATGCATCACAGTCGCTGCTGGCCATCTACAAAAGTAGACAAAAATTCTGAATAGTCAAGTCATAAATTTATGCTGGCCAACAGAAAATTGCCATAGATGTAAAAATGCTAAAAAGCAAAATTTTCGCTAATAACCGATTAGCGAGCGCACCTAGTGGCTTCCTACAGTCAGCTTGGCTTTGATACCAAGGTTGTCAGGACCGGTCCTTCAGTAAAATAATTACCGGAAGACCGACCTTTTTATTAAACCAGCGAGGAGCATTATTACCTGCTGGCAGACAAATCCTTGATACAGAATTCCAGTACACTGAATATTATACAGGGTTGAGCTGGGGGTTGCTCAACAATTTTATTACAAGTGTGCCAATATAATACATAAAGGCGGATATGACACAAGGCAGGGTGGCATACTACTGACTCGTAATAAAAGGTGGTGGATATGTCACAGTGAAGTGGATGATGTGACTCCAATATATTACAGTTCATCGAGTGTCGGAGTGAGAACCGATGAATTTATTTGGTGGTAGGCGGAAGCGGTTATAAGACAGTGATCAACTCCAGGATCGCAAGGGACTCACTGGGACTCCACTAGACGTCGGACTCGCTATCGAACTCTTCATCCATGAGATCGCCTTCGTCCACATCTGGCCAAATCAACAAGCCAGGTGAGTACTTTGAATGTACTCGCAAGACAGTTCGGACTTAAGATATAATAAATGCCAACATGGTGCACATGAATATTCCAGCAAAAAATGTGACCGGAATAAAATATTAATGAGCTATATGCACGATAGAAGTTGGGCGGTAATCATCCCGAAATCCATAAGATAGAAAGGAGACCAAACGAGTGTCTGAGTGACACCTCGTGAAATAATAAATGATAGCAGGCCATAGTCGGGCGTCTGAGCGACACCACATAAAGGGCTTATAAATAACAAGAATGCCATAGTCGGACGTCTGAGCGACATCGCATAAAGGGCTTATAAATAAAAGAATGCCGCAGTCGGACGTCTGAGCGACATCACATAAAGGGCTTATAAATAAAACGAATGTCGTAGTCGGACGTCTGAGCGACATCACATAAAGGGCCTATAAATAAAAGAATGTCGCAGTCGGACGTCTGAGCGACATCACATAAATGGCTTAAAAATATAAAGAATGCCACAGTCGGACGTCTGAGCGACATCACATAAAGGGCTTATAAATATAAAGAATGCCACAGTCGGACGTTTGAGCGACATCACATAAATGGCTTATAAATAACAATAGAATAGTGATGAAATACTTCTGAAAGTAAAACAATACAGAGATAGTTGGTGAGTTCATCTACCAAATGAACTTGACAAAAACACTACTCTGGTTACCAACAAGAATATACTAGAGACGTGTAGCGACCAGACCTCAAACAGTCTGATCTCCATGCATCAGTGTCATCCCTGGATCAGTAATGCTGACACGCATGGTACTCGAAGGATTTATAACAGAGTAGCAATCACACACTTATTACATCGATAGTCCAACGATGAATTTAATACAAATAATATGACTGAAGGCCATCTAACACGATAACAGCGGAAGGCTTGGAAGATAAGTGAGTCCATCAACTCCAGCGGCATCACTGAGTATAGAACCACGACCTAAAAAGGGCATCTTACTCGTCGTCTGAAAAGTCTACAACATGAAACGTTGCAGCCCGAAAAATGGGTCAGCACATGGAATATGCTGGCAAGGTAACACAAGAGATGCAATGAAAGTAAAGCTATACTATATGCAATATGGGTAGTGGAAAGCTCTATGGTTAAGTTTTTGCGTAAAGCCAATTTTTCCCTACTTCAAAGGAATGTATTTTAATTAACTATCATGGTAGTTGAAACATCGTTGAGAAGATAGACATCCTCTCAACCCCAATTAAAAGTAATCATTAAACCCAACAAAATTAAATTAAAGTAACATGTTGAGATGCACATGATAATCCAAGTACCAGATACTCAAGATGTCCATAACCGGGGACACGGCTAATCATGATCAGTTTGTACACTCTGCACAGGTTTGTGCACTTTCCCCACAAGACTCGATCGCCTCCGTTTGGTTTCCTCGCACTACATGGTGTTTGAGAAACGGATGACCGAGACACAGTCTTTCCGAAGAGGTCCCCTTAACCAGATAGATAGGCCGGTACACCTACAAAACCCAACTACATCTGCTAGCCCATCATGGAAAGGTTTCCCACAACTTACTCAACTATGCCAGAGCCCATATTGGCATGTGGCTGCACACGGAAGTTTCTAGTATGAAAAATCTCATGATCCCTTTGAGCCTGGGTGGCGGTCCAAAAGAAAACAGGCAATCCTGGAATACCCAGATGCCTCAATCCACCCAGATGTGTATTAAAGTTGCCACCTTAAATTGAACCATTAATTAACAACTCACATCTGTCATGGATTTCACTCAAACCCAAACCACGTCTACGAGCATAGCATGTCCTAACAACAAACGTAGAAGTAACTCCCAAGGGTTTGAATGTAATGCAGGTAATAGGTACTACCTCAATCTACTTCCCAATCCCACAGGTTAATTGATCCTACTCATGCAATGTGTGAGGGTTTGACTAATGCAATGAAAACTGGGTAATTGGAAAGCATGATCAAAGTGTTACTTGCCTTGTTGATGATCCGCAAAACCTAGAGACTCAAAGTAGCAAGCGGCGCACTCCGGGTACTCTATCGCAATCAAACAACAAGCATACAATAAGTACTTAACTAATGCACGGGTAAAACTCAAATAAGAGATCTAACCAGAAAGTTCAACTTAAGAACTCCGGTTTGCAAAAAGAATCAACTCGAAAGAAGCAACGAAACTCAAACTGCAAAAGAAACGAGCTCTGAATTACTAGTTGGCCTAAAGTCAAATTTTACAGTAGCCAAAACCTTGTTCAAGTTGTTCTAACATAAAGAGGGCTTCGAGACGAAGATCTGGGATTTTGAATCACCTGATTCCGACTCTTGAACGAAAAGAAAAACGATAAACAAGATCAGGGCAGAAATCATGATCGGAAAAATCGCGGTTAAAAACCCCGAAAAAGAAAAACGACGAACAGGCTAACGAACGAACGTTCGCTGTCTGCGGTTAACTAACGAAAACCGTTTGTTAAAACGAACGTACGGACGAACGTCCGCTATTTAACTAAACCGTCGGAAAATAAAATAAAAACCGAACCGATTTATTAAATAAAACAGATCTAGGTTTTCAAAAAAAAACGCTCGGTTAACAGTAAAAAAAACTACCTCTCTCTCCCTACTCCGGCGGGCGGCGGGGGCCGTTCCGGTGACGGCGGCGGCTCCGGCGGCGGCGTGCGGCGGCGCGGGGCGGCAGGGGCGGCGGCGGCGGCTCCGGCGGTGGCGAGGCGAGCGGCGGCGGCGGCTGCGGGCGGCGGGGCGAGCGGCGACGGCGGCGGCGGCTGCGGCGCGCGGCAGGGGCGGCAGGGGCGGCGGCTGCGGCTCGGGACGGGCGCTAGGGTTTGGGGCGACGGGCTGGCGGGGCGAACGGGCCGGCTCTGGCGCTTTTAAAGCCCAGAGTCCTGGTCCTTTACTAGTCCTAGTCGGTTTCCCTTTTTTTTAAATAGAGTCCCGGCGTAGTAAAACTAACGAAAGAAATATCAAACGGACTCCAAAATTCCCGAAATAAATTTTAACCGTCCTCTAATAATATTTAGGACAAAGTGAACATTTTTCCCGGACCTAATGCAATTTTGAAAAACGCGTACTTTTCCTATGCAAATAAATCCGAAAATAAATCCAGAAAAATACTAAAAGTGATTTTAATATTTTTCCTCCAATATTTTTGTTATTTTGGAGAAGTCGTATTATCTCCACTCATTTATTTTATTTATAAATATTTTTAGGAGAGAAAAATAATTAGAATCACACTGTCCTCGTACCGGTATTCGAGCGAACTCAAATACGAAAACGGTAAAATCCCCAACTCTCTCCGTAGGTCCTTGAGTTGCTTAGAATTTCGAGGAACGCCACGAACAAAATGCAGAAACATGAAATGCAATTATGATCTATGTATAACATTCCAAATTGAAAATTTGGGATGTTACAAACCTACCCCCCTTAGAATGAATCTCGCCCTCGAGATTCGGCTTGGCTAGAGAACAGGTGTGGGTGGTCCTTGCGTAGATCATCTTCTCGCTCCCAGGTGGCTTTTTCCTCGGTGTGGTGACTCCACTGAACTTTGCAAAACTTGATAACCTTGCTGCGGGTAACTCTGCTCGAGAATTCGAGAATCTTAACAGGTTTCTCCTCGTAGGTCAGATCATTGTCCAACTGAATTGCTTCCAGGGGTACTGTGTCTCTAAGCGGTATGTCGGCCATCTCCGCGTGGCACTTCTTAAGCTGCAAAACGTGAAACACGTCGTGCACTCCTGACAATCCTTCTGGCTATTCCAACTTATAGGCAACCTCTCCCATGCGTTCCAAAACACTGTAAGGTCCCACAAATCTCGGGGCTAACTTCCCTTTAACTCCGAAACGTTTAACTCCTCGTAGAGGCGATACTCTCAAGTACGCTCTGTCTCCGATCTCATAGGTTATCTCCTTGCGCTTCGAGTCTGCATAACTCTTCTGCCTGGACTGAGCTACCTTCAGTCTATCTCGTATTAACTTCACTTTCTCCTCAGACTCTTCGATTAAGTCTGGTCCAAACAACTGTCGGTCTCCAACTTCATCCCACGACAACGGTGTTCGGCATCTCCTTCCATACAATGCCTCGAATGGTGCCATCTTCAAACTGGCCTGGTAAATGTTGTTGTATGAGAACTCTGCGTAGGGCAAGTTGTCATCCCAACTAGATCCATAATCTAATGCACAGGCTCTAAGCATATCTTCCAGTATCTGATTGACTCTCTCCGTCTGTCCATCGGTCTGTGGGTGCAATGCTGTGCTAAACTCTAGCATGGTTCCCAAAGTTTCGTGTAACTGATTCCAGAACTTTGAGGTCAACTGGGTTCCTCTATCTGATACGATGCTCCACGGAACTCCATGCAGACATACAATTCTGGTCATGTATATCTTAGCCAACTTCGCACTGGTATATGTGGTTTTCACCGGGATAAAGTGGGCTACCTTCGTCAATCGGTCTACTACTACCCAGATTGAATCATATCCTGCTTTGGTCCTGGGCAATCCGGTGATAAAATCCATACCAAGCTTCTCCCACTTCCATTCGGGTATTGGCATAGGTTGTAACAATCCTGCTGGCTTCTGGTGTTCTGCCTTTACTCTCTGGCATACATCACAAACTGCTACATACTCCGCAATATCCTTCTTCATACCGGTCCACCAGAAAATATCCTTCAAATCCAAATACATCTTAGTATTTCCTGGGTGAATCGAGTATGGTGAATCATGGGCCTCCTGTAAAATCAACTTCCTAATCTCCGGGTCATTGGGCACATAGATTCGATCCTCAAACCATAGGGTGTCGTGTTCATCCTCACGAAAACCTTTAGCTTTTCCTTCGCTCATCCTCTCCTTTATAGCGACAATCTCCTTGTCAGCTTTCTGAGCTTCTCTGATTTTATCCATCAGGGTAGACTGGATTTCTAGTGTTGCTACATAGCCTCTCGGAACTATCTCCAAACGTAGTTCTCGTAGGTCCTCAGCTAACTCCTTTGGAAATTCCTCCATCATCAGGGTATTGACATGGCTCTTACGGCTTAGCGCATCAGCTACTACGTTAGCCTTTCCGGGATGATAATGCAATCTCATGTCATAATCCTTAATGAGTTCCAGCCATCTCCTTTGCCTAAGATTCAACTCCTTTTGAGTGAATATATACTTCAGACTCTTAAGATCCGTATATACTTCACAATGGTTTCCTATGAGAAAATGTCTCCACATCTTCAATGCATGCACTACGGCTGCTAATTCCAAATCATGGGTGGCATAGTTCATCTCATGAGGTTTTAGTTGTCGTGAAGCATACGAAACAACTCTTCCTTCCTGCATAAGAACTGCTCCAAGTCCTCGACGTGAAGCGTCGCAGTACACCTCATAATTCTTATGTTGATCTGGCAGAATCAACACAGGGGATGATACCAACCTTTTCTTCAACTCCTGGAAACTAGTCTCACATTCTTCGGTCCAACTAAACTTGGTGTCCTTCTTCAACAACTCTGTCATTGGCTTTGCAATCTTCGAGAAATTCTCGATAAATCTCCGGTAGTATCCTGCAAGTCCAAGAAAACTCCGGATCTCTCCAACGGTCGTCGGTGCCTCCCAATTGGTCACAGTCTCCACCTTGGCGGGATCTACTGCTATTCCTTCTCCGGATATAACATGTCTGAGGAATCCGATTTCCTTCAACCAAAACTCACATTTGCTAAACTTGGCATACAACTAATGCTCTCTAAGCTTCTCCAATACCAAACGCAAATGCTCTTCATGCTCCTCTTCATCCTTCGAGAAGATCAAAATATCATCTATGAACACTACGAAGAACTTATCCAAATACTCCATAAACACTTTGTTCATCAGGTTCATAAAGTATGCCGGTGCGTTTGTCAGACCAAATGACATAACGGTGTACTCATACAACCCATACCTAGTGGTAAAGGCCGTCTTAGGGATATCTTGCTCTCGAATCTTCAATTGATGGTACCCTGATCGTAGATCGATCTTCGAAAATACCTTAGCTCCTTGCAATCTATCGAATAGATCATTGATCATTGGCAATGGGTACTTGTTCTTAATCGTTACTTCATTCAATCCTCCGTAATCAACAACCATTCTTAACGATCCATCCTTCTTCTCCACTAGAAGTACTGGCGAACCCCAAGGCGAAGAACTTGGGCGTATGAATCCTATATCCAGTAACTCCTTAATCTGCTTCTTAATTTCCTCCAAATCCTTTGCGGGCATCCTATATGGTCTCTTCGAAATTGGCCCGGTGCCTGGCAAAAGCTCAATCAAAAACTCTATATCTCTATCCGGTGGCATGCCAGGTAACTCCTTTGGAAACACATCCGGATAATCCTTCACTACTAGCACTTCCTCCTGAACAACTCCCGTGAGAGAATTTACTTGAATCCTTGTAGGCGAATGCCTAGATACATACTTAATCCTTTTTCCCTCCGGGGTGGTGAGCAAAATAGACTTACTAGCACAGTCAATATTACCTCCATACTTCAATAGCCAATCCATACCTAATATCACATCCAATCCTTGTGACTCCAGAATTATTAGGTCAGAGGGGAAAGTATGGCGTCCTATGGTCAATGGCGTCTGAAAACATCCTTGGTGTGCCATATAATCTGCTCCAGGTGAACTTACTAACATGGGGGTCTTAAGAACTCGGGTGGACATCCTATGTCTATTCACGAATCCCCTTGAAATGTATGAATGCGATGCACCAGTATCGAAAAGAACTATTGCGGTAAATGTCTTAACCAAAAACTTACCGACAACAGCATCTGGTTGCTCTTCTACCTCCTCCACGGTCACGTGGTTCACCTGTCCTTTGTTGAACGGGTTTGGCTTCTTCCCGGCGCTTCCATTGTCGTTCCCATTCTTAACTTCTGGGCATTCATTAGCATAATGTCCAGTCTTCCCGCACTTGTAACAAGTGACATGGCTAAAATCCCTCTTGGTGGGTGTGGACGGTGCAGGGCGGTTCTGGTTTCCATTGGCTCCATTCCCATTCCCATTACCATTGCCATTCTTGGTGCCATTGTGGTTGTGTGAGCTACTTCCTCCATGGGTATGCTAAAACTGTCCTACTGCTTTAGGGGTAAAGCGAGGCTTCTGCTGAGCTCCAGAGTTATACTTCCCTTGCCCATACTTCCTCTTGCGACTCTCAATCTGTTGATGTTTCCTTTCAATCATCAGGGCTCGGTCAACCAACTCCTGATAGTTATTGAAAGTTGCCACCATCAGCTGTACACTCATCTCATCATTCAGCCCTTCCATAAATCTCTCCTGCTTCTTGGCATCTGTGGCCACATCATCTGGGGCATAACGAGATAGGGTACTAAACTCATCCACGTACTGAGCCACAGTACGATTTCCTTGGCGCAAGTTGCGAAACTCCTGCTTCTTCATACTCATTGCTCCAGTCGAGACATGGGCAGTACGAAAAGCTTGCTGAAACTGATCCCAAGTCACATTGGCTACGGGGTAAGTGGCTGTGTAGTTCTCCCACCATGCTGCGGCTGGTCCAGACAACTGGTGTGCGGCAAATCGCACCTTCTCAGCCTCCGAGCAATTGGCGGTGGTCAAATCCCTTCCAATCTTGCGTAGCCAGTCATCAGCCACAATTGGTTCGATGCTGCTAGCAAACACAGGTGGTTGCAACCTTAAGAAATGTGTCAGGTTGTCCACAGGTGGTGGTGGTGGAGGGTTGTTGTTGTTGTTGTTGTTCTGGTTGTTCTGAGTGTTCTGGACAAGAAGTTGCATTAGGGTGTTCTGCTGCTGGATCAACTGGGTGAGCTCAGGGGGAAACTCGAATTCACGTTTTGGAGGCATCTGATGGGTGTAGAGGGAAGAGATTAGAATAGAAAAGAGGTCTAAGGGAAAATCACTACCCATATGCACATGAGACAAACACACAATCATATCACACCAATCAATTTCAAACAAGGTCTTACAAATCTAACGATCGTTTACAAAAGTGCTCTAAATCTAATATATGGTGGTAAACTACTGGTCACCGGGTGGTCATCTAAAAATATTGATCGGCAGAGGATTCCATAATATCTGCCCCAGCTTCATCTTCATAGTCTTCATCCTTGCTACCCTCAGCTTCCGAATCGTATCATCTATGATGATATAGTCCTCTGGTGGAATCTCCTTGGGTTCTTCTTCCTTGTCTTCTTCTCCAATGAGTATCCCTAACTTCCGGGTCAAATCATCATTATTCTCCACAAGTATCTTCATCTCCTCCTCATATCCATCGCGTGTAGACTTGAGTTCTTCTTCTAGCTCCAAATTCCTATTTAGGGCCTTCTTCAAATCTATCATCCCAGCACATATCTGGTGTTCCTGGCGACGAATGTGGTGGTTCAACTCCTGGATGAATGCTGCTATGGATATACCCTTCTTGGTGCTGATTATATCCCAATTGTCATCTCGGCGTCCACAAATCTGGTAGATAGTGTCCTTTAGCTCCTGCTTGTAGACTTCTCCAATCCTTCCCATAGCAATGTGGGCTGCCATACTCCTTCCTAGGCTCCATGTAGGTGCATTAAAGGAAAATGCTATGAGTGAGGTGACGGGTGCGAACGTCCTTCCTGGAACTTGAGCTTGAATTAACCAACGCTCCTCCTCAGGTAGAGTGGCATTGTAGGTTCCAGTGAAACTTGGTAATCCACTGTTTAAATATCTGGTGACTTCCTTCAGGTGTCATCCAAACGGTGTATCATCATCCGGTTGCATGAACTTATGCTTTGCTTCCACCATCCTAAAGAATAGAGAAGATGAGGAGTCAGAAGAGAAAAGAGTGGAATGTGTTCTAGGGCTTGTCTTAGTGGTCGTGTCCTACAGTCAGCGTGTGCTCTGATACCATCTTTTAGCGACCAGATCTCAAATAGTCTGATCTCCATGCATCAGTGCCATCCCTGGATCAGTAATGCTGACACGCATGGTACTCGAAGGATTTATAACAGAGTAGCAATCACACACTTATTACATCGATAGTCCAACGATGAATTTAATACAAATAATATGGCTGAAGGCCATCTAACACGATAACAGCGGAAGGCTTGGAAGATAAGTGAGTCCATCAACTCCAGCGGCATCACTGAGTATAGAACCACGAACTAAAAAGGGCATCTTACTCGTCATCTGAAAAGTCTGCAACATGAAACGTTGCAGCCCGAAAAACGGGTCAGCACATGGAATATGCTGGCAAGGTAACACAACAGATTTAATTAACTATCATGGTAGTTGAAACATCGTTGAGAAGATAGACATCCTCTCAACCCCAATTAAAAGTAATCATTAAACCCAACAAAATTAAATTAAAGTAACATGTTGAGATGCACATGATAATCCAAGTACCAGATACTCAAGATGTCCATAACCGGGGACACGGCTAATCATGATCAGTTTGTACACTCTGCAGAGGTTTGTGCACTTTCCCCACAAGACTCGATCGCCTCCGTTTGGTTTCCTCGCACTACATGGTGTTTGAGAAACGGATGACCGAGACACAGTCTTTCCAAAGAGGTCCCCTTAACCAAATAGATAGGCCGGTACACCTACAAAACCCAACTACATCTGCTAGCCCATCATGGAAAGGTTTCCCACAACTTACTCAACTATGCCAGAGCCCATATTGGCATGTGGCTGCACACGGAAGTTTCTAGTATGAAAAATCTCATGATCCCTTTGAGCCTGGGTGGCGGTCCAAAAGAAAAACAGGCAATCCTGGAATACCCAGATGCCTCAATCCACCCAGATGTGTATTAAAGTTGCCACCTTAAGTTGAACCATTAATTAACAACTCACAACTGTCATGGATTTCACTCAAACCCAAACCACGTCTACGAGCATAGCATGTCCTAACAACAAACGTAGAAGTAACTCCCAAGGGTTTGAATGTAATGCAGGTAATAGGTACTACCTCAATCTACTTCCCAATCCCACAGGTTAATTGATCCTACTCATGCAATGTGTGAGGGTTTGACTAATGCAATGAAAACTGGGTAATTGGAAAGCATGATCAAAGTGTTACTTGCCTTGCTGATGATCCGCAAAACCTAGAGACTCAAAGTAGCAAGCGGCGCACTCCGGGTACTCTATCGCAATCAAACAACAAGCATACAATAAGTACTTAACTAATGCATGGGTAAAACTCAAATAAGAGATCTAACCAGAAAGTTCAACTTAAGAACTCCGGTTTGCAAAAAGAATCAACTCGAAAGAAGCAACGAAACTCAAACTGCAAAAGAAACGAGCTCCGAATTACTAGTTGGCCTAAAGTCAAATTTTACAGTAGCCAAAACCTTGTTCAAGTTGTTCTAACGTAAAGAGGGCTTCGAGACGAAGATCTGGGATTTTGAATCACCTGATTCCGACTCTTGAGCGAAAAGAAAAACGATAAACAAGATCAGGGCAGAAATCGCGATCGGAAAAATCACGGTTAAAAACCCCAAAAAAGAAAAATGACGAACAGGCTAACGAACGAACGTTCGCTGTCTGCGGTTAACTAACGAAAACCGTTCGTTAAAACGAACGTACGGACGAACGTCCGCTATTTAACTA
Organism: Secale cereale; assembly: GCA_902687465.1. NCBI lineage: Eukaryota > Viridiplantae > Streptophyta > Magnoliopsida > Poales > Poaceae > Secale > Secale cereale. The sequence continues at coordinate 312,660,377 of LR738715.1, read as the reverse complement.
AACCGTCGGAAAATAAAAAAACCGAACCGATCTATTAAATAAAACAGATCTAGGTTTTCAAAAAAAATGCTCGGTTAACATAAAAAAAACTACCTCTCTCTCCCTACTCCGGCGGGCGGCGGGGGCGGTTCCGGCGACGGCGACAGCTCCGGCGGCGGCGTGCAACGGCGCGGGGCGGCATGGGCGGCGGCGGCGGCTCCGGCGGTGGCGGCTGCGGCGCGCGGTAGGGGCGGCGGCGGCGGCTGCGGCGCGCGGTAGGGGCGGCGGCGGCAGGGGCGGCGGCTGCGGCTCGGGGCGGGCGCTAGGGTTTGGGGCGACGGGCTGGCGGGGCGAACGGGCCGTCTCTGGCGCTTTTAAAGCCCAGAGTCCTGGTCCTTTACTAGTCCTAGTCGGTTTCCTTTTTTTTTAAATAGAGTCCCGGCGCAGTAAAACTAATGAAAGAAATATCAAACGGACTCCAAAATTCCCGAAATAAATTTTCACCGTCCTCTAATAATATTTAGGACAAAGTGAACATTTTTCCCTGACCTAAATGCAATTTTGAAAAACACGTACTTTTCCTATGCAAATAAATCCGAAAATAAATCCGGAAAAATACTAAAAGTGATTTTAATATTTTTCCTCCAATATTTCTGTTATTTTGGAGAAGTCATATTATCTCCGCTCATTTATTTTATTTAGAAATATTTTTAGGAGAGAAAAATAATTAGAATCACACTGTCCTCGTACCGGTATTCGAGCGAACTCAAATACGAAAATGGTAAAATCCCCAACTCTCTTCGTAGGTCCTTGAGTTGCTTAGAATTTCGAGGAACGCCACGAACAAAATGCAGGAACATGAAATGCAATTATGATCTATGTATAACATTCCAAATTGAAAATTTGGGATGTTACAAGACGGTCGCCGGGTTGACATGAAGATTGACCCTAGGCCATAAACATGGCTACTGAAGGAATTTTAACTCTGCAGAGCTTGTACTATTAACTCATAGCCAACGGATTCTACTAGCCACGGGGACTAGTTCCGTCTACGGTGTTTTAGTAGAAACCCAGCTAACCAGTACACACCCATTTAACATCCTGCTGTCCGGAATCACCCGCGACAACATTCACGAAAAACTTTAAGACGAGGAGGCTACAACCTCGAATAGCATGGGATCAAATTTATATATGCGTGCTCTAAGGGGTGCCCCCCTCTCGGTCCCAACCGGAAACACCCATGCCCCCTGACCACATGACGGGCTTTAATCCAGGGCCATGGAACCCTCATCCCGGCCCCTCTACTTGGTGTGTACTCGGAAAGTGGTTTACAACTGACTAGACCGTAATCTCAACAGACGGCCTATGATAGTACCAAAAGGAGATGGACGAAGTCATGACATGATCTCCGTTGATACTGAGTTAACCAAATACTGGCATGCTCCAACAATACCAGCATTCCACTCATCATGTCTCCACATGATCGAGGTGGTTCGAACATTATCATTCGGGGCTCACCCGGAGCTTACTTGCATGAAATATAACCATACACATATGCCCATATGATCATGCTTATGAAACGAACTACTCGAGCAAACATGCAACACACTCATCATATCAAAGGTTCAAACATGCTTGCCTGGTTTTGAGAAGCCGGAGTCTAACACGGTGTGGTTCGCGTCTCCGTCACGACCTCCGGTATCTACGTATTCAAACAAATAAATACTCACATAAATACCGCGCATGCAAATAAAGTTGCTCCAAAAATTTCCACATAAATATGACAAAAAACTAGACAGAAAACTAAAGAGGACAAAAAAAGAATCAACTCAAAATCATCTTTAGTTAAAAAGATATTAGAGTTTCTGTCCAGGGACTCATCTGTAATGAAACAGAAAAGTTCCAGGGGCTAGAACAGAAAACAGCAAAGCGAATCGATACGCGGTACGTCAACCGCAGAGGGGAAACGTACTTTGCCCGAATGCGCTTACAGAAAACGGTTCGGAGGGGAGAGGTGTGAGGCTGACAAGGGGCCCCACGCATCAGGTTTGAAAACTGGAGCAGAGTCGCGCCGGCGCCGGTGCTGCGGTGGTCGCCGGCACCGATCCACGGCGAGTTAGGGGAGGGGAGTGATACGTACGGCTTCTCGGTGATCTTCCGCGTCGAATGGTGGTGGAGTTGAGCGTCGGCGAGCCCCACGTCGACGGCGACCCTGTCTCCGGCGGACGGCGGCTCGGGTGGTCGTGGGCCTCGTCGGAGAGGGTTCCTGGGATCAAATTGAGGTGGGGGTTAGGTCTAGGTGGGTGCCAGGGTGCTACGCTCGAGTCCACGGCGGCAGAGAAGCTCTCACCGGAGTGAACGATGCTGGAGCCCGAGGCAGAGGGAGTTGGCTGGAGTTGGAGAAGAAGGGCCCCTCGAGGCTCTTCCAGAGGCTGGGCGCGGTCTAGGGAGGTAGTGAAGATGTGTGGGCTCGAGAGCGAGCTCGGGGGTGCCTTATATAGCCGGCCCGAGGTGGTTGCCGTGAATGGATAAGTCCGACGAGTCGATTACGGTGATGCAGTGGCTGGACGGCGGGGTTAGGGGCTTGAGCATCGTCTAGGAGGTGTAGTGGTTCCATTCCCGCACCTAATTCAGCAGGGGAGAGAGTTACGGGCTGTCCTCGACGGAACGGCCGCGCGGCACGTCGGCGGCAGAAAACGCGCTCTGCGCGTGCCAGGCCACGGCGATGGTGCAGCAGGCGTGCGCTGTCACTGGAGGTGGACACGCGGAGCGTTGGGGTGCTTTGGGCGGCGCCGAACGGCGTCGAGCTGCGGGTTTGCTTCTGTCAGCCGCCACGGGCGGCGCTGTTGCCGTGGCAGTCACCGGCGCGGTCGGGCCAAGGCGCCACCGACGCCCAGAAGCAGCCAAGCAACTGTGCGACGCTCTGGATAAGAAGATGGTGCAGTGCAGCGTCGAGCCAAGGAGGTTACTGGTGAGATTGTCGAAGTGCCTGACGAAACTGACGAACTGTCGAACTGTCTATCGACAGTTTCAGTTAACAGCTTCTGAACTTGACAGTACAGTGCATGTTAAGTGTTCGATGAAATGTTACTGGCATGTGTGAAATATTTCTGGTGCTGATATTTGGTGGAGTGGCCTCTTTATGCATCTAGAGGCTGCCTGATTTTTCATAGGATTTTTGGAAGAAGATAAATATGAATTTCACCAAATTTTGCAAATCGGGTCCAAACTTGCAGCAGGTGAAATTTGAAAATTTTGAACTATGGACCAGTGAAACAAGATGGATCTAGGTTGTGGGTACTAAGGACCATCTAGGAGAGTTGGTTTGGAATCAAATACCTGGATGGAAAAGGTGGCTCCTTTGTAAATCACTAAGGTCCACTATAAAAGACAGAAATAGTTTTGGAGTGAAATAAATAGAGGAAAAATCCCAATGAGGTCAAAACTTACTGGAATTCATGAGAGACTTGTCCTAAGGTGTGAATAGGGTTTTGGAGATAAATATTTCTGTTGGGGTCATGGCAAGATGAAGGTTGGAAGGGAGGATAAGTCCAAGATCAAATTTGAAAGACATAACTCAAGTAGGGGAGAATTTAAACAACCTCTTTGAAACTCAATTTGGGCTTGAGCCAACCCAAGAGAAGATCTTCAAGGTCAAAAACCAAGCTTGAGAAATCACCAAAAACTTTGGCCAGAAAGATTTTAGAAGAGGCTCAAGAAAAGAACAAATAACCCTCTTCCAAAAGGCCAAAAGTTTGAAAGAAAACCAACTCAAAAATTTGGGGTGTTACACATAATCACTAGCATCGCACATAATCTCAAAGGGTAAATTCCCGTCAGGAGTCTGGACAATAGGTGGAGAGATCAATGTTTTCTTAAGTATTTCAAATGCTTCTAGACAATCGTCATCAAAGACAAAAGGAATATCTTTTTGTAAGAGATTAGTCAGAGGCCTGGAGATTTTGGAGAAGTCCTTTATGAACCTCCTATAAAACCTGGCATGACCAAGGAAATTTCGTATACCTTTGATGTCCTTTGGGCATGGCATCTTTTCAATAGCATCAACTTTAGCTTTGTCAACTTCAATACCTCTTTCAGAAATTTTATGTCCCAAGACAATGCCTTCATTAACCATAAAGTGGCACTTCTCCCAATTCAAGACAAGATTAGTGTCTTCACATCTCTGCAAAACTCGATCAAGGTTGCTTAAGCAATCATCAAAAGAAGTTCCGTAAACGGAGAAACCATCCATGAACACCTCAACAATCTTTTCACAAAAATCAGAGAATATAGCCATCATGCATCTTTGAAAGGTAGCAGGTGCATTACATAAACCAAAAGGCATACGTCTATAAGCAAAGGTACCGAAAGGACAAGTAAAAGTAGTCTTTTCTTGATCCCCTTTGGACACAGGTATTTGAGAGAAACCAGAATAACCATCTAGAAAGCAGAAATGAGTATGTTTGGATAACCTTTCTAGCATTTGATCAATAAATGGCAAGGGGTAATGATCTTTCTTAGTAGCTTTATTTAACTTACAGAAATCAATTACCATCCTATAACCTGTAACTATTCTTTGCGGGATCAATTCATCTTTATCATTAGGGACAACAGTCATACCTCCTTTCTTAGGAACACAATGGACAGGACTTACCCACTGGCTATCAGCAACTTGATAGATAATACCTACCTCTAGAAGCTTTAGTATTTCCTTTCTTACCACTTCTTTCATCTTGGGATTTAACCGTCGCTGATGATCAATAACTGGTTACATTTTCTTCCAATTTTATCTTGTGTTGGCATATAGTGGGACTAATGCCCTTAAGATCATCCAGAGTATATCCAATAGCAGCACGATGCTTCTTCAGAGTTTTCAATAATTTTTCTTCTTCCTGCTCTGAAAAGTTAGCACTAATAATAATAGGATATATCTTCTTTTCATCAAGATAAACATACTTAAGATTATCAGGCAAAGGCGGGATCACCCTTGGATGGAGGAGGATCCCCTAGGATTTCAACAGGCAAGTTGTTTTTCAATATGGGTCCCTATGTAAGGAATATTTCATCTATTTCCCTTCTCTCATTCATATGCATATCATTTTCGTGATCTAGCAAGTATTGTTCTAAAGGATCATTAGGTGGCACGGCAATAGAAGCAAGACCAATAATTTCATCCTTACTAGGTGGTGCCATTTCAAGGGGTTGTCTACGGAATTTAGCAAAGTTAAAATCATGAGACATATCCCCTAATCCAACAGTGACCATGTCTTTCACGCAGTCTATCTTGGCATTAACGGTATTCAAGAAGGGTCTACCAAATATAATGGGACAAAATTCATCTTGTGGGGAACTAAGAACAAGAAAATCAGTAGGGTATTTAACCTTCCCGGACAAGACTTCAATATCTCGAACAATTCCAACTGGTGAAATGGTATCTCTATTAGCGAGCTTAATAGTAACATCAATCCCTTCTAACTCAACAGGTGCAATATCATGCATAATCTCGTTATACAAATCAAGAGGGATAATACTCGCACTAGCACCTACGTCACATAAACCATGATAGCAATGATCTCCTATCTTAACAGAGATAACAGGCAAGCCTACAACCGGTTTATGTCTATTCCTAGCATTGGGTTTGGCTATTCTAGCAGACTCTTCTTGGAGGTAAATAACATGTCCATCTAAATCTTCTACCAAGAGATCTTTAACCATAGCAACACTAGATTCAACTTTAATTTGCTCAGAGGGTGTAGGTGTTCTAGTATTACTCTTACGAACTACAGTTGAAGCTTGAGCATGATCCTTTATCCTAACAGGGAAAGGTGGTTTCTCAATATAAGCGGTAGGAATAACAGGATCAACATTATAAGTGATAGTCTTTTCTTCAACTTTAATATGTTCAACTACTTTTACTTCAATAGGGGGGATGGTATTTAAACCACTTCTCCTTGGGGAGATCAACATGAGTAGCAAAAGATTCACAAAAAGAAGCTACTATCTCAGAGTCAAGTCCATATTTAGTGCTAAACTCAGGGAAAACATCGGTATCCTTAAAAGCTTTAACACAATCAAACTTAGGGGTCATACCTGACTCCTTACCTTCGTCGAGGTCCCAATCTTTAGAGTTTCGTTTAATTCTTTCCAATAAATCCCATTTAAAGTCAATAGTCTTCATCATATAAGAGCCAGAACAAGAAGTATCGAGCATAGAGCGATTATTATGAGAAAGCCAAGCATAAAAAATTTGAATGATCATTTCTCGTGAGAGCTCATGATTGGGGCATGAATATAACATTGACTTAAGCCTCCCCCAAGCTTGAGCGATGCTCTCTCCTTCGCGAGGCCAAAAATTATAAATATAATTACGATCACGATGAACCTGGTGCATAGGGTAGAATTTCTGATGAAATTCCAACTTCAGACGATTATAGTTCCATGATCCCATATCATTGCATAGTCTAAACCATGTCAATGCATCTCCCTTCAAAGATAAAGGGAAGACCTTCTTCTTGATAACATCCTCGGGCATACCTGAAAGCTTAAACAATCCACAAACTTCATCCACATAGATTAGATGTAAATCAGGATGCAGTGTTTCGTCTCCTGTAAAAGGATTTTCAAGCAGTTTCTCTATCATACCCGAAGGAATCTCAAAGCAAACATTTTCAATAGGTGCAATAGGTTGAGGAGCAACTCTTTGCTCTTCTGCTCGGGGTGAAGATACCCCAAACAAGCCCCTCAAAGGATTTTGAGCCATAGTAACAAGTGACAATAAATTTCAGCACACTATATAAATTTTTCTTACCAAAGGCGCTTCACTCCCCGGCAACGGTGCCAGAAAAGAGTCTTGATGACCCACAAGTGTAGGGGATCTATCATAGTCCTTTCAATAAGTAAGAGTGTCGAACCCAACGAGGAGCAGAAGGAAATGATAGGCAGTTTTCAGTAAGGTATTTTCTACAAGCACTGAAATTATAGGTAACAGATAGTTTTGTTGTAAGGTAATTGGTAGCAAGTGACAAAAGGTAAAAGTAAATATCGTGCAACAAGGTGTCCCAATACTTTTTGTAGCAAAGGACAAGCCTGGACAAACTCTTATATAAAGGAAAGTGCTCCCGAGGACACATGGGAATTATCGTCAAGCTAGTTTTCATCACGATCATCTGATTCGCGTTCGGTACTTTGATAATTTGGTATGTGGGTGGACCGGTGCTTGGGTGCTGCCCTTACTTGGACAAGTCTCCCACTTATGATTAACCTCTAATGCAAGCATCCACAACTACAAAAGAAGTATTAAGGTAAACCCAACCATAGCCTGAAACATATGGATCCAAATCAGCCCCTTACGAAGCAACGCATAAACTAGGGTTTAAGCTTTTGTCACTCTAGCAACCCATCATCTACTTATTACTTCCCAATGCCTTCCTCTAGGCCCAAATAATGGTGAAGTGTCATGTAGTCGACATTCACATGACACCACTAGAGGAGAGACAGCATACATCTCATCAAAATATCGAACGAATACCAAACTCACATGACTACTAATAGCAAGACTTCTCCCATGTCCTCAGGAACAAAAGTAACTACTCACAAGACATAATATTGTTCATGATCAGAGGGGTATTAATATGCATAATGGATCTAAACATATGATCTTCCACCAAATAAACCAACTAGCATCAACTACAAGGAGTAATCAACACTACTAGCAACCCACAGGTACCAATCCGAGGTTTGGGTACAAAGATTGGATACAAGAGATGAACTAGGGTTTGAGAGGAGATGGTGCTGGTGAAGATGTTGATGAAGATATCCCTCCCCAAGATGGGAGTGTTGTTGGTGATGACGGCGGTGACGATTTCCCCCTCCCGGAGGGAAGTATCCCCGGCAGAACAGCTCTGCCGGAGCCCTAGATTGGTTTCCGCCTTGGTTCCGCCTCGAGACGGCGGCGTCTAGTCCCAAAAGCCTCCTTATGATTTTTTTTTCCAGGTCAAAACACCTCATATAGGAGAAGATGGGCACCAGGGGCCTGCCGGCTGGCCCACGAGGTAGGGGGCGTGCCCTGGGAAGGGGGGCGCGCCCCCCACCCTCGAGGACAGCCGGTGGCCCCTCTCGTGGGTTTCTTTCGCCAGATATATTTTATACTTTCCGAAACAACTTTCTGTGGGGTTTCAGGGCTTTTGGAGTTGGGCAGAATAGGTTTCCAGAGTTTGCTCCTTTTCCAGCCCAGAATTCCAGCTGTCGGCATTCTCCCTCTTCATGCAAACCTTGTAAAATAATAAAGAAAAGGCATAAGTATTGTGACAAAACATATAATAACAGCCCATAATGCAGTAAATATCAACTTATAAGCATGATGCAAAATGGACGTATCAATTACGTGCATCGCTGTGATTTTGTTAGTGTTCTAGGCTCACGTCTCTAGTACGGTCTAGCCTAGGACCAGCACAGTACCGTCGTTGAGCATTTATTCAAATTTGCATCTCTAAATTGATTATTGCTGACCCTTTTTGCTACCATATTATAAGCCTTCCCAGCTCCACATACATCTACGTCGTGCGTTTGACTCTTCCTGGTAATCGCTTTATCCAAGCTTTGAAAGTTTTGATTACCATGGTTGCCGATCACCACCTGCTGTTGGGTAAGAACTGGTAAGAATTTGAGATTTGCTTGACGGATTTGTGATGCCCCACCACCACCATTTTCTAGTAGTCTGTATGATCATATTTTTGTGTGTTTCTATTGCTGCTAACCATGCTAGGATCACAAGTCGACGAGACTGACTGGGAGAACATGACGAACAAGGAGTTGCATGATAAATTTCAGCAAATGATGGGTCAACATGTAGAAGATGTGATGACCAGTTTTGGTGACACACTAGCAAGGATGGATGGCATTGAGAAGTCAATTGACACCAAGTTGGATGCCAAATTCGCTGAAGTGCTTGCGCATCTACCTCCACCTGCTGCACCATTGCAACAACAACAACAACAACAACAACAACAACCACCTTCACGTCGCGAAACAGCCCTCCACAAAGCAAGCCGTGTCACTCTTCAGCCTGGCCAAACTGTTGGTGCTGCTATTGATACTTCTGTGGCTCCTGCTGCTGCTGAGGAGGAGGACGATTATGCGGGGGATTACGAGGATGAGGTTGATCAAAATCAGAACTACGTGCAACAACCAGCACCACAACCACCAGGTCGTCCACATGCAAATAATCGCAATGGTAGGGCTGCACCACACCCTCAGGTACGAGATCATGACCATCTCCATAAACTAAAATTGAATATTCCACCATTTGAGGGTAGATATGTTCCTGATATATATCTTACTTGGGAGTTAGAAACCGAACAACGTTTCACATGTTTAAAATATCCCGAGGAGAGACGTGTTGCTGCTGCTCTTTGCGCTTTCACTAATTTTGCTTGTGTGTGGTGGTCTGAATATTGTAGATTATATCCGAATAATATTCCAACTACTTGGGCTGCTTTGAAAACTGCTATGCATACTCGTTGGGTTCCACCATATTATCAACACGAATTACTTCAGAAATTGCAACGTTTAAGACAAGGAAAAAATTCTGTAGAGGAATATTATCAGGAATTACAAACTAGCCTGATTAGATGTGGTATTGTTGAGGGTAATGAGGCTATGCTTCCATGTTTTATGGGTGGCTTAAATAGAGAGATTCAGACAATTCTAGAGTATAAGGAGTATAATAATATCACTCATTTATTCCATCTTGCTTCCAAAGCTGAACGTGAAGTGTAGGATCGATAGGCCTTGGCGCGAACTAATTATTCTGCAGGTCGACCTTCATCATGGACGCCGCGTGCATCATCTACTTCGACACGTCCGGCTGCACCACCGCCTACTTCACCCGTCACTTCTAGCCATGATAAAAGAAAACATGCACCATCACCATCAACCAGGAGTACACCTTCCGGTCATGGGCAGAGCTCTTCTTCATCCATGGCATCCACAGGGCCAACACATGATGTTATATGTCATCATTGCACTGGTCGTGGTCACAATGCGATCAAATGCCCATCTGAGCATGTCATGATTGCTACTGAGGATGGTGGTTATGAGTCCGCTAGTGACTATGATGAGGAGATTTTGGCTCTTATTACACATGAAGAACATGGTGGAGATGATTCTAAAAATGAGACGCAATACATGGCTCTTGAAGACGCTGACATGTATGAATGTTTAGTTGCTCAACGTGTTTTGGGTGTGCAGGTCACACAAGCGGAGCAAAATCAGAGGCATAATTTGTTACATACAAAGGGAGTTGTGAAGGAATGTTCTGTTCGCGTCATCATAGATGGAGGGAGCTGCAACAACTTGACTAGCATGGAGATGGTGGAGAAGCTACCTCTCACCGCAAGACCACATCCACATCATTACTACATCTAATGGTTCAACGACAGCGGCAAGGTTAAGGTAACACGTAGTGTTCGTGTGCATTTTAGTATCTCCACATATGCTGATTATGATGTGGTACCCATGCAAGCATGTTCCTTATTACTTGGTAGACCATGGCAATTTGATAAAAATTCTATACACCATGGTAGAAACAATCAGTATACTCTTGTTCATAAGGATAAACGTATTACTTTGCTTCCTATGTCTCCTGATTCCATTTTGAAAGATGATATTAATAGAGCTAATAAAGCAAAACAGGAGGAAAATAAGAGTGAAAATCAGATTGTGGCAAAAGAATTTGAGCAACAAATGAAGCCTAATAACACACCATCATCTCATGTTGCATCTGAAATTAAATTAAAAAGTGGATGTTTACTTGCCATCAAATCTGATATCGATGATCTAGATTTCAGCAAATCTGTTTGCTATGCTTTTGTGTGCAAAGAGGCATTATTTTCATTCGAGGACGTGCCTTCCTCTTTGCCTCCTGCTGTCACTAACATTTTGCAGGAGTTCGCGGACGTCTTTCGACAAGATGTGCCACTGGGATTACCACCTATCCGAGGGATTGAGCATCAGATTGACTTAATTCCCGGATCAACGCTACCCAACCGCGCACCATACCGTACCAATCCAGAGGAGACGAAGGAGATTATGCGTCAAGTACATGAGTTACTCGACAAAGGTTATATACGTGATAACCCACAAGTGTAGGGGATCGCAACAGTTTTCGAGGGTAAAGTATTCAACCCAAATTTGTTGATTCGACACAAGGGGAGCCAAAGAATACTCTTAAGTATTAGCAGCTGAGTTATAAATTCAACCACACCTGGAAATTTAGTATCTGCAGCAAGATAGTTTGGTAGCAAAGCAATATGATAGTGGCGGTAGCAGCAATAAAAGTAACGATAGTGTTTTTGTAGTTTTTGTGATAGTAGCAACGGAAAAGTAAATAAGCGACTAGCAATATAGGTAAAGCTCGTAGGCATTGGATCGGTGATGGGAAATTATGTCGGATGCAATTCATCATGTAGAAGTTATAACCTAGGGTGACACAGAACTAGCTCCAGTTCATCAATGTAATGTAGGCATGTATTTCGAATATAGTCATACGTGCTTATGGAGAAGAACTTGCATGACATCTTTTGTCCTACCCTCTCGTGGCAGCGGGGTCCTATTGGAAACTAAGGGATATTAAGGCCTCCTTTTAATAGAGTACCAGACCAAAGCATTAACACATAGTGAATACATGAACTCCTCAAACTATGGTCATCACCGGGAGTGGTCCCGATTATTGTCACTTCGGGGTTGCCGGATCATAACACATAGTAGGTGACTATAGACTTGCAAGATAGGATCAAGAACACACATATATTCATGGAAACATAATAGGTTCAGATCTGAAATCATGGCACTCAGGCCCTAGTGACAAGCATTAAGCATAGCAAAGTCATACCAACATCAATCTCAGAACATAGTGGATACTAGGGATCAAACCCTAACAAAACTAACTCGATTACATGATAGATCCCATCCAACCCATCACCGTCCAACAAGCCTACGATGGAATTACTCACACACAACGGTGAGCATCATGGAATTGGTGATGGAGGAAGGTTGATGATGACGATGGCGACGATCTCCACTCTCCGGAGCCCCGAACGGACTCCAGATCAGCCCTCCCGAGAGAGATTAGGGCTTGGCGGCGGCTCCGTCTTGTGAAACGCGATAATTCCTTCTCCCTGATTTTTTTCTCCCCGAAACGGAAGATATGGGATCTGGGGATACGTCGGTAAGTCACCAGGGGGCCCACGAAGAAGGGGGCGCGCCCCCCACCCTCGTGGACAGGCTCTGGGCCCCTGGTGTGGATCTTCTTGCAGGTATTTTTTATATTTTCTGAAATAATTCTCCGTTGATTTTCAAGCGATTCCGAGAACTTTTTATTCTGCACAAAACAACACCATGGCAGTTGTGCTGAAAACAGCGTCAGTCCGGGTTAGTTCCATTCAAATCATGCAAGTTAGACTCCAAAACAAGGGAAAAGGGTTTGGAAAAGTAGATACGTTGGAGACGTATCAACTCCCCCAAGCTTAAACCTTTGTTTGTCCTCAAGCAATTCAGTTGACAAACTGAATGTGATAAAGAAAAACTTTGACAAACTCTGTTTGCTCTTGTTGTTGTAAATATGTAAGCTAGCATTCATGTTTTCAACAAGATCACGAACTAACCACATTCACAATAACTTTCAGGTCTCAAGACTACTCACATCAATGGCATAATCAACTAGGGAGCAATAATAATAAACCCCGGATGACAACACTTTCTCAAAACAATCATGATATGATATAACAGGATGGTATCTTGCTAGCCCTTTCTGAGACCGCAAAACATAAATGCAGAACACCTTTAAAGATCAAGGACTGACTAGACATTGTAATTCATGGTAAAAGAGATCCAGTCATGATCATACTCAATGCAAGTTAATAGTAATACATGCAATGATAGAGGTGCTCTCCTACTGGTGCTCTTTGATAAGAGGATGATGACTCTGCATAAAAGTAAATAGATAGGCCCTTCGCAGAGGGAAGCAGGGATTTGTAGAGGTGCCAGAGCTCGATTTTTAAATAGAGATTGAATAACATTTTGAGCGGTATACTTTCATTGTCAACATAACAACCAAGAATCTCGATATCTCCCATGCTACGCACATTATAGGCGGTTCCCAAACAGAATGGTAAAGTTTATACTCCCCCAACCACCAACAAGCACACTCCATGGCTATTCTGTTGATTTTCAGAATGGTAAAGTTTATACTCCCCCAACAGTCCAAACAAGCAACAGCCCTGGGGGAGTTTTGTTTAATTATTATGATTTTGAGCATGGGACTGGGCATCCCGATTACCAGCCATTTTCTCATGAATGATGAGCGGAGTCCACTCATCGTGAGAATAACCCACCTAGCATGGAAGATATAGACAGCCCTAGTTGATACATGAGCTGTTCGAGCACACAAAACAAAATTTTATTTGAAGGTTTAGAGTTTGGCACATACAAATTTACTTGGAATGGCAGGTAAATACCGCATATAGGAAGGTATGGTGGACTCATGTGGAATAACTTTGGGGTTTATGGAAGTGGATGCACAAGCAGTATTCCCGCTTAGTACAGGTGAAGGCTAGAAAGAGACTGGGAAGCGACCAGCTAGAGAGCAGCAACGGTCATGAACATGCATTAAAATTAATCAACAATGAATGCAAGCATGAGTAGGATATAAATCACCATGAACATAAATATCGTGGAGGCTATGTTGATTTGTTTCAACTACATGCGTGAACATGTGCCAAGTCAGATCACTTAAATCGTTCAAAGGAGGATACCACCCATCATACCACATCACAACCATTTTAATATCATGTTGGCACGCAAGATAGACCATTATAAACTCTCAGGTAATTAAGCATGACATAAGCAGCTATGATCTCTAATTGTCATTGCAAACATGTTTCATTCATAACAAGCTGAATCAGGAACGATGAGCTATCATATTTACAAAAACAAGAGAGGTTGAGTTCATACCAGCTTTTCTCATCTCAATTAGTTCATCATAAATCATCCTTATTGCCTTTCACTGGCACGACCGAACGGTGTGGAAAATAATAATAGTGCACGTGCATTGGACTAAGCTGGAATCTGCAGACATTTAATACAAGATAGAAGACAAGGTAATATGGCTCAAGGTTAAATCAACAATAGAGCATATGAGAGCCACTAAGCATTTTCAATCATGGTCTTCTACTCTTAACCCCTAAAGAAAAGAAAAGAAACTATTTACACGGGAAAGCTCTCAACGAGCAAAAGAAGAACGGGAAATCTTTTTTGGGTTTTCATGTTTTTTTACTACTACTACAAGCAAAGAAAGTAAACTAGCTAGAAGCTACAGCTAATATTTTTTTGTTTTTCTGGGTTTTTCTAGCACACAAGAAAAAGACTAAGAAAAATAAATTGAAACTAAGCATGGATGGTACAGTGAAAGAGTGTGAACACCGACAACTAAAATAAGTGTGAACATGAATGTAAGTCGGTGAGAAACACGTACTCCCCCAAGCTTAGGCTTTTGGCCTAAGTTGGTCTATGGCCAGTATTGGCCTGGCGGATATCCAAAGGCGTAGTTGGGGTTCTACTGGGATGCAGCAGATACTGCATGCTGAGCTGCATCTCGAAGGCGGGCTGCCTCCGTCATGTTATAATAAGCATTTGCCTCCTCCATAACTATAGTGTATCTTCCTTTTTTCCTGGAAGTTAAACAAAGTAGGGGCAGGAAGAACAATAGGGATGGCATGCTGCCTGTTAAAGATTAGTCGATATTTGAGGGTTTTATTATCCCACTCTATAAACCGGTGACTAGTCATAGCATGGCAGTCTAAATAAGCAGGAGGTAAAGGTTCATCATTCATGTGCACAGACACACCAAGAAAGCGGGCTATGCGGGTAGCATAGATCCCACCAAATAAATCTCCGTGCAACCCATTATGGTGTAGTCTACGTGCAACAATGGCTCCCAAGTTATATTGCCTATCACCTAGTACGACACTCCTAAGAACACTAAGATCAGTACACACATGTGACAAGCCTCATCTTTACCGTTTATACATCTACCGATAAAGAGAGCAAAGTAATGAATAGCAGGAAAATGTATGCTCCCCGTGGTAGCTTGTGTGACGTCCCTGGATTCCCCCACTGTAATACTATCTAGGATTCTCTAAATTCATATTTGCGAGGATCACTCATACTACCACACTACGAGAGCTTGCAGGCAACATTAAAATCTTCTAAATCCATGGTATAAGATTTATCATACAGGTCAAACAGGACAGTGTGAGAATTACATGAAGATGAAAATTTAAACCTTCTCACAAAGCTATCAGTTAAGCCACGGTATTGAGGACACTTATCTTGTATGAAGTCCTCGAGGTCAGCGTTGCGCACGTATGCGTAAAATTCATCCTTGATGCCAGCTTGACCGATGAATTCATCTGACGGCCATTCACAAGACCGCACATCAGCATCCCTCGGTGGTTCGTCGTCCGGCTCACGGAACGCGAGCCTCGGTTCTTGCTTCCTTGAAGGACCACCTTGGAAGTTTCTCCTAGACATTTTTCTAAAATTTTCTGAAATTTTTAGTAACTTCAAAATAAAAGTTAACCAAACTCAACAAGATTGATAGCAACAACTCCTATAAGTGCCTAGAGACTATATCATGCATTAGAACTACTTGTGACCAAGAAAATTTGACATGCAATCTCAAGAACAAGGTCACCACAACAGCATAAATTTGCAACAAATATAGCACTAGAACAAAAACTAATTGGACCAATGGAGGAGTCACATACCAAGGAACAATCTCCCCAAACAGTTTGGTGAATGATGCTTTGAGCAAGGAGATCGAAAATGGCAGCAAGATGAGCTAGAACTCGGGTTTGAGTTGGTTGGGAATTTTTTTGGGAGGAATAAGAAGACCATGGGTGCAGGAATAAGTGGAGAGGGCCCACGTGGGGCCCACAAGGCACGGGGGCGCGCCCTGGACCCTCGTGGCCACGTGTTGGCTTCCCTCGCTGTGTGTTCAGTGCTATATTTTCTTAAATATTCTATAAAAAATCATATTTCATTTTCATGGCATTTGGAGAACTTTTATTTTCAGGATAATTTTTATTGCACGGATAAGTCGGGAAACAGATAGAAAATACTATTTTGCTTTATTTATCCTAGTTAACAGAAAGTAAAAGGAGGATATAGAAGATTGTGCTATGTAGATTCACCTATCCCATGTTCATCAAAAGGAATCCATTAACAAGGTTGATCAGGTCTTGTTAATAAAATCTTTCTGAGTAGCATGAAACCAGAGAATTTTCGAATAACACTATGTTACCTCAATGGGGATATGTATGTTCCCAACAATAAGTATGTCATATGCCTTCTTGATAGTAGGAATAGGAAACTCAAAACCTCCAATAGTGATAGTTGAAGTTTTTCCAATATAATTGATATTGTAGACCTAAGGTTGTTTCCTCGAAAAGTGTGCCGTATGCTCATTACCATTGACATGAAAAGTGACATTGTCTTTGTTGCAATCAATAACAGCCCCTGCAGTATTCAAAAAGGGTCTTCCAAGAATAATAGACATACTATCGTCCTTGGGAATATCAAGTATAACAAAGTTCATTAGAATAGTAACATTTGCAACTACAACAGGCACATCCTCACAAATACCGACAGGTATAGCAGTTGATTTATCAGCCATTTGCAAAGATATTTCAGTAGGTGTCAACTTAATCAAGTCAAGTCTACGATATAAAGAGAGAGGCATAACACTAACACCGGCTCCAATATCACACAAAGCAGTTTTAACATAGTTTCTCTTAATGGAGCAAGGTATAGTAGGTACTCCTAGATCTCCTAATTTCTTAGGCATTCCACCCTCAAAAGTGTAATTAGCAAGCATGGTGGGAATTTCTACTTCAGGTATCTTTCTTTTGCTGGTAATAATATCTTTCATATACTTGGCATAAGGATTTGTTTTAAGCACATCAGTCAAACGCATACGCAAAAAGATAGGTATAATCATTTCAGCAAAGCGCTCAAAATCCGATGGTTTCGGAGGAAAAGGCATGGGTTTCTGAACCTATGGTTCTCTTTCCCTACCGTGCTTCCTAGCAACAAAGTCTCTCTTATCATAACGTTGATTCTTTGATTATGGGTTATCAAGATCAACAGCAGGTTCAATCTCTACATCATTATCATTGCTAGGTTGAGCATCAGCATGAACATCATCATTAACATTATCACTAGGTTCATGTTCATTACCAGATTGTGTCTCAGCATCAGAAATAGATATATCATTGGGATTCTCAGGTGTGTCAGCTACTGGTTCACTAGGAGCATGCAAAGTCGTATCATTTTTCTTTGTCTTCTTCTTAGAAGAACTAGGTGCATCTAAATTAGCTCTCTGAGAATCTTGCTCAATTCTCTTAGGGTGGCCTTCAGGATACAGAGGTTCCTGAGTCATTCTACCACCTCTAGTCACAACTCTAATGGCATTATCATTATTCTTACTATTTAATTCATTGAGAAAATCATTATGAGCCTTAAGTACTTGTTCTACTTGAGTGGTAACCATAGAAGCATGTATACTAATGAGTTCCAGTTCACCTTTAGCTCTAGACAGATAATCACTCAAGCGTTCAATCATATAAGCATTGTGTTGTAATTGTCTACCAACATAAGCATTGAAGTTTTATTGTTTCACAATGAAATTGTCAAACTCATCTAAGCATTGGCTAGCAGACTTATAACGAGGAATGTCACCTTCATCAAATCTAGAGAGAGATTTTACCTTTACTACCTGTGTCGGGTTATCAAGACCATGTATTTCTTCAATAGGTGGTAAATTCTTAACATCTTCAGATTTAATACCTTTTTCTTTCATAGATTCCTTTGCCTCTTGCATATCTTCAGGACTGAGAAATAGAACACCTCTTTTCTTCGGAGTTGGCTTAGGGGCTGGTTCAGGAAGTGTCCAATTATTTTCATTGGCCAGCATATTATTCAATAGTAGTTCAGCTTGTTCAGCTGTTCTTTCCCTGAAAACACAACCAGCACAACTATCCAGGTGGTCTCTGGAAGCATCGGTTAGTCCATTATAAAAGACATCAAGTATATCATGCATCTCAAGAGGATGATCAGGCAAAGCATTAAGTAACTAGAGAAGCCTCCCCCAAGCTTGTGGGAGACTCTCTTCTTCAATTTGAGCAAAGTTATATATTTCTCGCAATGCAGCTTGTTTCTTATGAGTGGGAAAATATTTAGCAGAGAAGTAATACATCATATCCTGGGGAATACGCACACAACCAGGATCAAGAGAATTAAACCAAGTCTTAGCATCACCCTTTAACGAGAACGGAAATAGCTTAAGGACATAGTAGTAACGAATCTTTTCATCATTGGTAAACAGGGTGGCTATATCATTCAACTTAGTAAGATGTGCCACAACAGTTTTAGACTCATAGCCATGAAAAGGATCAGACTCAACCAAAGTAATTAACTCAGGATCAACAAAGAATTCATAATCCTTATCAGTAACACAGATAGGTGAAGTAGCAAAAGCAGGGTCATGTTTCATTCTAGCATTCAAGGACTTTTCTTCCAGCTTAGCTAATAACTTCTTAAGATCATATATATCATTGCAAGCAAGAAATTCTTTAGCAGTTTCTTCATCCATAACATAACCCTCAGGCACAACAGGCAATTCATATCTATTGGGAGTAGTTTCATCATAACTTTCATAAATATTATCAGTTTCAACATTTGCACTCTCCCTAACCTTAGCAATTTGTTCATCTAGAAATTCACCTAGTGGCACAGTATCAGGCATAGAGATAGTTTCATCATACATAGCAGAAGTAGCATCATCAAGAACATACGACATATTCATATTCAATAGCAGGAGTAGGTGTCGCAAGTTTACTCATAACAACAGGAGAATCAAGTGCAGAGCTAGATGGCAGTACCTTACCTCCCCTCGTAGTTGAGGGTAAGATCTTGGTTTTTAAGTCCTTCAAATTCTTCATAGTGATAAATAGATATAAATCCCAAGAGACTTAAAGAATAGAGTTATGCTCCCCGGCAACGGCGCTAGAAAATAGTCTTGATAACCGACAAGTGTAGGGGATCGCAACAGTTTTCGAGGGTAAAGTATTCAACCCAAATTTGTTGATTAGACACAAGGGGAGCCAAAGAATACTCTTAAGTATTAGCAGCTGAGTTGTCAATTCAACCACACCTGGAAACTTAGTATCTGCAGCAAGATAGTTTAGTAGCAAAGTAATATGATAGTGGCGGTAGCAGCAATAAAAGTAACGATAGTGTTTTTGTAGTTTTTGTGATAGTAGCAACGGAAAAGTAAATAAGCGACTAGCAATATAGGTAAAGCTCGTAGGCATTAGATCGGTGATGGGAAATTATGTCGGATGCAATTCATCATGTAGAAGTTATAACCTAGGGTGACACAGAACTAGCTCCAGTTCATCAATGCAATGTAGGCATGTATTCCGAATATAGTCATACATGCTTATGGAAAAGAACTTGCATGACATCTTTTGTCCTACCCTCCCGTGGCAGCGAGGTCCTATTGGAAACTAAAGGATATTAAGGCCTCCTTTTAATAGAGTACCAAACTAAAGCATTAACTCATAGTGAATACATGAACTCCTCAAACTATGGTCATCACTGGGAGTGGTCCCGATTATTGTCACTTCGGGGTTGCCGGATCATAACACATAGTAGGTGACTATAGACTTGCAAGATAGGATCAAGAACACACATATATTCATGGAAACATAATAGGTTCAGATCTGAAATCATGGCACTCGGGCCCTAGTGACAAGCATTAAGCATAGCAAAGTCATAGCAACATCAATCTCAAAACATAGTGGATACTAGGGATCAAACCCTAACAAAACTAACTCGATTACATGATTGATCCCATCCAACCCATCACCGTCCAGTAAGCCTATGATGGAATTACTCACACACGGCGGTGAGCATCATGGAATTGATGATAGAGGAAGGTTGATGATGACGATGGCGACGATCTCCACTCTCCGGAGCCCTGAACGGACTCCAGATGAGCCCTCCCGAGAGAGATTAGGGCTTGGCAGCGGCTCCGTCTCGTGAAACACGATAATTCCTTCCCCCTGATTTTTTTCTCCCCGAAATGGAAGATATAGGATCTGGGGATATGTTGGTAAGTCACAAGGGGTCCCACGAGGCAGGGGGCGCGCCCTGGGCATGGGGGCGTGCCCCCACCCTCGTGGACAGGCCCTGGGCCCCCTGGTGTGGATCTTCTTGCAGGTATTTTTTATATTTGCCAAAATAATTCTCCGTTGATTTTCAGGCGATTCCGAGAACTTTTTATTCTGCACAAAAACAACACCATGGCAGTTCTGCTGAAAACAGCGTCAGTCCGGGTTAGTTCCATTCAAATCATGCAAGTTAGAGTCCAAAACAAGGGCAAAAGGGTTTGGAAAAGTAGATACGTTGGAGACGTATCAATACGCGAATCCATTAGTCCTTGTGTTGTTCCTATTATTCTAGTGCCAAAAAAAGATGGTACATCGCGTATGTGTGTTGATTGTAGAGGCATTAATAATATTACTATTCGTTAACGTCATCCTATTCCTAGGCTAGTTGATATGCTTGATGAATTGAGTGGCTCTACAATATTCTCCAAAGTCGATTTGCGTAGTGGATACCATAAATTTGTATGAAATTGGGAGATGAATGGAAAACAACATTTAAAACTAAGTTTGGATTATATGAGTGGTTAGTCATGCCTTTTGGGTTAACTAATGCACCTAGTACTTTCATGAGATTAATGAATGAAGTTTTACGTGCTTTCATTGGACGATTTGTGGTAGTTTACTTTGATGATATATTGATTTATAGCAGATCTTTGGAGGGACATTTACGTGCTGTTTTTATTGCTCTACGCGATGCACGTTTGTTTGGTAACCTTGGAAAGTGCACCTTTTGCACTGACCGAGTATCTTTTCTTGGCTATGTTGTTACTCCACAGGGAATTGAGGTTGATAAAGCCAAGATTGAAGCTATTGAGAGTTGGCCGCAACCCAAAACGGTCACACACGTGAGGAGCTTCCTTGGCCTTGCTGGATTCTATAGGCGTTTTGTGAGAGATTTCAGCACCATTGCTGCACCTCTTAATGAGCTCAAAGAAGGATGTGCCTTTTGTTTGGGGTACTGCATAGGAAGAAGCATTCACGGTATTGAAAGATAAGTTGACACATGCTCCTTTACTCCAACTTCGTGATTTCAATAAGACTTTTGAGCTTGAATGTGATACTAGTGGAATTGGGTTAGGAGGTGTGTTATTACAAGATGGTAAACCTGTTGCATACTTTTATGAAAAATTGATTGTGCCTAGTTTGAATTATTCTACTTATGATAAGGAATTATATGCTCTTGTTCGGACTTTGGAAACATGGCAACATTATTTATGGCCCAAAGAATTTGTTATACATTCTGATCATGAATCTTTGAAGCACATTAAAAGTCAAGCAAAACTAAACCGTAGACATGCTAAATGGGTTGAATTCATAGAGAGTTTCCCTTATGTTATTAAACACAAGAAGGGAAAAGAAAATGTTATTGCTGATGCATTATATTGTCGTTATACTATGCTTTCACAACTTGACTTTAAAATATTTGGTTTGGAGACCATCAAAGATCAATATGTGCATGATGCTGAATTTAAAGATGTATTGCAGAATTGTAAAGAAGGGAGAACATGGAACAAGTTCGTCGTTAATGGTGGATTTGTGTTTCGTGCTAACAAACTATGCATTCCAGCTAGCTCTGTTCGTCTTTTGTTGTTGCAGGAGGCGCATGGAGGAGGATTAATGGGACACTTTGGCGTGAAGAAGACGAAGAATGTACTTGCTACACATTTCTTTTGGCCAAAGATGAGACGAAATGTTGAGCGTTTTGTTGCTCACAGCACTACATGTCAAAAAGCTATGTCACGACTCAATCCTCATGGTTTATATATGCCTTTGCTTGTCTCTAGTGTTCCTTGGGAAGATATATCTATGGACTTTGTTTTGGGTTTACCTCGAACAAAGAAAGAAAGGGATAGCATATTTGTTGTCGTGGATAGCTTCTCGAAAATGGCACACTTTATACCATGTCATAAAAGCGATGATGCTGCTAATGTTGCTGATTTGTTCTTTCGTGAAATTATTCGCTTGCATGGTGTGCCAAATACTATTGTTTCATATCATGATACTAAATTTGTTAGCCACTTTTAGAGATGTTTATGGGCTAAGTTGGGGACTAAACTGCTTTTTAGTACTACTTGTCACCCCCAAACTAATGGACAAACTGAAGTAGTCAATAGAACTTTGTCTACTATGCTTACGACTGTTTTGAAGAATAATAAGAAAATATGGGAAGAATGATTGCCTCATATTGAATTTGCTTATAATCGTTCGTTGCATTCTACTACTAAGATGTGCCCTTTTGAAATTGTATATGGTTTCCTACCTCGTGCACCTATTGATTTGTTGCCTCTTCCATCTTTGAAGAAGGTTAATTTTGATGCTAAACAACGTGCTGAATTGATCTTAAAAATGCATGAGTTAACTAAGGAAAATATTGAGCGCATGAATGCTAAATATAAACTTGTTGGAGATAAGGATAGGAAACGTGTTGTCTTTGCACATGGAGATCTTGTTTGGTTACATTTGCGTAAGGATAGGTTTCCTAATTTGCGCAAGTCAAAGCTAATGCCACGTGTTGATGGTCCTTTTAAGGTGTTAGAGAAAATAAATGATAATGCATATAAACTTGAGCTGCCTGCAGATTTTGGGGTTAGTCCCACATTTAACATTGCAGATTTGAAGCCTTACTTGGGTGAGGAAGATGAGCTTCCGTCGAGGACGACTTCAATTCAAGAAGGGGAGGATGATGAGGACGTCACTAACAGAGTTACAGCCACAGCCCCAACTGATACATATACATGACCAATTACTAGAGCTCGCGCACGCCAATTAAATTACCAGGTACTTTCGTTTCTTGGTAATGATTCTAATGTTCATGAGAATATGATGCTGCCTAAATTTGATACATTTGTCTTGCTTACAAATGAAGGGCCTAGCTTGGACAAGAAGGATGAACATTGGAGCAAGATCAAGCATGGAGATGATGGCATGCGCAAGGGGAGCAAGAACGGAGTTACAAGTGATGATTTCAGGACTTTGAAGCCACCATAATGAGTGCGAGAAGCCTTGGACGAAATATACAAGATGCCACTTCATAGATTTCATCCAGAGGCTATTATTGGTGCTGCGTCACCTTATTATTCGGCCATGCCCATGTAATTTCGAAATAGTCAAGTATATGTTGTTTTTAGAGTCCGTATGTGTGGGGAAAACAGAGTTAGGGTTGGTTTCGGACCCCTCCTCCAAGGGGCCACGAAATTCCCCCTCTCTTTCTCCATATATACAGCCCTTAGGGTATCGTTTAGTCTTTGGGTTTTCTTTAGATTAAAGTTCATCATAGCTGCAACTTCGCGTACTTCATTTGTGTTCAACGACCAGACAAAGACGTCATAGAACCCCACCTTGATCAATAAATCATTTCTCTTATATTCGCAATATCCAGATTGCAATTTTAGTTTCTTGCTTGTTCTTCGTTTGCTTGCAGGAAATAGACCCTCGTGGTCAGGTTGATCGTGCTCCGGCGTGGTCAATAACCTCTTAGAGTTGGTTTAGCGATTGCTAAGGCGCGACGTCCTCGCACGTTCGTAGTCGGATCCTCAAAGCCTACTCCACCAAAAATGATAGCCACCATCTCATTGAAAGACGGGACACCTTTGCCTCTATCAGATGCACTTCACCGTTGATGCAAAAAAAGATACTACCCCGCTTACAACTGCCTTTTTTCTTGTATTAGAATTTCAACATTCTTCTGAAACTCATTTGAACCTATCTCCCATGAAGCAGGTACTCAAGCTGGGACACTCCGGCACGTCTTGATGTTCCATGTAGGCCAACATTTGTTTTAGATTGTGGAATTTTTGCTACTACTGATATAGAGCAAGAACACAACGACATTTTATTTTGAACCTCCATCTCTTTTGCTCCACGCTATTTAGATATCGCTAGTTCTAAAGCATTTTTCTGAACTATTTACCCAAGTAAGTCCTATGTAAATAACACAGTTATATATACACAGAAAACCTGATAACTTACATACAAACACGGTGATAGTTTGAGCTAGATTTTTTTTAAATGTACTCACGATAATGTTTGTGTAAATAACATGATAATAACCCACAACAGAGTTGATAACCCACATATGAATATCACAGTACTTTTTGTGTAAATACCATCTTAATTTACATATCACATGCATGGATAAATTATGCAACCCATGTATGGGAGGAGACTACGAGGGCAGGGACGAGGTTGGAAGAAAAATACTGCATACACACACTGCGGTAATATTTACCAAGAGGGGAAAGATGTTGAAAAACATACCGATGATAACTTCTAGGTAAATATCACTTTAATATATGAACTCCATACCTAATAACTTAAGTGCAAACACCACTCTAACATTTGATCAAAGGCGAAAAGTTACCAAAAAAACATAACACGCTAACTTCTATGTAAATAGCATGGCAATGTACAAATCTCGTGCCTGATAACTTAGGTACGAACACCACGATAACATTTGATAAGTTTTTTTTTAAAACATATGGTAACTTATTTGAAATAACATGATAATATATGAACCACATATTTGATAGCTTGTATGAAAACACCACGGTAACATTGACAAGTGGGGGAAAATTGTTGGAAAATATACCCCTGATAACTTATGTGAAAATAGCACGGTAAGTTGCATACCACAGTCGTGGTAACTTGTGTAGCCAAGGCATGGTTAATTTTGACTCGAAAACGAGTTGTCAGAATATACCAATATGAGATCTAGTTTCGGAGATCTCACCGGGACGAATCTTTTATATGAAAACGGAGCAGGTGTGGTAATTTATGTAGACCAGACGTGGTAACTTTTGACCCGAAAAAAAGGTTATCGAAACATACCAATATGGAATTTAGTTTTGAAAATTTTGTCACGAGAAATCTTTTATATGAAATTGATTTTTGCATCGGACCAACGGTTTGAGTTACAAAATATTTTGCTTTTTTGGAATATGAGAGAATTTAGGATGGCATCATTTTTTTTTATCTAGTGCATGTATGTAAATAGAGGAAGAAATGGACCTGAATGAAGAGTGAGTCATTCTAATACATATATGCATGTAATTATATGGAAGGAATGAGGCGTGTGGTAGTTTGCCATCTGCCACACATGTGCCAAACATCACAGTCCTAAAACTTAATAAAAACAATAGATAGTTTAATCATTTTACAAATTAAATTCGCGGGAAACGGTTATGGGCTGGCTGAGTTGACCTTGTGTCGCTGCCTCAAGCGCTCTCTTTATGGGCCGTGCTCCGAGTGCAGAGATCATTTTGAGACGCCATGGATGCGAGCGCGCCCGGTCAAAAGCGGGCGCGCGACCACGTCCCTGTCGTCCGGCCCTGACCCGACCGGCCGAGCCCGAAGACCTCATCGTCCCCGTCCCCTCCCACCTCTCCTTTTTTCCGCCTCGCGCCCGCCTCCGTCCACGCCGCCGCCTCCGCAGCGGCCCTCTTCGCCGGGGTGACCTCGGTGCGGCGGCGTTGCGTCCGGACCTCTCTCTGGGGAAGGCGAGGCAGGACGGGTCATCATTTGCCGTAGGGGCGGAGGTCGCGTCGAGGGGAGGGTGCTCTAGGGTTTCCTGCCTCTGCGGCGGGCGGGATGTACGTACCACGGCCCTCCCACTCCGATGGCAGCCGAGACGCTGGCGAGCAGCCTAGGGTTTACCAGGTTTGGCGCGGAAACAACGTACGTTCTCTCTCTTTCTCCGCCCCCTCTGTCTCCTGTCCATCGCCATAGGAGGGATTTCGGTCTGGATGTACGAATGTACAGATACGCTCTATGCGAGTCGCTTAGCTATCTGTGAAATTGAGTTCTTGTTTCAAGAGTGGCTAACGTTAACTAGACTAGAAATTTGTTGTGGAGTTAGTCAGAATGGGTTTTTCGATGGTCATGTCTGGTTTCGCTCTTGTGCGATGTGAGCGTTTGCATTCGAACACTCATACCTGTTACTCTGAAATTATCTTTTGACCCATCGCCAGTTTACCATCCCCATCTCGTACCGTGATTTGGAGATTGATAAATGATCAGTACTGGAGGTACCATTGAGTTACTTGGATGGCTGCCGCTCTGTGATGGCTGTCACCCCAGAAAAATGGAAGTTTGGTTCCATTTGGAAATGATATTTTGTTTTTCTTTTGTTCATTATCGTACAACAATACATCTGCGAAATAGGTAGATAAATTCAGGTGAAATATATGTTGAGCAGTACAATTGATGGATTTTAGTTGAAAATTGTATCCACAGTTTTGATGATTGGTCTTTGTCTCTATGATGAACAGCTAACTCCTTGTGAGTTAGTATATGTAAGGATGCCTATGCTTTAGCTGCAACTCATGTCAATTAGTACGTTGGTGAAATGAAACTATGCAAAGTAAGGACTTGTATGTGTAAAGATGTCACCAATAATAATAACATTTCTTTGCAATTGCTACCAACGTTGATAAGTTCAAGTTGATAACGATGATTTTAGAAAACTTTGTTTCCTCACATCCAAGCCTGCTAGTTTCTCCGCATATTTTTAGTCTTGTGATATCTTTGTTATCCTTGGAATGAGTCCTGATTGAGTGCACTTACAATACATCTTGCTAGCTCTTAGATATAATGGACCTTGTTCATGTTAATATTTTCATGAGCTTCGTAATATTGTTCAGAAATAATGATAAATTGCATTTTGTTCTCTTTTCTGTACATATGTCTTGATATTGACATATGTTTTCTAGTAGAGCTAAATAGTCAAAATGGTCATTGGTGAAAGATACAAACTTCTTTAGCTTATTAATTTATGATAGCTCAGCAATGCCATCAGGCACTGTTTAGGTGAT
Organism: Secale cereale; assembly: GCA_902687465.1. Classification (NCBI taxonomy): domain Eukaryota; kingdom Viridiplantae; phylum Streptophyta; class Magnoliopsida; order Poales; family Poaceae; genus Secale; species Secale cereale. Next base: position 312,633,301 of record LR738715.1, on the reverse strand, counting down.
CTTCAACTTAAATCCAATAGAAGCTTAAGCTTCTCCAAAGGGTCTACAGCTTGCAGCACTTCGCAGGAAAGCTTTTGTTGCTATTTAGGCTGGGGTCTACAGCTTGCAGCACTTCGCAGGAAAGCTTTTGTTGCTATTTAGGCTGTCCGACTGCTTTGAATTTAAAACATTTAATGTTCGCTCCGATTGCTTATTACAACCACATTTGCCGAATTTTGTTGATGACATGCCTTTTCATTTTTCAGGAATTCTTCTTGCAAGGGAGGTTCATATTTGGGCCTGACGCGAGATCCATATTTCTCACTATGTCCCTTATCTTTGCACCAGTGGTGGTGTTCTGTGTGTTTGTCGCCAGACACCTCATAAATGACTTTCCTGATCACTGTGGTATCTCAGTGATGGTAGTGGTGGTTGTCTTCACCGTCTATGTAAGCATACTAGTACATCACAAGTCTTTAATTATTTATGATTAGAAGAAAAGAAAAACTACTCCTCTGTTCACAAATGTAAGACGTTTTGGCAGTATAAGTTAAACTACCAAAACGTCTTACATTTGTGAACAGAGGGTGTGTTACTCAACCTTGTAAAATGAAATAGTCCAAGTGAACTTATTTTATTTTGTTTACTATCTCGTACTCCCTCCGTCCCAAAATAAGTGACGCAAAAATGACTCAACTTTGTACTAAAGTTAGTACAAATTTGAGTCATTTTTGCGTCACTTATTTTGAGACGGAGGGAGTATATAGCACCGGCCATGGTTCTTTCGATGATAGTTTTTGCATGCACTGTAAATGTAAACACAACTGAGCTTCTTTTCCTTTTCTAGGATTTGACGCTACTTCTTCTTACATCTGGTAGAGACCCTGGTATAATACCTCGCAACACTCACCCTCCTGAACCTGAAAGCGTCTATGGGAGCAATTATATTAGAGGTCAAACACCGCTCCGTTTGCCTCGGACAAAGGATGTTGTTGTAAACGGAATTAGTGTGAAGGTTAAGTATTGTGACACCTGCTTGCTTTACCGACCACCTCGATGCTCACACTGTTCTATTTGCAATAACTGTGTGGAACGGTTTGATCATCATTGCCCATGGGTTGGCCAATGCATTGGGCAGGTAAGTTTGGAGATTTGTAACAGTTTGTAATGTATCCTTATTTTGCAAAAGCATGTTGCTTGGGCGTGCTCATAGGTATTTCAAGGTTGCTCTTTGTGCAGACATTTCTGATTGTAGGATTTCTTCTCACTTATCTTCAATATGAGTTGGGTCTAATCATAAGCATATATTTGATGCAGCGTAATTATCGGTTCTTCTACATGTTTGTATTCTCCACCATGTTAATCTGCCTCTACGTATTTGCCTTCTGTTGGGTGTACATAATCAAGATTAGTGATGCTGAGCATTTGTCAATTGGGAGGGCAATGTTAAAGACACCAGCCTCAATTGTTCTGATTGTCTACTGTTTTCTTTGTGTGTGGTTTGTTGGTGGTCTGTCTGTCTTCCATTTCTATCTGATGAGCACAAACCAGGTAGGCGTTGGTTTATTTTAATAGCCATCTCCTATTCGTAGTACTTGCAATTCAATAGTTAATCATATACCCATTTCCTTTTGTAGACAACTTATGAAAATTTCAGATACCGCTATGATCGGCGGGCTAACCCGTATAACAGAGGTATT
>LR738715.1:312582847-312630872 GCA_902687465.1 Secale cereale | reverse complement strand
GGTCTGTCTGTCTTCCATTTCTATCTGATGAGCACAAACCAGGTAGGCGTTGGTTTATTTTAATAGCCATCTCCTATTCGTAGTACTTGCAATTCAATAGTTAATCATATACCCATTTCCTTTTGTAGACAACTTATGAAAATTTCAGATACCGCTATGATCGGCGGGCTAACCCGTATAACAGAGGTATTTTGAACAACATTCTAGAGATATTCTGCAGCTCTATTCCTCCTTCAAAGAACAATTTTCGGGCAAGAGTCACGGTGGAGCAAGGTGTAGAACAAGCACGATCTTCATCTAGGGGTTTCATGAGCCCCAACATGGGCAAGGCTGTTGGAGATCTTGAAATGGGCAAGAAGCCTGTGCCTTGGGATGAACCCAGGACGACAGCCAATATTGGCGACTTGGAAGTAGGTCTTGGTGGCATGTTGGATGAGAAAGAGGGCAGAGTAACCCATGCATCCCCAGATATTAGCCGAGATGAACTTTCCCCGGAGCTTGTGGAAGACCGAGCAAGCATGCATTCAAGGCATTCAAGCTGGGATCCTAGAGCTGAAACCTCGGAGTCAGTGAACAGCAATTCTGTGCAAACAGCCCCTACCGAGGAAGCTAATGAGGGCGGCCATGTTACTACGAGCGGTGTGCATTAGCAATCACAAATGGAATGCTACAGATGAACATTTGAGCTCTGCGTTGCGGTGCGCCATCGATCATGTTCTGAATGCAGCACCATGTGTATACCAGTTGTGGCAGGATAAGGTCCTGGATGTGTGTAATTCAGAACAGACTTCCCGTTGCTCTCCCGGTGGTGCATCAGACCGTTCAAGCTTGTGTTGTTGTGTGTGTTTGTTGTGTCGAGAAAGCGGCCTATAATAACTCAAGCTCCAACCTTCCCTGGTTTGGGTTGATGATGTATCTGCAATGCAATTGTGTGTATATATGTATATATACAAACCATGGGACTGTTTGTGTTTGTTTTCTCATGATGTGGCTTGTCAGAGTGCCATCTCCTTTACCCCCCCTGGTTTGACTGAAGGAGTTGAGGCGTATTTAATCAAGATTAATTACCTCGGAGTGTAATCTGAGCTGTGTTGAAATGGCAAGTGAATGTAGGTATGCAGATTTGAAACCTTGAGGGTACGCTCCGACCCTCTTTAATTATAGTTCAACTAAATGAAGTAAAGTTTCAGAATTCGCATCGCTTTCAAAAGTCCAGTCCATTTGATTTGTTTCTTGTCGAGCTGCACTCAATATTTGAGAGGAAATTTGTGCCCTTGTCTGTTTGGAATAACGATGCTGCTCGAAAATTGCTCCCGAATTATACCACTACTACTTTGCAGACAGGTTCATGGGGGCGTGCATATATATTCTTGGCAAGTACTGTTCCTTGGTCCTAATCAAACATGGCCATAATATGATCTCTTAATCGAGCTTGCCAGCTACGTATGGTTTGATGAAATTCCAAACAGGGCACTGAGGCTGCATATATATTCATGGGGGCGTGCGTATATATTCTTGGCAAGTCTGCTGGCTGTCTGGCACTGAGGCCTGAGCCGCGTTGCCATTGTACGGTCCACTGTAACGGCAAAGCAAAATGCAATCCAAGTCCAAACGCCCAACAGCCTCAACATATGCAGGCGCGTTTCTTGTCTCGAGCCGACCAGGAAGGCCAATATGCGCAGACGATGCGACAGTGGCGCTCTCTCGCTCACACCATCCATCCTACTTTCCTAGTACTTGGTCGCCTTGCCGTGCTCTCCCTGTGTGCCCACCCCATCATCGCGCCGCGTGCATCGACACCAAAAATCAAAACGGTGGGTGGTTCCAATCGCATTTAGCAAACGGCAATACTACATGGCTGCCGACCTGGCCGTTCGCGTGCATGCATGTGGTAGCAGGATATGTATATAGACACGTTTCGGTGTGTTTGTTTACTCATTTCAGTCCGTATGAAGTTTATGTTGAAATATCCAAAACATGTTATACTGCCTCCGTTTCTAAATATAAGATTTTTTTAAACATTGCAATATGGACTACCTACGGATGGATGTGTATAGACTGTAGATTCACTCATCTTGTTCTGCATGTACGTAGTACGTATTGAATTGAAATATCTAAAAAGATTTATATTTAGGAATCGAGGGAGTATTTGTGAACGGAGTGAGTATTATTCTCTATGAAGTGAAGTGAAGTGAAGCGAAGCAAGTGAGATGGACCGGAGGTCGGTCGAGAGCATTGCAATTTGCAAGCTAGGTAGGTGACCTAGCCGATCGATCGAACAAGCATGCTGGTGCAACTGAGGGTGAGAGGGATCGATCAAGCATATGCATATTGGATGCTGGCATTGGTAGTGCCTGCAGGCGGCCGCAGTGCCGGTGCATGCATGGTGCCCTCCAGCTCAAGTGACAGAGCAGGCCAGGCCAGCTTTCGTTATCTCTAGATAGAAAGGAAAGAAACAATTACGAATCCAAACTCAAGTACGGCCACGTTGCCATCCAAGGCGCATACATGGGAACAAAAGCGAATTTGCGGCCGCTAGTGGCGGTAGATCTCATCTCAGAGGCTAGTCTAGTCTAGTCTAGTCAGAGTGATGTATAGAAGCACGTACGTAGACATGGAGTGAGCAACAGCTACCCTACCCGGGTAAGGTATAGTGTGATTCTGTGCCCAAAAACTGCATGCAACTTGCCTAGTCGCCTCCTGCCCGTTGCTACCTCAGCTCCCAACGATCCACCGGCCGGCCGGTGCACGCGTAGCTGGCCCTGGCCGGCCACCGCACCGTTTCCTAGCTCCATCGACCCCCAACTAAACTAAACTGCAGCGACCCTTCCTATACCGCACTGCCCTGCCCTGCCTACGTGCGCCGTGGGGACAAAACACTAACAGGATGTTGCCTCGGATTGCGGCCGTCGGTAGGGCCTGCATGTCAGTCACTGCCCACCGCCTCGGTGTAAACTGAGCAACGTCTCTGTCGTTAGGGCATGTATTTCAGCGACCACTCTCCGCCTCAAAACGGCGCATGCCAGTGGGGCCAGCGTGTCAGTGACTACTCGGGACGGCGGTTTCTGGGTATATATATGCATCTAACCGTTGGCTCTTGCACGAAAATACTGAAAATGGTGCATACATATGTGGATGCCTATTGAGGACGAAGAGTTGGAGCTGAGGGCGCCAATGGCTGCATTTTTGCATGTGGACGCATGCTTTGCTTGGTTCCATTTACCATTTTGCGTCTGTGAGGTTGACGGCACTGAATGCTGACAATATAAGCTTAATTAATTTGTCCTTCTATATTTCCATCCTGCTGAGCCGTGTGTATTTCCATCCTGCTGAGCCGTGTGTATGGTAGCGTACAAGTCACCACACTAGCAAGAAAGAAGGTGCGGCTAGAGCTAGCTAGCGGGTTTTGCCATGGAGACGCATGCTACTTTTTTTGGCAAGAGCTAGAAATGAAGGCAGAGCACCATGTCCTCTTTTTTCTTTTTCTTTTTTGATAAAGTCTCATTTTCCCCTCTAATGAAAGCTTTTATTGATTCTTTGCCACGATAATACAAGCACACAAGAGCTTTTCACTTTTCAGCTTCCGGTCTAGGATAATCTGTATTAACGAGATACACAAGGCGCCAAGCCCGAAATTTGATGCTTGGTGGGTTGAGGGTACAATACAATCACGCAAACTAAAAGGGTACGCATTTATGGACGTTGAGAAATTCATTTGAAAACAAACAAGCAAAAGATGTTGGGAACTTTTTTGCCTAACACTTCGGCTTGCAATTTCCAGGGAACTTCCTTTGTCATACCTTTGCATGCCATGATGTGACGGACCGGGTGGTGAGTGACAAAATAGGCTTTGTCTTTGTCGCGTGTTATCATGGCTATATATATTGAGCATCTTGCTGAGGTATATGTTGTGACGTGTCCAAGTACATCACCGAATTACTAGCCTGGAACCATCATGAATACTCTCATGAAAATGCATGCAGTATGAAGAATATGTTTCATCAGCATGTTGTTCAGGAATACTCATACATATCATGGTAAAACAAAAGTAGCGTCAGCTACTGTGAAATTGTTTCTGATGGATGTTTTAAAATTAGAAAAACCAGATGCATGTGGAAGGCGCACACTGAATTTCTACCTTTAGGAGCTAGGGCAAGCAGGATCAAAAGGTACAAACTCACGTCGTTTCCTTAAAAGAGAAACCCCTGCCTCTCTAGTACAAGATGTGCTTAATTGACCCACGCCTAATCTGAAAATGACATACTCTAACTCAAGTGTTTGCTTGTAATTTTGGATGTCACAACTCACATGGACAAACATTTACATTTATACTACTCCGAGAACGAAACCAAGGCCTTTTTCAGTGGGGTGATCTCTCTCAATTCATATGAGAACGGAACCCTTTTGTATATAAAACTAACGTGCTTCAAGATCTATCAATAAAATTGAAAATGAAGAGCTACCTACCTACTCCCACAGTCCCATGTGTGCATTCTAGGTAATGGACTTGCAGTACTGCTCTTCCAGTAGAATTGGGAGCTCCATGATTGGTAGGCCAAAGCAAGCAACCAATATATTTCTATCGTCCTTGATTATTCCTTTTGGTGTTGACTAGACGAGGCAACTGGAACCTCGTACGCGCGCGCGGCGACATTGGGGCAGGCACTTTAATAATTCATTCACCACTAACAGTGGCCACATAGGTTACAGCACACAGGAGATAAGATATGACACACAGGGAAAAAAAGATCAAGTTACTGACAGCCCTCGGCACCAACTTGCCATTCTGGAAGAGATCGGCTGCATATTGGCATGCCGCATGCACACGGATCAGAAAAGTCTAGTGGTGCTGAAAAACCCCACCAAAATTCACGGTAAAAACATGCAATTTGATCACCTCGGTTGTACTGGTTGCTGGTTTTCTTTGGGTGCAAAGGGCACAGCAGGATCGCTGTGTCCCCTTCCTGCTGTCTGGGTCTATGCGTGCAAGCTAGCCAGGGCCAGGGTTGTAAAGTTAGCAACCACTTTGGTTCAAATGATTGCTGCAAGAATTTTGGAGCTTTACTGACAGTCATCGGAAATCATTCTTTCGCGCGGGCGGTTTAATTTGCAGGACTATGACTCATATGAATTTTGCTACTGAAGTCTCGCGCGCTCCTACTCCCTCCGTTCACAAATATAAGATTTTCTGAATCAAATGCATATCAGTATATATACACGTTATAGTGTGTTTGTTCAATCATTTCACTCCGTATGTAGTCCATATTGAAATATCCAAAACATCTTATATTTATGAACAAAGGGAGTAGTATTTTTGCCAAATTCTATTGACTCAAACGGCCCCTCGGAACTAGGAAGGATTCGATGCATCACCACCAAGCAATGCAATAGGGAGGTGGTAACTTGCGCGACACAGATTTATGCGCGAGCCATCGGATATACGCGCTCTTTTTCGCAAGATATGGTTCGTCGATGTGCCCGTCTCACTGGCCGGCTGAAGGTGAAATGCTACTAGAGAGATTTTCATACCGAGGGCCAGCAGGGAATGGAAGTGAGCGGAAGAGGTGAGGTGAGGGATAGAAAGGGGAAAAGCTAGCTAGGCCTAACCTCTACTGCAACCGCCACTAGCAAAACCCGCCCGGTGCATGCGCATTGTTTGGGGGCTGACCACCCAAGTTGCCCAATGTCCACCCCATGATCTTGATCGTGCGTGAAACAAGATTGGGAAAATGGGCACAGCATTACCGGCACTAGCAGTACAAGGCCAGCCTACCTACCCGGCTAGGTTAAGGAGATCTGTGTATATGCTACACCTCTGGACTGCTGCCTGCTCTTTTGCTTGGTTATCACAGTTTGAGTTATAGTACGTATAGATTTAATCGGATTCCGGTTTTTTCCAGGAAAACAACAAAGAGCTTTCTCCCCCCCTTTTTTTGTTTGATTGATGAGGGGAAAGAACCTTCACCACATTTACCCGTCACCTCCACCTCCAAGGGGAAAAGCGGTAAAGTTAGTTACAGCAAAAATTGGCGACACTTATTTTGGGATGGGTGGAGTATATCCCAGCTTGATTGATGTAGTAGAAGGGCCCAGAAGTGACACCTGTGCCTGTCCATCATGCACTTATAGCTCAATTAGTTGCTAATTCACACGGTTGTTCTGTCCCCAGGTTTGTTCTGTCCAGCATGCATCAAGGAATCTGCCCTTGTTTCCTTGTAAGAATTTAGCACCAATTGAGCTTTTCCACTAGTCGGGAGCATTTAATGTGTGTGAAACATCTACTCTGATGGAGCCTCTCCATTTGAAATGTGGTGCAACTTTGTGGTCAACTAACCACTACTCTCTCCGTTCTACTCCCTCCGTTCCAAATTACTCGTCGTGGTTTTGGTTCAAATATAAGAGCGTATTTGACACTAGTGTATCCAAGTTTCAACAAAACAAAACAAAATCTTTTGCCTCCTTTTGAAAAACAAAAACAAAAAAAAGCACACACGAACCATTTCCGAGAAGTGCACGCGCATGGAAAAAAATGTCAAAAGATTCTTAGCAGAGAATGCTGGTGTGCAGAGCTGGGTTCCCGCCACCTTGAGTTGTTCGTACCACCACAAAACCAGGCGCATTTAGATGCGTGTTGCAGAAAACGTAGACAGTTGAGGAAATGGCACGGGGGACATGGTGATTATGCATAGGATCAGATTTGCCCTTGTTGAACGAGAAGTCTGCAGCACTGGGCCGGGGCCACGCTGGTGGACGGCCATGGGTGAAATGCAGTACCCCACTATGCAACTGTAGGAACTGCACACCTTCAGTTGAGTCTCCCAGTTCATGATGCATGGGGGCAGATGTAGCCAGAAAGGACAGCAGCGGAGAGAATATTGACATCTTCATCTGGAAAGCATAGGCGGTATTCATACTCCTTGGTACTGTATCACGTTAGTGATTGTTAATTAATTAACCTTTTTCAGGAAGACAACATGTAACCATCTTGAGTAAGTACAACCTAAATTAAGGAGACGAAGTTTCAGAGAGGCACACTTACCTTTGGTACCTTTGATGAACACAAATCAAGCATAGGAGCTTCCCGGCAGCCCAAGGGGGTGTCTGATTAAGCTTACCTTTGGGTTTTAGAGTCTGGCTTATAAGCCAAAAAAACACCTGTTCATGTGCTTTTCGCTCTCGTCAAAAGCCAAAATCACATTAATAGGGCCTTTTTTGCCTTATAAGCCCAAATTGCAAAAAACCACCACAATTGTGCAAACATCATCAAACACCCACCAAAATGCATGTTTTCTGGTGGTTTTTTTGTGAAGCATTGAAAACTTCGACCCAATTGTGGTGGTTTTTTGCAATTTACTCCCCAAAGCTAAATTTAAGCCGAACCAAAAGATCGGTTGGCCTTTTTCTTCCTTTTTCTAGGGTAAGATCAGTTAGCTTTGTTTACAGCACATTTGCACTGAGGTCAAAATAGGTGCTGTCTAGAATTTCGACACCTAGTTGCAATATTTGGACAGGATAAGATAACAGAGCTTGCCACCTACTGGCTGTCTCTTAGCATGAATTTATATATGAATGCCTTGTGAAGCAACTGCTAGGTAAATTTGGCGTGATAAGAACTAACTGCCCACATCTTGACTAAATTTGATGCTGAGTGATGCAACAACCTGATGAGACATGGAGCACAAGCAAACACCACATCTCAGCATCTTTTTTTTCTGTAATTGGATGTTGGAATGCTGCTATGGGCAAGAAACAAGAAACTGAGACCAGCAAGTACTTCTCATCATCGACCAGATCAATTCTAACACAACAATGTATGCTCAAATTCCTATTGTTTGTGGTGTACAACTACAAACTACCAAATTTGCTTCGAGAAGAGGTGTCACTGAGAAGTTGCATCTATTGATGGATATTTAGTGATAAAATCAAGTAAATGTATAGACCAAGTTTTTGGAACAGGTAAATATGGAGGCCAGCTATGTGTCTACTTATACGGCACCTCTGAGCAAATCTTTCTCTTCGGCCTAGCTGGTTCTATGAAACATAAATAGCAGTAGACTAGCTAGTAGACTAAGAAAAGTTTAGCACTCATGTCATCTTCACCTGGAGCCTGCTCGAAATTTCCCCCTAGTTTTCTGGGCATTTACATGGTCCTCAACTCCTCGTGTTGCATGATGAGTTGATGACAGTGTTTGCTGCCTCAAGAGCTAGCTGCATGCTCAAGAAAACAGGGATCGTATCAGATAGGAAAGACGGATCCAGAAAGAATGTAGTACAAATGCAAAATATTCCAAGCCAGTACAGTAATAATGTGATGCACTTTTGAAGCTGATGTGAACCTGAAGGGACCCAAACTCCGCATTCCAAGTCTCTTGGGAAGAAAAAAAAGGGAGGCGCCGCTGGTTTCTTGAGGTCTGACCTTTTGTTTCTTTTGGTGAAAAGAAGCCTGTCTATTAACATCAAATAAAATTCAGTAACACTAACAATAAACTCTGGGTTTTGAACTGTCCGCAACCTTCAAATGGACTTTTGATGTACTCCCTCCGTTCCCAAATATTTGTCTTTCTATACATTTCAAATGGACTACAACATACGGATGTATGTAGACATATTTTAGAGTGTAGATTCACTCTTTTTATTCCGTATGTAGTCACTTGTTGAAATCTCTAAAAAGAAAAATATTTAGAAACGGAGGGAGTATATCGTTAAGCCTTTTCGTCTACATAAAGTAAAAACACTTCAGTCATACGTCATAAGCTGTAGTAATGCTCATATCTATCATCTTCTTGAGATTAAACATGCATATCTCTCTGACTGGACACAGTAATTAGCATATAATCATCTACTCCCTCCGTTCCTAAATATAAGTCTTTGTAGAGATTTCACTATGAACCACATACATATGTATATAGATGCATTTTATAGTGTAGATTCACTCATTTTGCTCCGTATGCGGTTCATAGTGAAATTTCTCCAAAGACTATATTAAGGAACGGAGGGAGTATAATAATTGCAAGTGCATCCTTCAAACTGATACTACTCCATGTATTCCTGCAAGTCAAATTTGCACTCCATATACAGTACTGGTAACAAAAGTATCTTCAGAAATGGTATCCCCGATTGATTGCAAGCAAACCCGCTGCTAACTAGTAGTATGGTTTCCCAGAAATCTTTTCATAGCAAGCTGATCACTTGGTGGAGGACAATATGTGCGCTACTATTCTTGATCAAGTCACTTTAGTGTATCATGTTTGAGCTCACCAATGGTGATGTGGTCAACATATATCTCTTCTGCTCCTGTAAGCTAAACTATTCATACTGAGGGCTTATGTACGGGTGATCATTCTTTTCGCTTTCTCTGTATCTTGTACCTTCTGTGAACCAAAAGATCTTATTGGGAGCTGGGGGAAGAAAGAGAATATATTAAATTTGCTTTAGTACTTTTTTCAAGATGGTCATCAAGGATATACGGGACGAATTCCCGTCGGTGTGATACCGTCTGGGAAACACACCTCATGAACATTGTGATACTGTCATCACTGGAAGCCGACATCATCTTTTCTGTTCGAAATGTTCCGCTTTTTTTCTTGGCCTCATATATCAGCTTGGTGAGGCAAGAGCACCAAAATCCTGCAGATTAATTAATGCTGGCTAATCTCTTCCGTGTTGGTTGACTGTTAGTTAGATTTCAGAATTCACTCCCTTCTATAGCAATTCCTAACTTATGGAATGGTGGTTAATTCAATTAATTCAGGGCTAGCAAGCAATCAATGATGCGGCAACAAACTGACAGACCCCTGTCTTCCAGGCACTGTTTTCGCCTGTGTATAGATCGTGATTGCCTCTTAGAGCATATTCATGGTTTAGCTGGGCAACTTGTTAGTTAAGTTGTGTAGTGAATAGCTTGGAAACTTATGCAAGTGTGACAATATAAGATAAGAAACAATAACAATAGTATAAGAAACAATAACAATAGTTATTCTTGTTGACAACATTATAATCTGTCTTTACTACTCCCTCCGTTCATTTTTATAAGTCATTTCAGACAACTGAAAATAGGCTGTTTTGCATGTTGTCTGAAATGTCTTCAAGGACTTATAAAAGTGAACAGAGGGAGTAGTTAGGATGTGTCACATTGTAATTTTGCCCACGTGACAATCTAGGAGTCTGTCCAACATGGAGCACCGCGAGATGCCTCACACATAGCTACATCATTATCAAATGAACCTTTCCCTCCTGATCACACAACTTTCCAACACTAGACACACGTTTTCAAAACTCATTTCGCCTACGTTCCAAATGCAGCAAATGTTCACAGAGGGAAGAGGGAGACAGAGACTGAGTAGTTACAGAAATAGCTATCAGGTATATATAGTTACCAAATGTGTAAGTAAATCTCAACATCACCCAACTACATCTCCTGTAGAGGCATCACCAGCACCATAACCAACATCGTCCCTCCCAACCAGCGGAGCGTTTCGTGAAGACACCGACCTGTGCCTGTGTCACATCAATCGCAACGCTGATGATGCACCAGAGAAACTCATGAAAAAACCAAGAAAGAAATATCTCTCCATATTAATACAGCAGTAAACAAGGTTTAAAGAAGCTGATTTCCTTTTGTATATTAGACAAAGTTGGTTATTGTTGTGAGTACTACTTAGGTACAGAGACCTGGGTTCAAACATCTTGAGATAGTTTTTCTTACATTTTTCTTGGCCCCAGGTGATGCTTTGAGTTTTGTCGACCCAGCCGATGCGTACGAGTACCATCCAATTCAACGAGGCTAAACAAGAACCAAGGGAACCGGTCCGGCGGTCTGTCCACCGGTTTTCAGCAAAAGAGGGGGAAAAAAGGTGGAAGAGGTCTAGCGGTTTTCAACAGAAGTACTCCCTCCGTAAACAGCGTTTAGATCACTATTTTAGTAATCTAAACACTCTTATATTAGTTTACAGAGGGAGTAGTAAGCTGGCGGAGGAGCGAAGCGGGGCGCCGTGCGATAGGCATCCTTCGTGCGAAGGTCGAATTGCTCGGCTTTGTGGCTAGAATTCTTACGCTCACCATTTTACTTTTTGTCGTAAAAAATAAATGTACCATCTTTCCCTCCGGATCACACGACTTTCCAAGACTAAAAAGCAAAAATGAGATACAGACACGTTTTGAAAACTCATTTTGCCTGCGCTCCAAATGCAGCAAACGTTCACGGAGGGGAGAGAGGGGGGCGGAGACAGAGTAGTAGCCAGTGTGTTCACAAAGGCCGGGCAGGCTGATGAAGGGATCGCTGGATTGATGATGCGGCCAGGGCCCAGGAGTGGCTGCTCACTGTATAGCACCAGCGCCCGCCGTCTATATAAGCCAGCGCCCGTGGCCGAGGCCAAAGCACACAAGCAGCAGTCGCATCTCCTCGAGAGCTCGCACTGATCCTTGTGTCACCCGGAAAGGGAGTAGGAGAGGGGACTCTTGGCTTCGGGACTAGCTAGTTCTTGGCTAAGATCTTCTCTCTCTCTCTACCTCTACCTCCAGGTGATACCTTCACTAGCTAGCAGCAGCCGGGTCTTCGTCACCGTCGCGTCGCAATGGCTGGGGGGCTCTTCGACATGGCTCACCCGGCGAGCGCCCTCGCCGGCATCGCAGGTACGTGAATCATGGAGAAAATGCAGTTCCATTCAGTGTATGTATGTCAATTGGCACGACACAGGCACACCTTTGGCGCTTCCTCTCTTCCTTGTTGAGCATCCTGCTGTGCATTTATCGCGAGATCGATCGCCTAGCTAGGTTGGTTCATGCTCATGCATGCATAGGGTAGGGAAGCGCATCCAAAACCACCTTCCCAATTCTAGCAAGAACACATCCGTGATCGGTTGCTGACAGACGGCACAAACACACAGAGACGCAGATCGGTCACACCTAAAAGGCTAAACCCCCATCAATTGTGCGTGCAGTGCTTAATGCATTTTGCCACCAACAGCTCACCGTGCACCCTCTGTCGATCTCTCTGCCAAATTCCCTTTCTTTTCTTGGAATGGCGATTGTTGGTTGAGCGGCGACGGATGCGTGCGTGCTCTCCCCTGCAACTTCCTTGCTGGCCGTTAGCTGCATGCACCCGCGGCCCGCACTAAATAAATGAAAGATTACTAATTATAGGTGCCAGATGAATTGGTTAAGGGATGTGACTGGCAAGCTAACGGCGTCGATTTTCCTCTTCCTTGATCTCGTGCAGGAAACATCGTCTCCTTCTTCGTGTTCCTCGCGCCAATGTAAGTACTCAACCAGCTCTTCCTTGTTCAAGCAATCTGCTTTGAAGACGTACGTACGCCATGGATGCATGTGGATGTGGTGATGTTCAAGTAACTGACGATCGATGGGTGCGCGGGTGCAGGGCGACGTTCCTGCAGATCTACAGGAAGAAGACGACGGGCGGGTTCAGCTCGGTGCCGTACGTGGTGGCGCTCTTCAGCTGCTCGCTGCTCATCTTCTACGCGCTGCTCAAGACCGAGTCCCCCCTCCTGCTCACCATCAACAGCTTCGGCTGCTGCATCGAGACCGTCTACATCATCGCCTACCTCGTCTACGCGCCGCCCCGGGCCAGGGTCAGGACGCTCGCCTACTTCTTCGTCCTCGACGTCGCCGCCTTCGGCCTCGTCCTCGTCGTCACCATGTACGCCTTCGCGCCGGCCCACCGCGTCAAGTTCCTCGGCAGCGTCTGCCTCGCCTTCTCCATGGCCGTCTTCGTCGCGCCGCTCTCCATCATCGTACGTCTCGTTAACTAACTATATACAAGCCGCCGTTGTGCTTCTTTCGTTTTGGCCGGCCATGCATGACACTTGACATGGCAATGGCATGCAGGTCAAGGTGATCAAGACCAAGAGCGTGGAGTTCCTGCCCGTCGGCCTCTCCTTCTGCCTCGTCCTCAGCGCCGTCGCGTGGTTCTGCTACGGCCTCTTCACCAGGGACCCATTCGTCATGGTATGCTACTTGTTCGTTCCCATAACTTGGCATTGCTGCCACTGCCACAGGCCACAGCTGAAAGCTGATACATTGAGTGGATGGATCTCTGACTCTGCCGTGCGCGCATGCAGTACCCGAACGTGGGCGGCTTCTTCTTCAGCTGCGTCCAGATTGGGCTCTACTGCTGGTACCGCAAGCCCAGCAACGCCGTGCTGCCCACTACTACCGCCGACGCCGGCGCCGGCCATGGCAATGGTGGCGCCGCGGATCAGCCGCAGGTGATGGAGCTGCCCGTGCACGCCGTCGCCATCCTGTCCGTGAGCCCCATCCCGATCCTCGGCGTGCACAAGATCGAGGTCATGGCGGCAGAGCAGCAGACCGTCAAGGACGCCGCCAAGGCGCCCGAGGTCGACCAGCAGGAGGTCATCGAGATCGTCCCCGCCCCCGCCGTGTGAGACAGACTTCCACCCCGCCCAACCAACATCGACGACGACACACGACACGAACATGCATGCATGATACGCCACACGACATGCATATGGAGATGGACAAGTGATGGGTTTGGTTAATTAGTTAATTACCAGTATCATCGTACTGCGGGGTGCGCGCGCGTGTGGATTACTTACTTACGTAGTTAATTTATTATTACCGGATTGTACTGTGTGGCGTTAGTTAAATTATTACCTTCAGGTGTGTGCCTCGATTTCTCTTAATTACTGTAGTAGTCTGCAGGTTGGTGGTCAGAATAATAAGACACGATCTACTACTAGTGCATGTTGTACATGCATGTGTACTGGTCAAGCTGTATGTTGCAGTCTCTCTCGTCTCAGACCTTGTCATTCATCCATCGATCAATAGACTGCAATATGACAGAATATTTAATTTAGTTATTGCTCGAAGTTCTTTCATTTACTATGATTCATTGGCTTGGCTGTCTCTTTCTACTTATACTGTTTACTGGCTCAACCACACATCATTCCTTCTAGTGCCTACCAAAAGCGAAAAGTGCATGCAGTGCTTGATCAAGCAAACAGCGGAATCATCGTGTTTATAGCACAACAAATTTAATTCACAACACAGGAACCGTGTTTATGCGATACAAAGACATCAAAGAGTTTTCGACAAAAAATACCATGAACAAAGAACAGTGAGACAGTTACAGAGAGACAGGGATCATGTTAAGACTCTGGTCAACTGTGACTTCTTTACCTCCTTGTCAACAGCTAGTGCTTTGTAGACAGCGGAGGCATGCTCCTTAGATCCACAAACAACTTCATAATCACCGCCAAACAAAATAAATAGTAGCACAAAAAAGATCTAGGAACCACCAACACCAGCTTAAAATTAGCGGGCAGCAGAAAGAGGATATTCGCACAACAACACTGCAATTTATCTGTTACATTAATTTCTCAATCCTCAAACGAGCAACACTGCGAAGGTAGCAGAGCCTGGGGTCCAGAAAGCAGCATATATCAAGTTGATTTCAGTAATCCAAGGATTTCCCTGTATGGTTTGTGTTGGTCAAAATAGCCACAACACACAAATGCACACAAGTTTTCAGTACAGTTTTGGCATCGACCATTCAGGTATCCCTCGTTTCAATTGCTTGTCCGGCGTGGAGGGCTGGCTATTAGAGCATCTCCAACAGCCGCGCTATACTAGCGCCGCGCCGCAAAAAACGCCATTTTAGCGCGCGCGCAACGCGTCGGATAGCTCCAGCGGGCGCGCAAAAAACGTGCGCGCGCTAAAACGAGTTGGGCGCGCTGGTGAATGCCCCATCCCGCGCTGTTGATTTGGTGCGTTCACTTCCGCGCGCGGCACACTCTCGCGCGCGCGCGAACTCTCATTTCTTCTTTCTTCCACCCCCGCGCGCCGGCTCTCCCGCGCTCGTTCCTCTCCCGCGCTTGCTCCCCATCCGGCCGCGCCGCCGCCGCCGCTCGCGCCCCCGGCGACCTCTTCCCCAGTCTATCCCGGCGCAGAGAAACTAGCGATTCATGACCGTTTTTTCCAGCAAAGGAGGAATGCTGCTGAAGAGCTCGGGCATAGCACCTTTCTGAAGGTGACAGCCGCTTTGCGTAAGTTGGCATACGGTATCCCGGCCGATCTAGTTGATGATCACTTGGCTATGGGTGAGAGCCAAGCCATCATGTGTGTCAAGCGCTTTGCAGTGGGAATTGTGCAAGTGTTTGGCGAGGAGTATTTGAGATCCCCCACTGCTGAAAACGCCGCAAGGCTATTGGCGATGAACAAATCTCGCGGCTTTCCTGGCATGCTTGGCTCAATAGATTGCATGCATTGGAGTTGGAAGAATTGTCCAAAGGCATGGCATGGGCAATTCCACGGCCAAAAAAAGGGTTCCACTATAATCCTTGAAGCGGTGGCCGATCAGGAGACTTGGATATGGCATGCATTCTTTGGAATGCCTGGATCTTTGAATGACATCAATGTTGTCAACCGGTCACCACTGATGAATAAGATTGCGAATGGTGAGTTGCCACCGGTTCAGTTTGTAGCAAATGGCCATACGTACAACTATGGCTATTATCTAGCGGATGGCATCTATCCAAAGTGGCAAACCTTCGTGAAGCCGTTGAAAAAGCCAGAAGGTAAGAAAAATCTTGATTTCCACAATGCTCAGGCAGCTGCTAGAAAAGATGTCGAGAGAGCATTTGGGATTTTGCAAGCCCAATTTGCTATTGTGAGAGGACCGGCTAGATTTTGGGATCAAAAAATGCTTTGGTAAATAATGCACGCTTGTGTGATCATGCACAACATGATCATCGAGAATGAGCGTGGCCAAGATTTAGACTACTCACAGTATGAGCTCTTGGGACATCCCGTGCGAGTGCGACGGAGGGCTGAAAGGGTAGCCCGTTTTGTTGCCTCCTATCATGCCATTCGACGTCCCGCAACGCACAATGATCTTCAGAAGGATCTGACTGAAGAGTGGTGGGCATGGCATGGACAACAACGAGCATGATTTCATTGCATTTTATGTATTGTATTGTTCATGAACTATTGGTTGTGTTTATTTATTGCATTATTTGTTGTACTGAACGATAAAACTATTTGTTTCAGTTGTAAACTATTTATTGTTGATTTATTTTGTTTGTTTGATCGGTTTTCTTCTATTTGTTGAACTGTATATGTGCTTTGCGCGCGCTGCATTTTTGCGCACCGCCGGAGCGGCGCGCGCGCGCTGCATTATAGCGCTGCTGCTGAAGCCAGCGCTGCGCGGCGCGGAAAAACAGCCTAAACGCGCGCGGTATATGGTTTTTTTGGGCGCGGCGCTAAGCGCGGCTGTTGGAGATGCTCTTAGGATGGATTGCGTTGGGTATCCAGAAACGAGCTGATATTGATGATATGCATGACCAGGATGGTCACTGGTGCCTAAACAGCTCAGATGGTAGTAGTCATTAACCATCGTGATCTCAACCTCCCGTGCCATCTTTTCAGCCTCTTTTTGTCTCAGGCAATCCATCAAACACCACGCGTGCAAGGAGTAGCGCAAGGTGGTAAACTAGTAGTAGTACTGATACAGCAGCCAGCACTTGGCAAGCTACACAAATTTCTGCAAGCCAGGAGCAGATCATGAGCTGACTACAACAGTCGTCACCACTCACTAGGGCCACCGGCCACCGGCATCAGCCATCGCCGCCCAGCTCAAGTGCGGCCGAGGGCTCTGTTCGATATGGTCCTGGAACCGTTTGCTCTGCCCCTGGGGTACAGAGTCCACGTTTGGCCATCCAAACTTGTGTGGCTAGGATTGAAGCTGCCGAGGGAACTTGTGTGGAGTATACACTGAGCAGAAACATGTGCACTGCTATGCTGCATATAACCGCAAGGCCTCAGATCCCTTCTAAAAGAGGTAGCAAATTTTATGCCCACAAATTGTTCCTTTGCCTCCTTCAAAAGTAATCCCTCCATTCCATAATTCTTGCGTGGTTTTAGTTCAATCAGAGAGACAGTTCTTTTTTGTGTACAACACAAAAAAGTCTACATGCTTTTAGGCCAAAATTTCTAGATTCACATTTTCAACAGAAAATGAGCATGAACAAACACATTTGGTGTTTCCAAAATTAACAGTGGGCAACAGCACCTGGGTGCATTCTCCCGATGGGACATCTTTCTTCAGCAAACTGCAAAACGATGTTGAGCAACAATGCTCCTCTGGGAACACAGGTTCAAGTTTATCTTGGTACAAGGACTGTTTACAAGGCTGCAGTATTATCTTAGCGACCACTGGTGACGACACGCCATGGCGACATCAGGTGATCCGTATGAGCAGAACCACCATGACAAACATGCAGGTCATCAGAAAGATGAGCAACCACTGGAAGCAGGTTGTCTTGGAGGCCAGCGAGTAGACCTCCGAGGCTCGCGCCGTTGCACGGCCGGTGCTCGCCAGGCTATGCTCCACGGCTCTCTCGGTGGAATCGAGGATCTGCATCCCAAGTACAAAGCAGGTGAGCATTCTCAGCAAACATCCAGCAGAAATGGAACTGAAGTAACTTCATGCAAAAGAAGACAATGCCAAGGCAACAGAAAAGGCTACCTTCTCTGTATCTTGCACGGATTGGTTCATTAAAAGGCTACTCTCCTTCAGCTGGCGTGCCAAGTCAACCATTTCGTCAGTTAGATCTTCTTGCAGCTTCCTGTGCAGTTAGGAGATCCAACACAGTAAGAGGGTAGCCAGTATATTTAGTTGTTCATCTTGTACGACCCTAACTTTCCATGCTTACTTCTTAAAACATCAAAAGAAACAGGTAATCATAATAAAATATAGCACTGGTTACAGCTTTCAACTTTTCATAGCAGCAAAATCAGTGAGACCAGTGAAAGAATGGATCGATAAACTGGTTGCTCGTGTAGATAAGAATAATGAGAGCATTAAGCCAGAGACTGAGGTCCAAAAGAAACTTCGAAAAGCGAAGGGGACATACCTATGCTTCTCAATATGAGCCTGAGCTTCTGCATCCAATTTAATAGGTGCTCCAGTGTCTCTTTCTTTTCTTTCATGACTGCTTGGTCCAACCTCCATCTGAGCCCTATTTAATTGCATCCATTAGTTTGTTAGTTGTTACTGTAAGAAAAATCAACATATAAAAGGACTAAATTTCACTTACGTCGATCTCCTCCGCAGTCCTGATGATAAAGATATTGGACTCCCAATCTTTTCTCTTTCATAAGAGCTGTCTTGTTCTCTACTCTCATCAATCAGAATTTCATTTTCTGGCTGCATAAAAAAATATAGTACTGTAATGAAAGTGCATCTAGAAACTAAATTGTATGAGCAACAGTGGTATGCACCATTACATGTAGAGGTATTTAGCATATCGATATAAATATAAATCAACATGATAAACACATACCACTAGAGAAGCTAGCGTGGCAGCTAGTGCTTCAATCTTTTCTGAATACTCACTGAGCTTAGCTTTTGAAACGCTGAATCAAGAAGGAAGTCATGAATGAACATGTTCTGATCATGGGAATGCACGTGCAAAGAAGAAAAGATAACTTGCTTCGCTCCACACAAAACTATCAGCATTAAGCTCGCCGATGAAAAGGCTGGCAGTATACCAGACATTCTCATCCCCAAAATGCAGGCCATCGAATGGAAGAAATTCATGAAAAATTACAGTTTGAACCTTCATGTAAGATTTATTTTGTCAAGCAAGGAGTGTATCTTTACAGACAGAGTATCCAGATTTCCATGAATACAAAAGTAAAAGAGTATCCAGATTTGTGTGCCTTTATTGAGTGGAGAAGCATGGGCCCTTTTATACTGAAAAAGAATGGTACATCTGGAGGCCAGTCAGTGTACACAGAGAAACTTCAAATATGTAAACTAAAAGCTATAGCGGCATCACATTAGTTCCTTCAAATTTTGGGCCCATTCCTATAACAACAATATGGAGAAGTTGAAATGCTCAAACACACGATCAAAGCAAGCTGGCAGCAAACTGTATTCAATGACTAATAACCACCAATCCTTTGCCTTAATAGAAAATACATATAAATGGATGGTGTGATACCGATACAGATGCATTCACACTATTTAAGTATTGGTACCTTGGAAGGATGCACTAAATTCACAAACTAGGAGCAAGAGTACATTATTATTTAATTTGTATTAGACTACAACCTTGAAGGTTACGAACTTGTCACATACCGGCTGTATTTCTTTCTATAAGTATGGATCCTCAACAAATGCTAGCTGGATCACAGAGTGCAGCTTGCAGGATGTACCACCGTCAACATATGAATTCCCCAATAGCACACAACACCATACCATACCTTGATATTCCTTCTGGTGTAATTTCAGCTCCAAGTTGCTCCAACAGCTCCCTGGCTGTGGTTATGTACTGCAAATGGAGGCTGTCAGTGCCAATACATAATTCAGCCAACATCAAAGAAACTTCCTTATACTCATTTTAACAACAAAAGGATCCACATGGAAGCCATATCTTCTCCTCCTTTTAAGTTAAGTACGGAACATTATCTCCTCCGATGTTGAATAGAAATTAAGAATGATACAAATCTAAGCAGAATAGAGGAGCTACACTTACATGGACAAGCTTAGCCTCATTCTGCTGGCGAGGGGCCGCCTCAAGCAGCCTTCTCAAGTTCACTTCCACCTTGCTGAACACCATGACTAACTAATACCTGCTGGACCATTTCAAAGGAGGCACAATGGGATATTGCATAAAGCACACAGAACAAACAGATTTCAGATTAAATTGCTCCTAATATCAGCAATCAGACTAGTATTACAGGACAGTCACACCCGTAATGGTGACATAAACAGATTTTGCGGAAAGAGAGTTCAGGCTCTATCAGCAAGATAACAATAATCTGAGAACTCCCTGATCCAGCACGTGGATGAACCGTTGCCATGCTGCAGACAACAGTTGATCCTACTGGCCGCAAACCAGGCAATGACGAGGGTGACCCATGCTACTTGTTCCCCCAAATTCCCTACTCTCTATTTCTGCATTTATCACTGAATAAACTTTACTCGAAGATCATCACCGACTAAGCTGACAAGGTCATGTTCACATTCACTCTATACACACATCAATCATGATTACGGGATTTGCAATCGTGGAAGAGCACTTTGAAATCGCCAACAAATTTGCATTCCAATTTGTTCTCCAACATCACCCAAAAAACGCAACAATAAGCTGCTAATACTCACTATGGAGAGAAGCAGAACGGAGGATGCGTAGGAGACGCGGTCTGATGGGAAGAAGCGGGGCGGAGGAGGCGCGCCGTCGCGCGGCGCAGGACGGAGCGTACACTTCGGCGCGAATCGATGAACAAACAGCTTGGAGACGGGGTGGTGGCCTTGCCGTCGCTATTGGTCGAGCAAGAGTCAGACCGGGTTGTGGGGGCGGGGGGCAGCAGCACAAACCGCAGATAACATGCAGAGGAGGCGGCCGGCGGCGAGCCCGCCGGTGTGCGCTTTGTTTTTAGATTGTGCCGCTGTGTGATCTGGAAGGGTGTCGATGGGGAAAGAGATCCTATTTTTTTAACTGAAAGAGATCCTATTCTTCCCAAACGTACAAATCGAGCAGCAGGACATGCCGGCCATTACGGGTGGTTTTTTCCCGTCGACCTTCTGAATACGGTTTTTTTTCTGGTGGTTCTTGCACATTTTCACTCACTTTTCTAATGTTTTTTCACTTTGTTTTCTGTCCAGTTTTAAATTTCGCTGGTTTTCGTTTTTTTTCTTCTGGTTTCTACATATTTTTTACTCATGAATGAATGCTATAATTTATTAAAATGTGCTACTTCTGCCAATCCATATTTGTATTTTGTACTAAATCAGCAATAATCGGTATTAAATTCTACTCCATCCGTCCGGAAATACTTGTCATCAAAATGAATAAAAGGTGATGTATCTAGATGTATTTTAGTTCTAGATACATTTCTTTTTGTCCATTTTGAAGTATTTTCGGACGGAGGGAGTAGTAAATCCAAAACTCGTCTGAAATTCATGAAACTTGGCATGCTATTATGGAGCGGCATCAACATGCCGTGGTAATTTTTTTGTCTCATTTGGGGCAGATTTGGGTATATGCTTCTCACAAACCTGAACTTCTCACAACAAGCATGATGGTTTTGGTAGGGAACGTCTCACCTTTTGGGACGAAACGATATCCATTGCCTCTTATTGTTTCCAAAAAATTTCTCGTTTCAAAATAGAACAACATGAGTGTTCTGTCAAATTTTGTGATTTTTCGGGGTTCGTTTTGATATTTTTATGCATTAACTGAGTTTTCAATGCATTTATGTGCATAATTCAAATTTGAACTACATGCACATGCTCTAATGCATATAAATTGGTTGAAAATCAAAATTGTGTCCTTGGGTACATGCTTAGGTCTCATGCAAGAAATGAGAATCAATTTCAAACACCAGGGCATCGTTGATTGCCGGCAAAACATTGAGATGCCTGATTTTTAAATGAAATTCATGAAACTTGGCATGCTATCATGGAGCAGCATCAACATGCCGTGGTAAAAAAATTGTCCCATTTGAGGTAGGTTTGGGTATATGCTTCTCACAAACCAGAGCTTTTCACAACAAGCATGATGGTTTCGGTAGGAAACGTCCCATCTTTGGGGACGAAACGATATCCATAGCCTCTTATTGCTTTCAATTTTTTTCTCGTGTCAACATTGAACAACAGGAGTATTGTGTCAATATTTGTGTTTTTTCGGGGTTCGTTTGGACATTTTTATGCATTAACTGAGTTTTCAATGCATTTATGTGCGAAATTCAAATTTGAACTACATGCACATGCTCCAATGCATATAAATTGGTTGAAAAATCAAAACTGTGTCCTTGGGTGCATGCTTAGGTCCCATCCAAGAAATGGGAATGAATTTCAAACACCAGGGCACTGTTGATTGCCGGCAAAACATTGAGATGCCTGGTTTTTAAATTATAAAAAATCCAAACCTCATCTGAAATTCATGAAACTTGGCTTGCTATAATAGTGCGGCATCAACATGCCGTGGTAATTTTTTTGTCCCATTTGGGGCAGGTTTGGGTATATGCTTCTCACCAACCAAAGCTTCTCACAACAAGTATGGTGGTTTCGGTAGGGAACGTCCCACCTTTGGGGACGAAACGATATTCATTGCCTTTTATTGCTTTTAATTTTTTTCTCGTGTCAACATAGAACAACAAGAGTGTTGTGTCAATCTTTCTGATTTTTCAGGATTCGTTTGGACATTTTTATGCATTAACTGAGTTTTCAATGCATTTATGTGCAAAATTCAAATTTGAACTACATGCACATGCTCCATTGCATATAAATTGATTAAAAATCAAAACTGTGTCCTTGGGTGCATGCTTAGGTTCGATGCAAGAAATGGGAATAAATTTCAAACACTAGGGCACCATTGATTGTCGGCAGAACTTTGAGATGCCTAGTTTTTAAACTCTATTAAATCCAAAACTCGTCTGAAATTCATGAAACTTGGAATGCTATCATGGAGCGGCATCAACATGCCGTGGGCAAAAATTTGTCCCATTTGAGGCAGGTTTGGGCATAGGCTTCTCACAAACCAGAGCTTTTTCACAACAAGCATGATGATTTCGGTAGGGAATGTCCCACCTTTGGGGACGAAACGATATCCATTGCCTCTTATTGCTTTCAATTTTTCTCTCATGTCAACATAGAACAATAGGAGTGTTGTGTCAATCCTTCTGATTTTTCGGGGTTCGTTTGGACATATTTATGCATTAATTGAGTTTTCAATGCATTTATGTGCAAAATTCAAATTTGAACTACATGCACATGCTCAAATGCATATAAATTGGTTGAAAATCAAATATGCCACTTCTACATCTCATACGTTTGTATAATTCAAACAGTGTGCGTTCTGTTAACCATTCACGTGACGCCATGTCTCTTGGTTTTAATGGCTGTAGGAGGCGCCGTGCGGACAACTGCTTGACCTTGACTGAACGGGAGGCGTGCAAGCGCCGACCGGTGCGCAGGCTGACCGAGAGGCGTGCAAGCTGTCCTCGAATGCGCAGGCTCAGTGGGAAGCGTGCGAGCTGTACGCTGCACAGGCTCACTGGAAAGCGAGCCCTTTGACTTCCATGGTCGCGCCTTGCTGGCATCCTCTTCATTAATGGCGCCTAAGCCACAGTTTAATTTGGTTTTTAAATATAAAACACTCATCGCAAACATTTTAGTTAGAACACTCATATGCAAACCGATAGCTTCCCCAGGAAGCCAAGAGAAAATGTGCCGAGCAGGATTTCCGCAGCTCTTGGTCGCAAACGTTTTAGATTAAACACCCGTGTGCAAAGCGAGAGTAGCACATGATTTGTGCACCCCTTAAACGCAAACGGTTGGTTGGATGACCCTTGTGCAACCACATACATACAATTTGGTAAGATTTGTCAATCCTTGTAACACTGCGGTTTGTCAAAATATGAAGCTAAAAATCACTAGCAGTATTTAATTTTTGCAAATAAAATTCAGTAATTATGCATAGATTTCATTCATAGATTAAGTAGTCGTTCTTAATTTATACAAACAGTTCAACTCGACAGTTGAATCAACCAAATTTTTCCTCAATTGTTGCCAACCACGTACTGAAATAACTAGTTCAACTATATATACTAACTAATTTTAAGTACGTTGTACAGTTCCACCACATCTATAGTCAGATGAACTGAACAAAATTGCCCCTAAATACAATTACTACTACTACTACTGCGGAGGGGCTTTGTACTAGTTTCGGCTGCCTCTCCTCTACCGAGCGCGCTCAGTAAGAGGCAGAGGAGGAGGAGCTTACCGACGAGCTTGGCAACCGCAATACGATGCCTGCTGCTGTTGCAGCTTCATCGATGCTCACCTCGAACGCCCTCAGCCGCTCCAGATGACCCCTCTTGAAGCGGCGGTTCTCCTTGTAGATCTTCTGATTCCTCGCCTCTGAGGCGGCGTGTGCCACGGCCACGGCGCCGGTAAGGCTCTTTGCGTGCTCGATGAGGCACTCCTCCTCCTCCTGCAGGAACTCGGTGTAGCGTGCAAGGTTGCTGACGCATGTGCGGGCATCCACCTCCGCCTCCCGCCTTCGGGCGGCGGTGGTGGAGCGGGTGATGACCTCAGCGGTCGACGGTGGGCTGGCGGCCACGGCGGCCGACGAAGGGGTGGTGACCACGACCACCACCTGCCGCCTTCGGGCCGCGGTGGCGGAGCGGGTGATGGCCAAAGTGGTCGACATTGGGGTTGCGGCCACGACGGCCACCTCCCGCATTCGGGGCGCGGTGGCGGAGCGGGCGATGGACCTGGCTTTCGACGGAGGTGTGGCGGTGATGGCTTCTCGCCCCTCGTTGGTTACCCCAAGTGGAAGGTTTGAGATGTAGCGTAGCGGTAGATTTCCCTTGGCAAAGATACCAAGGATCGAATCCCGTGAGACTCCGAGGGTCGACAAGAAGGTGTCAATAGCGCCAGAGACTTTTGCTTGACAGGACCTGCACACAGATACAAATAACTTTGCTCCCAACGAGTACAGAGAGGTTGTCAATCCCTCCGGCCTTGTCGTTTACAAAGGATCAAACGCAAGAGATAATAGTGATAGGTATGACTGCAACTAGTAAATAAGAACAGGAAGTAAATAGCGGGTGTGATCAGTGATGGTAATATGGACCGGGGTCCCATGATGTTCACTAGTGATGTCTCTCTCCCAAAAGACGATAAAACAGCTAAGCGAGGTAAACGAATTACAGCTGGGCAATTGACAGGATTATGTGCGCAAACCAATGCTAACTATGCTGCAAAGAAAGGTAGAGGCTCAAAAGCATGGGCGGTACGCCAAGGAAAGTAGACCGAAATCCATCTGCATCTACTACTAATCATCCACCTTGAGATATCTATCCAGAACATCTCGCTGGTATTAAGTTGCGAGTCCCACCCAAAGTGTAAACTCAAAGCAACAGACAACTGCATTAAAAGAACTTTGCGTAAAGTAAACAATCCTTGCACCCGCAAGTGCAAGCACCGTTGTTTTCCCCCTTGTGGCAATAGCACATCCCCTAGACTCATGTTTCTGTCACTCAAGCTAGTCATCGAGGGGCATGAACCCACAATCAGGCATAACGTTCCCTCTTGGAGTTACTACCTACTACTTGGCCAAAGCAATAAATAGCAACGGAGAACATGCAAGAATTACTCAAGAACATAAATATAAAAGAGGTGAATCAAATATATTACTCACACACAATCTGAACATAATCTCATAATCCATCGGATCCCAGCAAACTCAGTATAGCAACAGCATAAAGATTACATATGTGCCTCGATCATGTAGGGCAGCTCACGAGGTATAATCGATGAAGAACAAAGAGGGGAGGAGAACATCACATAGCTACTGGTCATGGACCCATGGTCCAAGAGGGACTACTCACAACTCATCCGAGAGGCGTCCATGGTGGTGGAGAAGCTCCCGGTGGTGGTTCTCCCCTCCGGCAGGGTGCCGGGAAGAGTTCTCCTGGTGCTCCCGATCTTGGAAGCGCGGCGGCGGCGGAACAGAGATAAGATCGCGAAAAAGGGTTCCGTCCTCGAGGGTTTCGGGACGCGATGTAAATATATGCCAAAGGGGATCACCAGAGGAGGTAAGGGGGGCCCAGGCGCCCCCCCTGGCGCGGCCAGGAGGGGGGGCGCGTGGGCAGGCCGCCTGGGCTGCCCCTGGCTCCCCTCTGGCCCCACTTCTGGCGCGTGGAAGCTTCTGGAGCACTGATTTTTTATATATTTTTCCCGGAATTTTTCTGGCAATTTAAGTAATGGGAAAACCTGAAATACAAAAAGAGCAGAAAACAGAAACTGGCACTGGGGTGCACTGAGTTAATAGGTTAGTCCAAATATGATCAAAACTGTATGGAAGTGCATAAATATCATAGCAATATCACACAAAAGAGGCATGGAGCAAGCAGAAATTATAGATACGTTTTGGACGTATCAACATCCCCAAGCTTAATTCCTGCTCGTCCTCGGGTAGGTTAATGATAACAAGCATAATTTCTGTGGTGACATGCTATCGACCATATAAGAACTTTTAAGTAAAGTAATCAAGGCATGTAATCCAATTCAAATCATAACAAGCAAGAGTCTATATTAGTATTGTAACAAGTAACATAAGAACATAAAGGTGCAAGATCTCTCGCTGTCCGTGACTCGAATGTCTCCAAATGGTGTTTGCGTGCAAGAAAGGGGATAGGGATATATGAGAGAGTAAAACATAGTTTTCGTATTGTTGAGAACTTAATCCACTAAAGTTTCACACTTGGTCTTCTTTGGAATCTTATCTTGACTCATCCCCAGACCGTCAGCCAGGTACAAGTCAGAATGATCCACTCCCTTTCGATATTTTGAGCACTCATGCAATGGATGAGCGTAAGCAAGAAAGTCGACACTTAGGATGGCAAAGAGAGAAATGATAGAGGGGGAAGACAAAAAAGGTGTGAAAGGCTCACATCAATGAGGACAATCATCGACGAGAGAAAGCCAAATGATAGATATGATGCGAGGAGTAGGGATTGCCATGCAACGGATGCACATATGAGCTAAGGTAAGCTCTCCAATGGAACTAGTGGGGGTGCATCCAACTTGCTTGCTCAAGAAGACCTAGAGCTCTTTTGAGGAGGCTCATCATTGGAATATACAAGCCAAGTTCTATAGTGTAAAGGTCCCCACATAGCTATATGCATAAATGATAATCTCTATGGAGTACAAGGTATAAGATGGAGTACGAGTGTGGATCTCTCAAAAGAAATAGTAGTGTGCACCCTCTCTTTCTATTTCCTTTTCTTTTTCTTTTTCTTTTTTTTTTATTTTTTTGTGGCCTCAATGGCTCTTTCTATTTATCTCTCATTTGTCCTCTTTGGGATCTTTTTATTTTGTCCTCTTTGGGATCTTTTGATTTGTCCTCTTTGGGATATTTTCCTCACTTTAGGGGCAACACTCTATGTATTACAAGAAGTATAGAAGATCTTTCACACTTTACAAAAGTACTCAACATAAAGAAAATGAAACTATCATGATGTATGCAAATGTATGCCTCTGCCAGTGTAGCAGGATATGCAATGATACTAGCGCGTCATGTAGCAATGATTAGGGCAAGGCCCAACTAGCATGCGGCTCATCAATCAAGCAAAAAGCATGTATGACATGAAGATCAAGTCATGAGAGGATGGATGTTGCATGGCAATGTATCTTGGAAAGGCTATGGAAATGCCTTAATAGGTAGGTATGGTGGCTGTTTTGAGGAAGGATATAATGAGGCTTATGATGACAGAGCGTATCGTGCCAAGGATTTGGATGCACCGGCGAAGTATGCGCCAACTCTCGAGGTGAGAAAGGGCAATGCACGGTACCGAAGAGGCTAGAAAAATATGGATAGGTGGAAGTGTCAACCTTCGAATACTCACATTAGTCCGAAGAACTCATGCACTTATTATCGGTAACTCTCAATCTAATTAGGAGGTTCACAAAGAGACAAGTACCCCGAGGAGGTGTGTATGGGGGTTTGGTTACCCTTGCGCATCCTCGACCCATGGTACGTGAGTGTACTCTAATATTCGATCCCTCCAAAGATTAGTGATCCATTTAGTAGCTAAAGTTCTCAACTATTTTGTAGGTTTTCGAAAATAAACACGGATTGCCCAAAATACGACATCTATCACTAATAGGCTAAAGCTCTTGACACCAAAAGTTCAGACATTACTCATGGCAATACCTCAAAACTATTGCAAGTTACTACTAAAATTAAATAGCAACCTCAGTTAACTACTTTAAGTTAAGACACACAACTCAGTGCAACAGACAAACTCTCTTAACAAGATAAACATGAAAACTCAAGAGAGTTCAGCAACCAACTAAACAAAATCTCTTTAAAAAGAAAAGCATGAAAACTAAGAGCTAAACATGACAGTAGCTATGGAAAGACAAAGAACATACACAGCAAAGATAAGCATGAAAATCCTATGTTGTGTTCTAGGTTGAAGTGGAGCGTGTTTCTCTCCCACACAAAGAAAGCTGGGTTCTAACTCGTTATGAATAGCAAGCAAAGCTAAAGAAAACTAAAAAGGAAACTAAAAGCAAGACGCTCCGAGCATAGCACATAACGCATGAAGTGATTAAAATATAGTGGAACGAAAGACGAACTGATAATTGTTGATGGAGAAGGGGATGCACGGGGGCATCCCCAAGCTTAGACGCTTGAGTCTTCTTGAATATTTCTTGGGGGTGCACGGGGGCATCCCCAAGCTTGAGCGTTTGACCCTCCTGAATCTTTTTATCATCTTCCCTCGCACACTTGAAAACTCCCTTCATACATAACTCATCATAATCTGATTAGCGAGGTTAATACCCATAATAAAATAATTTTTCCTTGCTGGAAATAAGGATAATCTTGAAGATCTACTGTTTCTAAAGATTGCCAAAGGGTTTTTGCAAAGAAAAAGCAAGCTCAAGGTTTGCAAAACGAAGAAAAGGCAAAACAGGACAGAATCTGTGAAAAACAGACCAGCAGGTAGTAAATAATTTTTTCGGGGCACTTCTGCAACTCAAATAAAAAAACTCAGAACAGAGGCCCGAAAGCCAATTGTATAGAGCACGCTGTCGAAAAAATTCAGACCAAAAAGATGATCTGGTGATTTTATACGAATTTTTCTGTCCAAGGACAGAATCTGTTTCCTGGACAGCATGTCACAACTTTTGAACTTTCTTGCAATCACAGGCTAAACTTGGCACAAAGCTGAAAAGTAAAGATACAATGATGATGCTACTGTAGTAACAAACATAAAGACACAACAAAAGCAAAATAAAACTTTATTCATTGTGGGCTGCCTCCCAAAAGCGCTTTCTTTTATGCCTTTAAGCTAGGCATAATGCAAAGAGATCAAGTTTTATCAAGAGTAAAAGAATAGCTAGCCCGTATAACGGACTCAAAAGGTAACTTAATCTTCTTTCTAGGGAAGTGTTCCATACCTTTCTTGAGAGGAAATTGGAATTTTATATTCCCCTCTTTCATGTCAATGATAGCACCAACGGTGCGAAGAAAAGGACGTCCCAAAATAATTGGACAAGAAGGTTCACATTCAATATCCATAATAGTAAAATCAACGGAAACATAATTGTCATTGACAATGATAAGAACATCGTCGATCCTCCCCAAAGGTTTCTTTATGGAAGAATCAACAAGACGAACACCAAAAGAACAAGAATCAAAAGGTTTCAATTTAAGCATATCATATATTCTTTTGGGCATAACGGAGGTACTAGCTCCAACATCACATAAAGCATAGCAAGAGAAGTTATTCAACTTAATTTTAACCATAGGATCCCAACCATCTTCTAGCTTTCTAGGTATGGAGGCTTCTACCCTAAGCTTCTCCTCCCTAGCTTGGATGAGAGCATTAGTGATATGCTCCGTGAAGGCAAGGTTAAGCGTGCTAGTGTGGGGATATCTAGACATCTTGTGAAGGAAATCAATAACTTCAGAAAGGGTGCAATTATCAAAATCAAGGTCACTACTATCAAGTAAAGTGGTAGTGGTGTCCTTTAGGCTCACTTGTTTGGTAGCTTCTATGGTCATAGGAGTTTCTACGGTTGAGGTCATAGCATCACCATTAATAGGTCCAATGGGACCAGGGGTGCATTGGGTGCTAAGAGTTTGGTCATCCTCAACAACTTGGATAGTAGCAACAGTGTGGTGGGTAGGAAGGCTCTTAATTCTATCTTCTTCCTCCTTTTCTCTAGCCCATCTCTCTTTAAGTTTAGCCAACATCCTAATGTTTTCATTAATTTGCACTTGAATAGCATTCATAGGAGTGGTCTTCCTCTCCTCAAGAGGAGAAGTTCTAATTTTAAGCAACTCTACCTCATGGGCTAAATTGTCTACCTTCGAAGAGAGATTATCTAGTTTGGCTAGTTTTTCTTCTACATTCTTATTGAAGGCTTTTTGGGTAGTGATGAAGTCTTTAAGCATAATCTCTAGTTCAGAAGTGGAGTTCTTGGTGCTAGGATAAGCATTGTTGTTCCCATAGGAATTAGAGGGGAACGGTCTAGGGTTGCTACCAAAATTACTCCTATAAGCATTGTTATTGAAATTGTTTCTAGAGATAAAGTTCACATCTACTTGATCTTGAGCAATCAAAGAATTTAAAGGAACATCACGAGGATCAATAGAAGATTGCTTGGAAAGTAGAGACATAATCAAGTCAACTTTTTCATTTAGGGAGGAAATCTCCTCGACAGAGTTTACCTTCCTACCTGTTGGAGCGCGTTCGGTGTGCCATTGGGAATAATTGGTCATCATCTCATCTAGAAGCTTCGTGGAATCACCAAGTGTAGTTGACATAAAGGTTCCTCCCGCGGCCGAATCTAACAAGTTCCGCGAGGTAAAGTTCAAGCCTGCATAAAAAGTTTGGATAACCATCCAAGTAGTCAAACCATGAGTAGGGCAGTTCTTGACAAGAGATTTCATGCGTTCCCAAGCTTGGGCAACGTGTTCATTATCCAATTGTTTAAAATTCATTATGTTACTCCTTAGTTGGATAATTTTAGCAGGTGGATAGTACTTCCCAATAAAGGCATCCTTGCACTTGTCCCAAGAATCTATGCTACTTCTAGGCAAAGATTGAAACCAAATTTTAGCTCCTCCTCTCAAGGAGAAAGGAAAAAGCTTAAGCTTAACAATATTACCATCTATTTCTTGGTACTTTTGCATATCACAGAGTTCAACAAAGTTATTTAAGTGCAAAGCAGCAGCATCTCCAGCACCGGAGAATTGATCTTTCATAACTAGGTTCAGTAAAGCAGGTTTAATTTCATAAGAAGGTGCTGAAGTGGCAGGTGTAGTAATAGGCGTGCAGATAAAGTCATCGTTGTTATGACTAGTGAAGTCACACAACTTGGTGTTCTCGGTGGAACCCATAACAGCAGCAAGCAAGATAACTATTTTTGTGATTTTTGATGAAGGAAACTAAAGCAAAAACTGAAAGGTAAACTAACAAGACTAAAAAGCAAAGATAAAAGATAGCGTGCAACTCCCCTATCTTGAAGAGTGGAGTCCCCGGCAACGGCGCCAGAAAACTTTGCTTGATGGCTTCTCGCCCCTCGTTGGTTACCCCAAGTGGAAGGTTTGAGATGTAGCGTAGCGGTAGTTTTCCATTGGCAAAGATACCAAGGATCGAATCCCGTGAGACTCCGAGGGTCGACAAGAAGGTGTCAATAGCGCCAGAGACTTTTGCTTGACAGGACCTGCACACAGATACAAATAACTTTGCTCCCAACGAGTACAGAGAGGTTGTCAATCCCTCCGGCCTTGTCGTTTACAAAGGATCAAACGCAAGAGATAATAGTGATAGGTATGACTGCAACTAGTAAATAAGAACAGGAAGTAAATAGCGGGTGTGATCAGTGATGGTAATATGGACCGGGGTCCCATGATGTTCACTAGCGATGTCTCTCTCCCAAAAGACAATAAAACAACTAAGCGGGGTAAACGAATTACAGCTGGGCAATTGACAGGATTATGTGCGCAAACCAATGCTAACTATGCTGCAAAGAAAGGTAGAGGCTCAAAAGCATGGGCGGTAC
This sequence comes from Secale cereale, assembly GCA_902687465.1. Lineage (NCBI taxonomy): Eukaryota > Viridiplantae > Streptophyta > Magnoliopsida > Poales > Poaceae > Secale > Secale cereale. Next base: position 312,599,299 of record LR738715.1, on the reverse strand, counting down.
GCCAAGGAAAGTAGACCGAAATCCATCTGCATCTACTACTAATCATCCACCTTGAGATATCTATCCAGAACATCTCGCTGGTATTAAGTTGCGAGTCCCACCCAAAGTGTAAACTCAAAGCAACAGACAACTGCATTAAAAGAACTTTGCGTAAAGTAAACAATCCTTGCACCCGCAAGTACAAGCACCGTTGTTTTCCCCCTTGTGGCAACAACACATCCCCTAGACTCATGTTTCTGTCACTCAAGCTAGTCATCGAGGGGCATGAACCCACAATCAGGCATAACGTTCCCTCTTGGAGTTACTACCTACTACTTGGCCAAAGCAATAAATAGCAACGGAGAACATGCAAGAATTACTCAAGAACATAAATATAAAAGAGGTGAATCAAATATATTACTCACACACAATCTGAACATAATCTCATAATCCATCGGATCCCAGCAAACTCAGCATAGCAACAGCATAAAGATTACATATGTGCCTCGATCATGTAGGGCAGCTCACGAGGTCTAATCGATGAAGAACAAAGAGGGGAGGAGAACATCACATAGCTACTGGTCATGGACCCATGGTCCAAGGGGGACTACTCACAACTCATCCGGGAGGCGTCCATGGTGGTGGAGAAGCTCCCGGTGGTGGTTCTCCCCTCCGGCAGGGTGCCGGGAAGAGTTCTCCTGGTGCTCCCGATCTTGGAAGCGCGGCGGCGGCGGAACAGAGATGAGATCGCGAAAAAGGGTTCCGTCCTCGAGGGTTTCGGGACGCGATGTAAATATATGCCAAAGGGGGTCACCAGAGGAGGTAAGGGGGGCCCAGGCGCCCCCCTGGCGCGGCCAGGAGGGGGGTCGCGTGGGCAGGCCGCCTGGGCTGCCCCTGGCTCCCCTCTGGCCCCACTTCTGGCGCGTGGAAGCTTCTGGAGCGCTGATTTTTTATATATTTTTCCCGGAATTTTTCTGGCAATTTAAGTAATGGGAAAACCTGAAATACAAAAAGAGCAGAAAACAGAAACTGGCACTGGGGTGCACTGAGTTAATAGGTTAGTCCAAATATGATCAAAAGTGTATGGAAGTGCATAAATATCATAGCAATATCACACAAAAGAGGCATGGAGCAAGCAGAAATTATAGGTACGTTTTGGACGTATCAACATCCCCAAGCTTAATTCCTGCTCGTCCTCGAGTAGGTTAATGATAACAAGCATAATTTCTGTGGTGACATGCTATCGACCATATAAGAACTTTTAAGTAAAGTAATCAAGGCATGTAATCCAATTCAAATCATAACAAGCAAGAGTCTATATTAGTATTGTAACAAGTAACATAAGAACATAAAGGTGCAAGATCTCTCGCTGTCCGTGACTCGAATGTCTCCAAATGGTGTTTGCGTGCAAGAAAGGGGATAGGGATATATGAGAGAGTAAAACATAGTTTTCGTATTGTTGAGAACTTAATCCACTAAAGTTTCACACTTGGTCTTCTTTGAAATCTTATCTTGACTCATCCCCAGACCGTCAGCCAGGTACAAGTCAGAATGATCCACTCCCTTTCGATATTTTGAGCACTCATGCAATGGATGAGCGTAAGCAGGAAAGTCGACACTTAGGATGGCAAAGAGAGAAATGATAGAGGGGGAAGACAAAAAAGGTGTGAAAGGCTCACATCAATGAGGACAATCATCGGCGAGAGAAAGCCAAATGATAGATATGATGCGAGGAGTAGGGATTGCCATGCAACGGATGCACATATGAGCTAAGGTAAGCTCTCCAATGGAACTAGTGGGGGTGCATCCAACTTGCTTGCTCAAGAAGACCTAGAGCTCTTTTGAGGAGGCTCATCATTGGAATATACAAGCCAAGTTCTATAGTGTAAAGGTCCCCACATAGCTATATGCATAAATGATAATCTCTATGGAGTACAAGGTATAAGATGGAGTACGAGTGTGGATCTCTCAAAAGAAATAGTAGTGTGCACCCTTCTCTCTTTTTATTTCCTTTTCTTTTTCTTTTTATTTTTTTTATTTTTTTGTGGCCTCAATGGCTCTTTCTATTTATCTCTCATTTGTCCTCTTTGGGATCTTTTTATTTTGTCCTCTTTGGGATCTTTTGATTTGTCCTCTTTGGGATATTTTCCTCACTTTAGGGGCAACACTCTATGTATTACAAGAAGTATAGAAGATCTTTCACACTTTACAAAAGTACTCAACATAAAGAAAATGAAACTATCATGATGTATGCAAATGTATGCCTCTGCCAGTGTAGCAGGATATGCAATGATACTAGCGCGTCATGTAGCAATGATTAGGGCAAGGCCCAACTAGCATGCGGCTCATCGATCAAGCAAAAAGCATGTATGACATGAAGATCAAGTCATGAGAGGATGGATGTTGCATGGCAATGTATCTTGGAAAGGCTATGGAAATGCCTTAATAGGTAGGTATGGTGGCTGTTTTGAGGAAGGATATAATGAGGCTTATGATGACAGAGCGTATCGTGCCAAGGATTTGGATGCACCGGCGAAGTATGCGCCAACTCTCGAGGTGAGAAAGGGCAATGCACGGTACCGAAGAGGCTAGAAAAATATGGATAGGTGGAAGTGTCAACCTTCGAATACTCACATTAGTCCAAAGAACTCATGCACTTATTATCGGTAACTCTCAATCTAATTAGGAGGTTCACAAAGAGACAAGTACCCCGAGGAGGTGTGTATGGGGGTTTGGTTACCCTTGCGCATCCTCGACCCATGGTACGTGAGTGTACTCTAATATTCGATCCCTCCAAAGATTAGTGATCCATTTAGTAGCTAAAGTTCTCAACTATTTTGTAGGTTTTCGAAAATAAACACGGATTGCCCAAAATACGACATCTATCACTAATAGGCTAAAGCTCTTGACACCAAAAGTTCAGACATTACTCATGGCAATACCTCAAAACTATTGCAAGTTACTACTAAAATTAAATAGCAACCTCAATTACCTACTTTAAGTTAAGACACACAACTCAGTGCAACAGACAAACTCTCTTAACAAGATAAACATGAAAACTCAAAAGAGTTCAGCAACCAACTAAACAAAATCTCTTTAAGAAGATCATCTCTCGTATCCAGATAGGACTCCTGTATTCATATAAAGGCATGTTTTAGGTTCGGGTGTAATCTTTTCTTCCTCTGCAAGATGGTATGTACAAACCCTAGGCCCCTCCGGTGTGTATATAAACCGGAGGGTTTAGTCCGTAGAGGCTAATGGAGAATAACAAATCCTCATAGGCTAGACTTTAGGGTTTAGCCATTACGATCTCGAGGTAGATCAACTCTTGTATTCATATTCATCCATATTAATATAGTAGGAAGTAGGGTTTTACCTCGATCGAGATGGCCTGATCTTGGGTAAACATCGTGTCCCCAGCCTCCTGTTACCATTGATCCTCAGGCGCATAGTTCGGGACCCCCTACCCGAGATTTGATGGTTTTGACACTGACATTGGTGCTTTCATTGAGAATTCCGCTATGTCGTCGACCGAAGGACTGATGGATCACGTCATCAACAATGACGACAACACCGAGGGAATCTTCCCTCCTGGACAACTCTTCGTGTTCGGCGGTTTCGCGCTTCGCGCCTACACTGAAGGCCATCTTGAGAAGATCGAGAGCTACGCCCGTGGCCATCAAGTTAGATTTGGAAGCTTAAACTACGTTGCTCATATCCGCAGAGACTTAATCTTCGACGGATTCGAGCCCGCGGCAACCTCTCTCTGCCATTACGATGAACACGATCTAGCTCTATCATGGGATCAGGAAATAGCACATGCAACGGTTCCGGCCCTAGATCCAAAACAGACCGCGTCGCCCGAGGATGCGAAGCTCAACCCCACCACGGAAGCCACAGACTCCATGGCGTTGGAGCCGCACACGGACCCAACTATGAGCGGGGTCTGTGTTATCGGAACCCCAGACTTAACTCCGGCCTCAGATTCCGAATCACGCACACATGCGCCCTTCAAGCCAAATCAGGCGTCTATCGCCGAATTCAGTGTTGCAGATATCTTCCAACACTCCCCCTTTGGCAACATGCTAAAGTTGTTAAGATCCCTCTCCCTAGATGGGGACACACATCTGCATTGTATCCGATTCGAACTGGAGGCTGATGGAGAATTTTGCTCCCCACCCAGCACCCACTTGGTAGCCACGGTTGAAGATCTAACTAATCTACTTGACCATGCTTTCGAAGACTTCGAAGAGATGGACCTCGAAGTCAAAGCGGATCCAGATCAAAACCGGCCCGTAACCGGGCGGTGGATAGCTACGTCTTCATACGACGTGTACATGGTGGATACACCTAAGGAGGCGGAGGGCGACGGCGAGCCCGTCGTAGAACCTCCCAAGCGTCGGCGTCCAAAGCACCAAACTAAATCCCGTAAAGGAAGAAATAGCAACACTGTCACCAACGACGGTGACACTCCAGAACAAGTCGAAGACCCGGCAGACCCAGCGAGGGAGCATGAAGAGCGAGAGGAAGTCGAACAGAGTCCAAAGCCGCTGTCCGATGATAGCGATGCCAAAGACAGCAATTATGAACCTGTCTCCGAAGAAGAAGTTAGCCTGGGCGAGGACGAATACATTGTCCCAGAAGAACACTCGGAACAAAAGCGCTTCCATCAGAGGCTTATTGCCACCGCAAGGAGCCTAAAAAAGCACCAGAGACGGCTTCGAGCCGCACATGACACGCTCAATTATAGATGGAATGAGGTGCTAGACGCCGAAAAGAAACATGGCTATAATGGCCAAACAAAAGGCTATCCCAATCGTAAACTACTGCCCGAATTCGACGACGAGGCCGCTGCGCCTGTCCTGCCGAAGAATAACACCACCGACAAGCCGGACCGACCACCTGCGGACGGGACAGAGTTGCTAGCAATGGCGTACACAAGCCCGAACCACCACCCCGTAAAGGAAAGGAGGATGTGGCTCAAGTCTGAAAACACGATCTGCGTCAGGACCTGAACAAAAAAGCTAGCAAGACCAGGTCTATCTACGGACCTACGGACCGGGCTCCCGCACGGGACAGCGACTGTCAAGCCAATCGCTCCGATAACATACCAGTTCGAGGTCAATACCGAACATCACAATCATCAGACATACGCCACGATATAGAAAAATACAGAGGAGCCGCACACCCTCTGTGCTTCACCAATGAGGTGCTGGATCATGATTTTCCAGAAGGGTTTAAACCCGTGAACATCGAAGCATACGATGGAACGACGGATCCTGCCGTCTATATAGAAGACTTTATTCTTCACATCCACATGGCTCAAGGTGATGATCTCCACGCTGATGGCTTCTCGCCCCTCGTTGGTTACCCCAAGTAGAAGGTTTGAGATGCAGTGTAGCGGAAGTTTTCCCCTGGCAAAGATACCAAGGATCGATTTCCCCTGAGACTCCCAGTTTCAACAAGAAGGTGTCAACTGCTAACGGCGCCAGATATTAGCAATCAACGTGGACCTGCACACAGATACAAATAACTTTGCTTCCAACGACTACAGAGAGGTTGTCAATCCCTCCGGCCATGTCGTTTACAAAGGATCAAACACAAGTGATAATAGTGATAGGTATTGCTGCAAATAGTAAGTAAAAGCAGAAAAGTAAATAGCGGATGTGATCAATGATGGTAATATGGACCGGAGTCCGATGATGTTCACTAGTGATGTCTCTCTCCCACAGACGATAAAACAGCTATGTGAGGTAAACGAATTACAGCTGGGCAATTGACAGAATTATGTGCGCAAACCAATGCTAACTATGTTGCAAGAAAGGTAGAGGTTCAAAGCATGGGCGGTACGCCAAGGCAAGTAGACCGAAATCCATCTGCATCTACTACTAATCATCCACCTTGAGATATCTATCCAGAACATCTCGCTGGTATTAAGTTGCGAGTCCCACCCATAGTGTAAACTCAAAGCAACAGACAAATGCATTAAAAGAACTTTGCGTAAAGTAAACAATCCTTGCACCCGTGGGCACAAGCACCGTTGTTTTCCCCCTTGTGGCAACAGCACATCCCCTAGACTCATGTTTCTGTCACTCAAGCTAGTCATCGAGGGGCATGAACCCACAATCAAGCATAACGTTCCCTCTTGGAGTCACTACCTACTACTTGGCCAAAGCAATAAATAGCAACGGAGAACATGCAAGAATTACTTACGAACATACATATAAAAGAGGTGAATCAAATATATTACTCAAACACAATCTGAACATAATCTCACAATCCATCGGATCCCAGCAAACTCATCATAGCAATAGCATAAGGATTACATACGTGCCACGATCATGTAGGGCAGCTCACGAGGTATAATTAGTGAAGCACAAGAACGGGAGGAGAACATCACATAGCTACTGGTCATGGACCCATGGTCCAAGGGAGACTACTCACAACTCATCCGGGAGGCGTCCATGGTGGTGGAGAGGCTCCCGGTGGTGATCCTCCCCTCCGGCAGGGTGCCGGGAAGAGTTCTCCTGGTGCTCCGGATCTTGGAAGCGCGGCGGCGGCGGAACAGAGATGAGATCGCGAAAAAGGGTTCCCGTATCGAGGGTTTCGGGACATGATATAAATATATGCCAAAGGGGGGCATCAGCGGAGGCCTGGGGGGCCCAGGCGCCCCCCCGGCGTGGCCAGGAGGGGGGCCGCGCCACCAGGGCGCCTGGAGCCCTGGTGGCCCCCCTCCGGCTCTACTTCGGGTGCCGGGAAGCTTCTGGAACGCTGATTTTTTATATAATTTTTCCGGGATTTTTCTGGCAGTTTTCGTAATGGGAAAACCTGAAATACAAAGACAGCAGAAAACAAAAACTGGCACTGGGGTGCACTGAGTTAATAGGGTAGTCCAAATATGATCAAAAGTGTATGGAAGTGTATAAATATCATAGCAATATCACCCAAAAGAGGCATGGAGCAAGCAGATTTATAGATAAGTTTTGGACGTATCAACATCCCCAAGCTTAATTCCTGCTCGTCCTCGAGTAGGTAAATGATAACAAGAATAATTTCTGTGGTGACATGCTATTAACCATATAGGACTTTTCATAGTCATATGACAAAAGCTTACTGAGACAATGAATCTGTAGTAATTAAGTTACCTCATGAGAAAATCACAAAGAACTGAAAGTTTTACAACATGATACTGAAACATCAAATAGATTTGTAATGAACATGGTGTGCAAATATGATAAAGTGATATCTCGCTTGCCCCCTTTAGTGAAGCAAAACATAAATGCAGGGGCACCTCCGAGGTTTAAGTGATGACTAGATACAATGATTTCAGAATAAACAATATCACAATCATGCAAAAGACAATGCTACTTTGGGACAATGCACATTACACTCAGAATGACAATCATGCTCTCAGTAGTTGGTGCTTTAAAAGAAGGTGGAGACTCTCGAACCGTGGCTTTTTTTGGCAAGGTTGAAAACCCGTAGTCGGAAACAAAGACAAAGCATGTACCAGAGCTCTTGGTTTTACAAAACAGAGGTAGTAATTTTTTTTTAGATTATGCATGTTCCGTCAACGAATGCTAGCAGACAACTCAATCACTTCTTGAGATGGACAAGTTTTGAGGAACGGCTCCCGAATGAGGATGATCACATCCTCTTAATCTCCTTTGTTTATCACTGCCAAAGTTTTCTGATTTCTCATGAACAGAGCGTGAAGGAGGGTTTGTTTGTTATATTAATTTTGAGCCGGGCGCACTCTTTGCCAGTTCCTTCTCGTATTATGGGTTTGCACATTAGACATGCAATCCCGGGGTGAAGCTTGTCCAACTTAAAAAGATCATGAATTAACTACTACTTCCTCATGAACTAAAACAGAGGCACAAAACAGAAATGCTTTTCTTTGAATAATTTCGAGATGGTACATGAAAGTCTTCGTTAGGAATGGCAGGTAAATACCATGTATAGGAAGGTATGGTGGACTCATATGGCATAACTGGTTTAAAAGAATTTGGATGCACAAGCAGTCAGTCCGCTTAGTACAGGTGGAGGTTAGCAAAAGACTGGGAGCGACCAACTAAAAGAGCAATGACGGTCATAATCATGCAGAGCGACAAAGCAACATTGACTCAGGCATGAAAGTTATATCGCTACTCAGAAACAAAAGATCATCAAGGCTTGACAGACTTTCTTTACAGTCTTAAATATGCGTGAGAATACGCCAAGTCAATCAAAATAAATTCTCGAAGGAAGATATTACTAAACCATACCACATCATAGGCAAACAAATCATGTTGGTACTCCAATAACACATTGGGAACCCCCCCAGCTATTTGAGACTAACCATAAGAAAACATGAACTACTAAGCACCATTATGCACATAGCATTTTTATCATAGACATATCAACCAATGCAACAGAAGCAAACTCTCTTAATAAGATAAGCATGATAACTAAAGAGAGTTCAAGCAACCAACTAAACAAAAGCTCTTTAAAAAGATAAGCATGAAAACTAAGAGCTGAACATGATAGTAGCTATTGAAAGACAAAGAACACACACAGCAAAGATAGACATGAAAATTCTATGTTATGTTCTAGGTAGAAGTGGAGCGTGTTTCTCTCCCACACAAAGAAAGCTGAGTTCCGACTCGTTATGAAAAGCTAAAGAAAACTAAAAAGGAAACTAAAAGCAAGACGCTCCAAGCATAGCACATAACACATGAAGTGATAAAAATATAGTGGAACGAAAGACGAACTGATAATGTTGATGGCGAAGGGGATGCACGGGGGCATCCCCAAGCTTAGACGCTTGAGTCTCCTTGAATATTTCTTGGGGGTGCATGGGGGCATCCCCAAGCTTGAGCGTTTGACACTCCTGAATCTTTTTATCATCTTCCCTCGCACACTTGAAAACTCCCTTCATACATAACTCATCATAATCTGATTAGCGAGGTTAGTACCCATAATAAAATAATTGTTTCTTGCTGGAAATAAGGATATTCTTGAAGGTCTACTGTTTCTCAAGATTGCCAAAAGGTTTTTGCAAAGAAAAAGCAAGCTCTAGGTTTGCAAAATGAAGGAAAGGCAAAACAGGACAGAATCTGTGAAAAACAGAACAACAGGTAGTAAATGATTTTTTCGGGGCACTTATGCAACTCTAATAAAAAAACTCAGAACATACACACGAAAGACAATTGTATAGAGCACGCTGTCGAAAAAATTCAGACCAAAAAGATGATTTGGTGATTTTATACGATTTTTTTTATCCAAGGACAGAATCTGTTTCCTCGACAGCACGTCACAACTTTTGAACTTTCTTGCAATCAGAGGCTACACTTGGCACAAAGTTGAAAAGTAAAGATACAATGATGATGCTACTGTAGTAACAACATCAAGACACAACAAAAGCAAAAACAAAATTTTTATTCATGTGGGCTGCCTCCCAAAAGCGCTTTCTTTTATGCCTTTAAGCTAGGCATAATGCATAGAGATCAAGTTGTATCAATTGAACCATCATCAAGATCATCAAAAAGCTCTTCAATAATACAACTAGTCTTAAGAGGACTTTCAAATAAAGGCCTCATAGAGATACTTCTAGGGAGAAGACCAAAAGGATAAAAGTCAAGGGAAGATTCATTTATAAATTCATCAAAGAGAGGTGTTTCTTCCAAAGTCTTTACAGTTTCAACCCCTTTGGCAATAGATGGATTACTTTTAGAATGGGGAGCCTTTGGAACGTGAACGAACTTAGGCTCCCTCTTTGCCGGAGTTTCTACCTTTTTGGTTTTGATCGAGGAGAAAGTAGTTCCTAGAGTATCAAATATTTCCTCAATCTTGTCTATCCTAGAAGAGTCCAAGTCATGGGATTTGATGGTCTCCAAAATTTTGAAAATTTTATGCATGGAGCTATCAAGCCTATTCAAATTCCCTTGGATCTTACGATCCAACTCGTCTATCTTATTAATGTTTGGCATCTCTAGCTCTATCTTTTCAAATTTTTTCATAATGTGAGCTAGGGTGATGTCCTCTTGAATGCTAACAACAGGGGGATTCCCAACAAGATTTTCAATAATACTAAGAGACTCCCAAACTGGGGCCTCTAGGAAATTTCCATTGATAGCAGTATCTAGAATAAAGCTATTCCAAGAAGTAATTCCAACAAAAAATTTCTAAGCAGGATAGTAGTGGATTGCTTCTTGGTAGCTCTTTTTTGAGAATCATTAATTCTATACCAAGCATCTTTCAGACTTTCCCCACCTCTTTGTTTAAAGGTGAGAACTTCTGCCTCGCCAAAGACAAAAGGACCCGACATAATGACAACTAAAGAATGAGATAACTATTTTTGTGATTTTTGATAAAAGATACTAAAGCAAAATTGAAAGGTAAACTAAAAGGACTAAAAAGCAAAGGTAAAAGATAGCGTGCAACTCCCCTATCTTGAAGAGTGGAGTCCCCGGCAATGGCGCCAGAAAACTTTGCTTGATGGCTTCTCGCCCCTCGTTGGTTACCCCAAGTGGAAGGTTTGAGATGTAGTGTAGCGGAAGTTTTCCCTTGGCAAAGATACCAAGGATCGATTTCCCCTGAGACTCCCAGTTTCAACAAGAAGGTGTCAACTGCTAACGGCGCCAGATATTAGCAATCAACGTGGACCTGCACACATATACAAATAACTTTGCTTCCAACGAGTACAGAGAGGTTGTCAATCCCTCCGACCTTGTCGTTTACAAAGGATTAAACACAAGTGATAATAGTGATAGGTATTGCTGCAAATAGTAAGTAAAAGCAGAAAAGTAAATAGCGGATGTGATCAATGATGGTAATATGGACCGGAGTCCCATGATGTTCACTAGTGATGTCTCTCTCCCAAAAGACGATAAAACAGCTATGTGAGGTAAACGAATTACAGCTGGGCAATTGATAGAATTATGTGCGCAAACCAATGCTAACTATGTTGCAAGAAAGGTAGAGGTTCAAAGCATGGGCGGTACGCCAAGGCAAGTAGACCGAAATCCATCTGCATCTACTACTAATCATCCACCTTGAGATATCTATCCAGAACATCTCGCTGGTATTAAGTTGCGAGTCCCACCCATAGTGTAAACTCAAAGCAACAGACAACTGCATTAAAAGAACTTTGCGTAAAGTAAACAATCCTTGCACCCGCGGGCACAAGCACCGTTGTTTTCCCCCTTGTGGCAACATCACATCCCCTAGACTCATGTTTCTGTCACTCAAGATAGTCATTGAGGGGCATGAACCCACAATCAAGCATAACGTTCCCTCTTGGAGTCACTACCTACTACTTGGCCAAAGCAATAAATAGCAACGGAGAACATGCAAGAATTACTTACGAACATAAATATAAAAGAGGTGAATCAAATATATTACTCAAACACAATCTGAACATAATCTCACAATCCATCGGATCCTAGCAAACTCATCATAGCAACAGCATAAGGATTACACATGTGCCTCGATCATGTAGGGCAGCTCACGAGGTCTAATTAGTGAAGCACAAGAACGGGAGGAGAACATCACATAGCTACTGGTCATGGACCCATGGTCCAAGGGAGACTACTCACAACTCATCCGGGAGGCGTCCATGGTGGTGGAGAGGCTCCCGGTGGTGATCCTCCCCTCCGGCAGGGTGCCGGGAAGAGTTCTCCTGGTGCTCCCGATCTTGGAAGCGCGGCGGCGGCAGAACAGAGATGAGATCGCGAAAAAGGGTTCCCGTCTCGAGGGTTTCGGGACACGATATAAATATATGCCAAAGGGGGGCATCAGCGGAGGCCTGGGGGGCCCAGGCGCCCCCCCCCCCGGCGCGGCCAGGAGGGGGGCCGCGCCACCAGGGCGCCTGGAGCCCTGGTGGCCCCCCTCCGGCTCTACTTCGGGTGCCGGGAAGCTTCTGGAATGCTGATTTTTTATATATTTTTTCCGGGATTTTTCTGGCAGTTTTCGTAATGGGAAAACCTGAAATACAAAAACAGCAGAAAACAGAAGCTGGCACTGGGGTGCACTGAGTTAATAGGTTAGTCCAAATATGATCAAAAGTGTATGGAAGTGTATAAATATCATAGCAATATCACCCAAAAGAGGCATGGAGCAAGCAGAAATTATAGATACGTTTTGGACGTATCACACGCCATTAAATATTTACCCCTCAAGCTGAAAGGACCAGCTCGGCACTGGCTAAACAGTCTCCCAGAGAACTCCATGGGAGTTGGGAAGAACTTGAGGATGCTTTTCGGGCCAATTTTCAAGGGACCTATGTCCGGCCCCCGGACGCTGACGATCTAAGTCACATCATCCAACAACCCGGGGAGTCAGCACACAAGCTTTGGAATCGGTTTCTCACTAAGAAGAACGAAATCGTCGATTGTCTGGACGCTGTATCCTTAGCGGCATTTAAGCACAGTGTCCGGGACGAATGGCTAGCCAGACACCTCGGACAGGAAAAGCCGAGGACAATGGCAGCCCTAACTACACTCATGACTCGCTTTTGCGTAGATGAGGATAGCTGGTTAGCTCGTAGCAGTACCAGCGACCATGGAACATCTGAAGTTAGGGACGGCAATGGAAAGCCACGACGTCACAAAAACAAACGTCGAAACAATGTTGGAGGCCTAGATGATAGAGCGGTAAACGCCGGATTCAGCGGCTCCAGACCTGGTCAACGGAAGAAGCCATTTAAAGGCAACGGAGATGGTCCATCCAGTCTATACAAAACATTAGATAGGCCCTGCAAAATCCATGGCACCCCAGAAAAACCTGCCAACCACACCAACCGTAACTGTTGGGTCTTCAAGCAGGACGGCAAGCTCAATGCTGAACACAAGGGGAAGGAGCCTCAGAGCGAAGACGAGGATGAACCTCGCCAGCCGAATATGGGGGAACAGAAGAAATTTCCACCGGAGGTCAAAATAGTAAACATGATATATGCCACTCATATCCCGAAGAGGGAGCACAAGCACGCGCTCTGAGATGTCTACGCCGTTGAGCCTGTTGCCCCCAAATTCAACCCGTGGTCGGTGTCGGGGATATACCCCGCGGCGTAACCCGGTTGGAGGTATAACCCGGCCGGACTTGGCGGTTTATTTGAGACGGTTTACATTTGGCAATTCACTGGTAACCCGGCGGGCGGATCACGGATGACAAGGCCCAAGGCCCAGAAGGCCGGTTCACGTTATGGTGGGCCGGTTTATGAGGAAAGCATAAGGAATATTCTCCTACAAAGGAAGCAAGACTAGAACTCCTTGTAATAGAGTAATCCTAATCCTACTAGGACTCTACATGTAACCCGCCCCTTCAACATATATAAGGAGCGGCAGGGCTCCCCAAAGAGGGAGAGGTTCTCACAAGTTAGAGGAAACAATCTCTAGGGCTAGAGACAAGAGCGGGTTTACCGACAACACCATGAGGGTCATAATGAGATCTAGCCTCAAACAACACGTAGGGATATTTCCGGATGATGTTTTCCGGGGCCCGAAGCTGTCTAAATCCTCGTATTGCGTGTTGCGTCTCTCGATTCCGTTCAACCCCTCTCAAGCTACTACATAGATGTGCGGCCTCACGACTAAGTCCTTTTGCTAGGACATTTGCCGTGCTAATTCCACGACAGTTGGTGCCCACCGTGGGGCCTGCGCACGGTGGTGATGAGTTCTTGGAGGGATGCATCATAGGGATTCAAAATTCGTAATTTTCAGATGAAGAAAAGCCGGATTACATCCGTGTGCACCGTCGCACGCAACCAGGCAATCCGTCGTGGCCAGGTCACTTTCAGCTACACCGGCACGAGAAGCCAAGGGCAGATGGAGTTCTATCGGTACGGATAAAAAAATCATCGAACTACGGTTGTCATCATCTGATTCGTCTAGTCGCCGCCGCCCCGTGAATCGCCGAGATCGCCTCATACACGGATTCACTGCCTCGAGCTGACCCCACCCGTTGACTCGCCTGGCGTCTCATGCATCTGTGGCCTTGTCTCGCTGAGCCGCCGTGCCTGGTCCCACCTTTGAGCCACCGTCGCCATCTGATCGAATTGCCGCAGTGGCCTCGCAGTTTGCTTTCCGCAAGTCGCCGAGAGCCCGAAATCGATACGAGCGTTTACTACAGGTTGGTTTCTATTGCACTGAGCCGTCGCGGCTGCCCCGTTTGCCTGCGCGTCTCCGTGTCGCCTTGCTGCTTCCGTCTTCGCAGAAGTCGTCGTGTCCGCCGTTGCGGCCACTCGAGCCGCCGCCTCGCCACACGTCGAGCTAAGCCTCTACGGCTCTGTCAAAATTGCCGCCGCCGGCTGCATTCAAGTTGGCTGCCGTGGTCCACCTGTGCTGAGCTGCCGTGGTCCACCTATGCCTATGATATGGTTTGTCCGCTGAGCTGTTGCCTATGATATGGTTTGAACTCGCCGCGCCTTGGCCGCGGACCAATATTAATCCGGCCCTGTCACTTTTTACCGCAATGGCGTTGCCTCGCCACTGCATGCATGCCAACGCGCTTCCGAATCGCCGGCACGCATGACTCCGACTCCAATGCCTCTCCGTGGTGACTCGCTCCGCCTCCGGCTCCAATCCGCCGGCCGTTTCCGCTCCAGGCCGTTGCCGCGTCGTTCCCAGGCTGCTAAGTCGCCTAGGTTCACCTTTGCTCCGCGCGCGTGCGTGCGCACATCAGTCCGGCTCGCCATCCGCCTGCTGGTTCGTTTACATTATAATGTATATTTACAATGGCATCATATACATGCGCGTTCAGAAGATGTTATGTCTTTCCAAAAGATGGCGAACTAGATACAGAACCAAAGGATAAAGCTATCAACAATAGCATCAAGTATAGTACCTGGATACCACCAGTGGGAGGCGTATGGATGTCAGATGCTTGATCGCAGACTGAAGAAAAATTGATATTGGCAACTACAGCGGACTACCTCTCAAAAAAGACACTTGCGAAGTTTCTGCTTTCCAAAGCTACAGTGTTGGAGGAATTCAGTAACAGTATCTACGGACAGATCATCCATCGTCAAAATGAATCAGGTGATATTCATCCAAATTTGTTTCATTAGCACATATTATTTTTTGTCAAAGAGCGGTTTATCTTTGCCTTGGTCTGCAATATTGCTTATGCAGGACAATTGTTCACTGCAAGAGCGACGACCATGCCATGATGAATATATGTGCAAATCGCCGCTTTACGGCCTAATTTACATCAACATGGCACGACTCACCCGTCCGCGCCGCTTTACAACACCACGGACGATTTGCCTGTCAGCTCTCGCGGCCGGTTCATGCGTCCGCGCCGGCTTACAACGGGGAGGACAACTAGCCCGTCGGCGCCGGCCGACCCATCTGTTTGTTCGAGAAAACCAGGTGCTATCCCTCCTATATACTTATTAGGACATTTTAATTCCTCTAAGCAACATTACACTGCCCTATTGGTGTTTTTGTATACAGGTAAAATCATTGTTATACTACGGATATAAAACACGCACTGGCAACGTTCTACAACGACGTTTTCCTCCGTGCCGCACTACCCGGTGAACGGACGAGCACAAGTCGCCGCTCTAGTGACCCGGTTTATAACAGCTGGCCCGTCCGCTCTTGCGGCCGGTTCAAGCGTCTATGACGGCTTACAACACGGAGGGCAACTCGCTCGCTCGCGCTGGCTTACAACGCCATGGCCTGGCGCATCAGGTGAAATCCATCCATTATGTTTTTATATTACATATCGCTTTCTTTAAAAGAGCAATTACTCCGGTCTGCAAAGTTATCTAATGCAGGACCCCAAACCACCATATTGGTGCAAATTTAAGGGCCAATCTCCGCCGCCTTACAACGCCACGGACGGCCGGTTCACGCGTCCGCACCGGTTTACAATACGGAGGACAACTTGCTCGTCTGCGCCGGCTTACAACACTGCGGCCGACTTATGGATTTGTGCTGCCTCTGATGCTGCGGTCGTTTTATTGTCTGCCCTGCGGTCCGGTCTATTCAACATACCGGGTTGGCTAACAGACCCCGATGAGGATCGTAAGGTCCAAATACATTAGGACAGTTATTTATTAAAGGGACCAAAGAGGGTTTGTTGCACAACATAACTCAAACATAGGTACCCGGCGAGCACATCTCAGAAAGAGTATCACATGGGGGCTTCGAAAGAAACCTTCCATGGCCTCTTAAACCGGCGCCACTGACAGAATCAGGGAATCAGTCGTGTCTTTTATACACAAGAGTATCACATAGGGGCTTCGACAGAAACCTTCCATGGCCTCTTAAATCGGCGCCCTTGATAGAATCAAGGAATCAGCCGTGTTTTTCAAAGGAGTATCACATGGGAGTTTTCTATGAAAGCTCACCATGGCCTCCTAAACCGGCGCCCCTGATAGCTACAGGGTATCAACCGTGTTTTTCAAAGGAGTATCACATGGGAGTTTTCTACGAAAGCTCACCATGGCCTCCTGAACCGGCGCCCCTGATAGCTAGTATCACATGG